>CM060950.1:364947241-365208874 GCA_030765055.1 Mantis religiosa
GGTATGCAGCTCTAAACATAATTTAATTATACACTCATTTAAATTTTTACTGGTTGCCAAGACACTAGTGTTATCACTTATACATTGATTGAAATAAGTACAAAAATAAAGATTAGTTTATATTGACAATACTAATGCACTGTTTCTGCCACAAAATGTATGCACCTGAAATTTAACTTTTTATTATGACTGTTGTACTTTTAAGTATAACATTTTATGAGAAGCTATGCAAGTCATTTTCACAGCTTCTAATGTGAAAATATTGGCAAAAACAGGGATAGTAAAATCCTGTTTGGACCTTTAATGTGTATTACCAGCACTACAGCTTCTTATCTTGGTTGTTCTTTTTTTATTTGTTAATGATGCTGTTAATTATCAGGATCATATTACACCATCAATGTTCCAGAATTTTGTTCTGCAGCAGAGTTATTTTACATGCCAGGGCTGTTGCTTTTAAGTGCACTTAAAAAGCTTTGGTCTGGGCCAGGTTTGAACCTATGACCTTATCTTTATTAGACAGTATACAGCCCATAAAATAAATTTACCATAACCTGGGGATACTTTGTATTTCAGAGGGTTACTTTATGCAGCCATAGCTTCAGTATTATTTTTATATTCACTCCTTTTACTGGATTGATTGTAATTCCATGGAACATAAACTTAAAAGCTGGTAGAATATAGCTCAATGATAAAGGTGGTTTACTTATACATATTGTACAATTAATGAGAGCTTAATAGCTCATGATTTTGGTGGTAACAAACCTTGTGTATTGAAAGTTGCATTCTAAAATTTGTGGTGATAAGATATTAACTTAGAAAAACAGGTTAAGTATTATATTAAATGAATGTATGATACAAATGAACTGTGATCATTGTGTCTACAAAATAAAGAAACATTTTTTTATCTTTTATTCAATGAAAATTATGTAGATATGTGTTTGGGTAACTTTACACTAACCTCTCTTTTCTAACAGGAATGGTCAGAACATATAAAAGAAAACATGGAGCCAGAAAATAGGTTGATTGCTCATCACAGGTTAAGGAGGAATATCTTAAGATGGTCTGCAAAGTAAGTCACCTTCACTGCAATGCAGCAAAAAACATTGGGTGTTTGTCAAAATACCATTTCTAATAATTGGTATCCAGCCTAAATTGCACAGGAGGATATATTTTGTGAACAGGGTAACCACTTCAAACTTTGTTGCTTAATTCCTCATTTTATATGTTTGTGAAGGTCACAGGAGGTAATTCTGTGATGTTGAAAAGAGGTTTGAGGATAACTGTGAGGTGATGGCAGAATGGCATTATTCAATGGATCACATGGATATAAGGCTAGTTGTAAATGCTTATCTTGACAAAGAAGGATAGAATGAACCTTGATTCCAAAACAACTTGCCTGGAGAAGATGGGGAAAAGTTGTTCCTTGCCAGGTAATGAGGTAAGGTTGTACTAGAAGGAAATACACAAGAGAGTTGTGCTGGTGCTCCTGTGGAGGTGATCGATGATTATTTCAGCAACCTGAAAGTTTAAATTGTGAATGTTCCTGCTGGAAAATAATGGAATGTAGATGAAATGAATTTGACAGATGATCCAGGCAGAAAAAGGTAATTGTCAAGCAAATGTGTAAATATCCAGAAAGGATAATTAACTTCTCAGAAGAAAGCATATCCCTGTTTTGTGGCAGTGCCACTGGCAGTGTATTTCCTCTGTATATTGTTTATAACGCAGAAAGAATGTATGGCATATTTGCAAAGGGTAGTTCCTCAGGAGCATGCTTCAATGTCACCAAATCAAGTTTGTTTGACATGAGAATGTTTGAAGGCTGGTTTCAAACCATCTTCATACTTGCAGCCAGAAAACTGCAAGGTAAAAAGATCGCAGATAACTTCGGCAGTCAAATTTCCCTTGAAGTACTAAGGCTCTGTAAAAATTATTACACTTGCTTTTATTTTTGGCAGTCAATTCAACTAATTTATTCCCGCCCCTGGATGTAGCACTTTTTACTCTTCAGTCATCTCTTGAAAATGGATCTTCTGCCAGCAAAGACAATTCTTCTCAAAATATACCAGTATCTTCAGCAAAGGATATTGCAATTGGACAGAATGTAGTCATTTAATGTGAGAGAGAACTATTTCCTGCAAAAATCAATGAAAAAGATATGAAAGAAGAAACTGTAACAGTAAGCTGAATGATGAAAACTAAATAACACTTCAAGTGGCCTAAGGTGGAAGATAAATTTGTGGACTATAACATCAAAGATATAGTGAAAGCAATCAATCCAGCAATAAATGTCAACAAATGGGTAATCATGCGTGTTGAAGAACGGGAACACTTATGGGGAGATGAGTGAATGTTTGTTTAAAATTACAGCCTATGATAACAGAGAAATAGTGGTCACAATCAATCTACCAATAAACCTTAACAATTTAAAGAAATATTAAGGTTAAAAAATTGAAAAAAAGATTGTGTGTGTTTGTACATGTGTGTGTGTGTGTGTGTGTGTGTACGCGCGCGCGTGCATGCATCTTTATCTAAATGTAATGTGCACAATATTTCATCTTAATTGGCCCAACTTTGTTCACACATATCAAATTAAATGTATTGTATAAAATTACTGTGGTAATTTAAACCATTTAATAAATGTGGAATTGGAGAAGTGCAATTAACGTTAGATGTAATTTCACAATAAAATCTAAATCTAGAGGTTTCAAAATACATTTGATGGAGTTGTGTGACTAATAAAGACAAATTATATGTTCCATTTAAAGAAAAAAAACTGATAAAAGGTAAAGCATGTAACAAACTGCTTATGGTACTTTTATTGGAATTTGGCACCAATGAGAAAACTGGCTTTTTTGGCAATCTCTAAGTTGCTAGATACAGGTGTTTCAAAAAGAATCGTTCAATTTTACAAGACTAAATATGCTTGCAAATAAAACCTTGGAATAAAGTTTACTGTGCACTCAGCTCTATAAATATTTTATTTCTATAATTTGAAAGAATTTTACAAATAAATTTTCATTGGGCCCTCTGCAGGATTATAACAAATATTCCGATAAGTTAAACTTGGCCCATACTTGTGTGAGCATGTCTGATGTTACTGCAATCATTGAAGTTTTTATATGGTGTTGCAATTAGTCAAAATGTTTGGAAAGAAAAGGCACATAGAAGGAATTCTTGACAAACCCCCACAAAAAATCATATGCCGCTGCTGTAAAACCTGTCAGATAATCAGACAAGGAATTGCTAGTTCTTGGGTGGCTTATTACACTTCTGTGGACTACATAAGAGACACTATTGAATGTGGTTTACATATCCTTGGCAAATTGAGGCGACCTGTGAAAATGTAGATTTTTCTCTAACAAAAACAACCAGTGTACTGAAACTGCCCATGGCACACTCTTAAAGAAAGTCAAGCTGTACAGCTATACAGTCTCCTAAGGCAGATGCATGAACTGGTAACTTGTAATGGCACCAAGAACAACTTACAGTTTCAATGTGTATTGTAAAGTTTGCTGCAAGTTAATATTTGTATTTATTTAGAAGAATAGCTTTCTGAAATCAGATAATTCATTTTGGAACACACTATATAATTGGAAAACTCTCAGGGGGAGATTGTATACAATGTGTCAGCAAGGATGCATCATCTATTTAATGTCTTGAGCTCTTCCTTATTGTAGGTCTGATTTTTCAAAATAACAAAGATATTTTAAAAATTGGAGCAACATGAGAGCGGTTCAACAGGTACTTGTGTTTCAAAATACATAGAAGGTGTTGCTACGGCAAATTGGTGTTACCATTGTGTACTGTCATTTGTTATATGTTGCCAAAACAAACTTAATACTGACTCATAGGTCAATGTGGGTTTGGCAAGCATCTCAGTTAGTCTTTTGTGTTCTCATTAAGACGAAAATAGTGCAATATCATTCATTGAATCACTTTTTTACTTTTGGATGGTAAAACTTTGGAGGAGATAAAAGCAAAATTGAATGCTGTTTCACCATCTATGATAACAGTTACATACTACTCCAATGACTTTAAATAAGGTTGAACATCCATTTTTGATAAGGAGCACACAGGATGCCTGGCCACTCCTGAATGCATTACCAAGGAAGTAATCGAAAAAGCCATGATATGATTCTTGTTATTCGTCAAACAAAAGTTTGAGAAGTGGCAAAGGCCATAGATGTGCAGTTGGGTGTAGTTGGGAATGGCAATTCCATTTTGCCCGCCTTGGTAGCATAGATGGTAGCATGTCTGCCTAACGTTCAAGAGGTCCCGAGTTCGAATCTTGGTCAGGGTGAGTTACCTGGATAAGGTTTTTCCCGGGGTTTTCCCTTATCCTTCATGACAAATGTCAGGTAACTCTAACCTCCATGGACCCTGGACTCATTTGAGCATCATTTCATCCAATTCATTCACCATCCGATATGACTTCACATTGGAGGACATAAATTAAAAAAAAAAAAATCCATTTTGCATGATAACTGGATATGAAAAGTTGTCAGCCTACTGGATGCTGCATTTGTTCACGTTGGACAACAGGCAAATATGGCTTTCAACTTCAAAGCTGTGTTTGGAACTATTTAAGTGGAATCCAAAGGAGCTTTAGAATTGAATTGTCACCATCAGTGAGACCTGGATTCAGTATTATACTCTGGAAATAAAGCAAAAATCAAAACAATGGGTTACTTATGATGGATCGGCTCTCAAGAAGGCAACCACTGTCCCATAGAACAGAAAAGTGATGGTGATAATTTTTTGGGATGCAAAGGTTGTCATACTCATTGACTTCCTAGATAAAGGAAAAACAATTACTGAACATTGTGAGTTACTGACTCGATTTGACAAGATGGAGACACAGCACCATTTGGCAAAGAAAAAAGTGCTATTTCACCATGACAATGCACCAACATATTCATCTGGAGGTTTGAATGAGTAAAGCCAGACTGAAAAATTCAATGCCATAGCCGGGATTTGAACCACGGATCACCCGCTCTCTGTGCAGTTGCTCTAACCACAGAGAGCAGGAGATCCGTGGTTCAAATCTCGGCTATGGCTTTGAATTTTTCAGTCTGGTTCTACTCATTCAAACCTTAGCCTACACATGGCTAGTGTGGAAGAAATGATTATTTCCATATTCATCTGGGTTTTTGCTGCCAAAATTCACGAATTGCATTATGAACTGCTACCACATTCCCCACCTGACCTAGCTCTCCATTTCTGTTTGTTTTCAAACATGAAAAAATCACTTGTAGGAACAAGATATAGATCAAATGAAGTCATTTTGAGACAAAGGAAAACTTTGCACAGCTTGACAATTCCTATTTTATAGAGGGGCACCCCTTGCATTGCAAATATACTGTATTTTGCATATGGTTAAACTTGTGCTGTCTTCAACATAAGAAGCAAAAGTTTTTTTTTTTTTTTTTTTTTTTTTTTTTTTTTTTTTTTTTTGCGATTCTATTTGCAATGTAACTATTCAATTCACTGGTACTGAATAATGCACATCTTGAATTATTATCTTCCTTTCTTTTTTAACACCTGTCTCTTCATAATTTATCCAATTATTTTGACAGTACAATGAATTTTGAAAAGGTGCTGAAGAAATTGTAATTATTTACCATGATTTTAACATACTGTATTAGGGTTAACTCAATTTCATTAAGTATTAGTATGTAATTTTCCATCTTTTATTTTCAATTACTCTTTATTTAAAAATGTATGAGTTTTTTAGGTATATTAGCATGTTTCAGTAATTTGAAAAGGGAAACTGGAATTAACACTGTGAAGTAATGTAATAATTAAAATTATACTATGAGTCAACTGAGACACACTGTACTTCACATACCACAAGTGGAAGTGAAACGTATTGAAAGAAAATTTGTGGATATGAAGTACAGTGTGTCTCAGTGGACTCATAGTATAATTTTAATGTTTCACTAAGTTGACTATCATCCTATTTGATTTGGAGAGAAACAGGAACAAAGTTCATAATATAAAAACCGGTGTGCAAAATATTTTATTTTCACTTTCAACTTTTTCTTAACACTTTGTGCCCATTTTAGATTTAATTTAAAACATACAATCATTAAACAAACTGTACTCTTATACTCATACATAAAATATCTTGCTTTCTTACAGTAAAATAACATTCTTACATAGCCTCTAAGTTATAACTTTATGATAGCAAAAACCTTAATCTGAACAATAAAGTATCAAAGCTTAAAACTTTATATATTTACTGTATTTACATAAGATGAAAATAAATAAATGTTCATTTGTGAAAGTTGTTTAACAAATCCTACACAATTAGCAGCATAATTCCTCAGCTTTACTGTAACACTACACAATTCATTATTAAGCATTGCTGCTGCTTTACAAGAACATATTGCTGACTTATGAATATATGGATGCAAAATTCTTGAATACAAGAATTTATTTCCCTCACGAACAGCTTCACTACTAGTTCTGATCAGTTATATCTTTAAATCCTTAACAGGCATTTATTTCTACGGAAAATATTAAGTGAATAGATTGTGCACTCTTATACTAACCTGCAGTCAAACAAGGAAGCTGCATTAACAGTGCAAAATGTGTGCCATCCATGTTACAAGCAGCAATTAAATAGCTATTTTTATGCTATTACAATAAGCCTCAGGCTAACAGTCACGATTAAGAGCAAGTAGAGCATGATTAAGAGCAAGTAGATGGAGACTGGGAGATCATGGTTCAAATCCTGGCTATGGCAATGAATTTTTTAGTCTGACTCTATCATTTTGTTTAAAAATGGAATGAAACTGAAAAAATCAGACAAGTGGTTTATGGGTGATAAAGAACTTTTGGTAATACAATAATGAAAAGAAGCTGGGCTTTATGCTTTATGGATAGCAGGTGTATCATTTTGCACTACAGTGACTGGCAGCTATCTTGGCAGATGCTTGCACAGATACAGATACTGAAACACAGTATTGCTGCACTGTCACACTGTAATATTTCCACAAGTTTCTTGTGCCACAGTAAACTGTACTTCAACAATTAAAAAGGAAAGGGCAAAACAGACTATTATAGTTATCTTCTCTTCGGCTATCAGCCAGGTCAATTCAGGAAAGTTTAGAAATCTTTCCTGAATTCACCTGGCTGATAGCCTGAGAGATGTTTTCATGTAACTGCCAGGAAAGCTTTAAGTCATATACTTTAATTGTGTGTACCCTAATACAAAGTATTATAATGTACATATATATAAGGCTCATTCATTTTATTCCTCACAACTTAAACTTTTTTTTTTTTAATTTCTTACAGTAAACATTTATTTTGTTTACAAAGATAGACATGTGAAAATTGTATAACAAAATGTAATTAAGAAACAAGCGATAAGATTGACAGTAATATTTTTCATTCCTATAACATAGCAAAACATAGGTAGCAATAAATTCAGTCATCTTGAAAATATTAACAAGAATTATGCAACACATTTTAGCTGATGTTATTTAAAAATTATTACATATTCACTTTAGTAAACCACTTTTTTCAGATCTAAAAATTCTTCCTTTACCCTGTATTTACATCTTAGAAACAGTTTCAGTCATACATGAAAATAAAAGCATATTTAAGCTTAACAATGAATACATGAATCTCCAAAAATATAGATTAACAAAAAGTTTGAATTCAGTGTCCCATAAAGATGTTAACTTATAAAATCCCTGAGAACATCAAAGTTCCACAGATCAAAGCATTTAAAAATAAAGCTTAAAACTTGCTCTTAAAATACGTTTTATTAAGTCCAAGAATTCATGAGTACCCAATTTTAATTACCCTTTTGTACAAAATCATTTATTTAGAATTAGAAATTGGTAAATAAGCCATCCATAGTTAATTTCTGAAAATGCTGAACTTGTTTGTTTCATGGATCTTGTTCATCTGGAAGATGCACTTTGGCTCAAGAAGAAGCTTCACAACAACCTTCAAGATCGAGTGATCAAGATCATGATCCTATATTTCAGTGCTCTAACAATCTCAATTGTAAATATAATGTATATAGAAATTTAATCAGTTTAAATTTTCAAATGAAATTTTATACCTGACAGGTTTTCCTTGAGGTTTCCCTCAGTCATTAAGACAAATGCTGGGTATCTGTGTTTCACCTTGGTACAACCTTGTTATTTTCTTAAACTTTGTATATTGTAAATATAATATGTGTATTAGCACTTTTTGACGAAACCCAAATTCTGTATGAATTTTATCAGTGAATAAATCTGAATTTGAATATAAATTGTGTAATACCTCCTTATGCAATTACATTGTAAGTTTGTTTATTACTACGTCAATATTGAATTTCTTTGAACACTACACTGCCAATTTGCACATTTTATATACATTAATTTTATATTCAATAATAAAACACACTTTTATAATGAAAGTGGACAATATCACTAGATTACAACCTTTACAACACTGTTTAAAATAATTTTCAAAATAGCAGTAATATATTTAAGTCATTTTTTGAAACATAAATTCTGCGGGAAGAAGACAGAAAGAAATGGCAAATTACATAAAAATCTTAAACTTTTTTTTTTTTTAATTTACATCCTCCAATGTTAACTCATGTTGGACGATGAATGAAATGATGCTCAAATGAGTCTGGCTCCATGAAGCTTAGAGTTACCAGACATTCATCTTTCAGGATAAGGGAAAACCCTAGAAAAAATCTTATCCAGGTAACTCACCCTAACCAAGATTCAAACTCGGGACCTCATGAACGTGAGGCAGACACACTACCATCTACGCTACTGGGGCGGGCCTTAAACTTTTCGATGCAGCATGTTTACATCAAATTTTCCCATTTCAGTTGCAGGTTTCTGTCTTTGCCTATTTTTGCCAGGGAATGAAACACAGGATTACCAGAAGCTTCTTCTGATAAGCTCTCTTGAATAATTCATTGTAGAGTTCTAAGATCTATACCACTAGCCTTAACTATATATTTGCTACATTTGGCTATGCAGCATAATGGCCTGCTGGCAGATGCCTCTCTTTTAAAGGAGGAATGGAGTAAAACCAGCTACCGCTTTTTTCTTCTTCCCATTACTTACATTAAGTATTGTGTGTTTAACTATTCATTTTAACATACATGCCAACACTACAATAAAAAAGCACTTCAATGTCTAACTGATGGACACAGCTTTCTCTGTACAAGAGCCAACAGCACATGGAGTGTCATTGGTGGATGTGGCTGACTCATCAGTAAATGGCACTGTGCATCTTCCCTCACCCACCAACTTAACTGCTGGTCACTCTAACCAGTGCATAAGATTGGCTCAGAAAAAGTGAAAGAGAGGGAGGGGGGAAGTTTGATGAGATGCTTCTGGCTCTTGAAGCATATAAAAGGTTAATCAAGAAGAATAGTGAAGCTTCAAGAACTGGGTATCTTTTGGTGGCATAAGTTTTTTGAAGTTCTTGCACATATAAACAGGATGGAATTCACTATGGTACTAGGTTGTTGTAGTTGTTGCTTTTTTTAGCGATAAGGCAAGAACAGTTCTGTGTTCAACACTGAACTGAGCAATTGTGGAAGAGGAGTCTTGTGTTTGACACTCCAGTGAAAGATCGTGTTTTGCACATGGTTTATTGCAATACTACATGTAAAAAGAAAATGAAAAAAGACTGAGCAAAACTGGATAAAGTCACAATATACATATATTAAACTAAGTATTCCAGGGAAAACATAATAAAATATTTGATGTTACACTTGGATGGCTTCTCTACACACTCTTGTACATACTGTTCTTACAAATACCTATTCTTCTATTTCATTTTGAGATATGCATTTGAAGAAGTGGTTTTATTACACATTTCCTTGTAGGTATATAATGGGAGTTGAGGAATACAGCAGGCTTAAGTAACAGTCAAATCTTTTAAGAGCTGGTCGCTATGTGATGACCTTGAAATTTCGTTCTTTGAATACCATGACGAGAAAACATAGACATCCCATTTAAGAAAACTAAGTATTTTAAAATTTAAACCAATAACAAGGAATGTCTCAGAAACGTACTTTGAAAAAAATCACATTGTGTGCTTTAATGAGATCTACATATTTTTGTAGTAAGATTTTGTGTACCTCTTATGGCTTACCAGTTATGCGAGACATTCATAATGAAGAGAACTTTAGCAGTCATTCCCAAAAAATTCAGGATATCCATTTCATTTGTCATGAAAATATCTTAAATATGTAATGTATTTTGATGAAAATTGTTAGGAGTTATTTCTGAGAAAAATTAAAACTTTCAAAAAAATGTTCAATGGTAAGTGTAGTTTGGGATGGGAGAACATATATGAAAATCTTTGTGTTGCATTCTTGTAAGACATTCAATTTAAATACCAAGTTTGGTATTTCACAAACATTTCATTTTTCAGTTAAATAGTCCACAGACAGAGAGACAGACAGACAGACAGATGCATACAAGAATATTTTTCCAAAAATGCTTTTTTTTTTTTTTTTATTCGGAGAGTCTCAAAACTGAATTTCCAGTAAAATATCAATTTCAATTTTTTTTTAGTGGAATATAAGTTAGTTAGTTACTAACACTCCCCACATGGCAACCTTGGCCTTCGGGGTAACCTCACCCCACCAAGTGATGACCGGACCCATTTCTCAGGTGGAGGCACCCAGAGGGCGGTGTCCATTACCTCCGATGATAGGGTGATAGTGAAGATGGCGGTGAGGTGAGAGGACCTACAGTTTTTACCGTGGACTCCGAACCACGTTGGGCATAGGGGATACTTCACGTGTGCTAGACAGAGGTGAAGGCGTGGATAGGGCCGACTTAAAATCGCCAACCCCAGAGCCGGGAATCGAACTCGGGACCCTTAGAACGGGAGCCGCGAACGAAACCACCGCGCTACCCCGGCGCCCTTTAGTGGAATATAATATATCTTCTATTTATGCTAAATACATAACAAGGTAAATATTATTAATTATGTAAAGCATATGAAACCTCAGTACAATGAAGATATCCATAAGAGGCTGAAATATTGGGGGAGGGCAAATATAAATGGAAAAAATGGACTTGATTTAAGAGCATTCTGAACATTAAACGTTAAGTGTTCCTCAGAGCATACCTAATGCAGAACTGCTACAAGTTGAAGGAGTGGTAATGGGAGAATAACAATGAACCAACAGATGAGTATTTGTTATGGTAGTGATTTAAGACAATGTTCAATGATCAGACCTAATTAAAGAAAGTTACAGGAATTTCTATTAAATGTGGGAGGATTAATGGAAATGGTCAATGGACAACAACTAGAATTGAGGTATAAAAATGGGTTGCATTAAATAATTTATTTATTTTTGTATTAAAATTGTACATACAAAATATGAATGGGAAAAATTGCCAGGAGAAGATTCTGCTTGGTACTGTTATATGCATAACACAATCTGATAAAATACACTTTAAATATACTTTTAATACAAGTAGTTAAAATCAAGAGTGTAGTAGTGGGGGTGACATATGGTCAGCAGTCCAAGAAGTTTGTGTATAATCCTTCATATTAGGAATAACTAAGTTTCAATCAAGCCACTTCTCAGCATGAAGTATCAGTTGTCAGTACTGGATACTGAGGCTAGATCCTCTCGCTTCACATGCAACATTATGTTATAAACTTAGAAACAGACAAAATTGCAAACACTTTTTTCCTTAGGCTTTGCCTCCAAAGCACAAGCTCTTCAGTGATGCAACAGCAATCACCATCATCCAGTATAATAGAAAATGTGTCAAGCTTCTAATCACAAATGAGGGATAGTATGATTTTAAACAGCTGCCACATTTAAAGCCTTATTTATACCAGGAAACAAAATGCCATTTTTTTTTAAATTTTAAATTTAAAAATATATCTATGTATATACATATATATTTTTCTTTTTTTTTTCTTCTTATTTAACCGATTTTTCATTATTTCCATTTATTTTCTTATCTATTTTCCTAATTTCACAAATATTCACTATACACATAAACACCCATGCCCAAGGCGGGACTCGAACCCGCAACCCTCTACGCGGCGGAACACTAGGGACATACGCTTTAGCGACCATGGCTATGAGGGGCGGCATTTGATTGCCTATGTGATCAAATGGTCAGCATTCTGACATTTTATCTCAAAGGTCTCAGATTTGATTGCTGGTTTCATGAGACATTTTTAACTAGAATCATTCTGTACACACCAGTAAGTCTGGAAGTATAAATGAAAAATGTCTTGTATAAAACCAACAAAAAGAAATTATCATAACCATTTCTAAAGACAAAGCTGCCATATACTTTTGAATTTACAACTTCTTTTAAAAAAATATTGAAGGTTGAGAAAAGAGCTCTACTTCTGAATGAGGATTTGAGAATGACAAACTGAATAACTACACAAAATGCCAAACTTAATTCTTTTCTCAGATGGGTGTGATACAATTTTGAAATAATACTCCACAACTGTGTAACCACCCTGTCAAACATCTAAGTAATTGGTTCAAGTTCAACCTGTGTTACTCAGTTTTTCACGTTGTTATTCAACTTTTTGTGTTTAACCTATGCATGATATGAAAGAACATTTTCTGAGCATAAATTAGAGCCTGTGATGTGGCTAACAATATGGTAGTTATTTGACATGCAATTCACATTTAAAGCTGAATACTTAATTATTGTAGAGTCTTGAAAGTTCAGACATAATTACATAAGAGAAATTAAGTAATGTTTGTGTAAATAGTCTCAACTCAGATGCAAAACTGTTTCTTGGATTTGCACAAAGTAACACACTTCAGAAGCATACTAAAATTAAAAACAAGTGACCTAAATAAATAAATAAAAACATCCAAAGTACAAACTTGAACGAAGCGTAGGGACAGTGAAGCATAAATTAGCACAAAGTGAATCGAGAAGATATTGACACATTGCTTCACTCACACTGCACTAATCGAGTATCAGCTGATGATAGGAGCAAGAGCTCTTGAAACATGTCCTGTGAATAAACAGTGTGAGTGAAGCAATGTGTCAATATCTTCTCGATTCACTTTGTGCAAATAAAAACATATTTGGATGTAAATCACATATTTACATTTTACCACTATGCTGAAATGGAGTGAAATTACATGTATATTGATTTTAGAAATAATGCATTGTGCAATACATAGCTTCTGATATCATCAACATTTTCAGAATGTTTCTCTTTCCTTGGATATCTTCTAAAGTATTTTTTCTACTACAGAAAGTTATGTTTGGAATGTTTACTGATAATACTACAGCAGTATGCTAATTAAACGTAAAGCACTGGCAACAGTAAAAAACATTCCTTTCTTGGAAGTGTTGAAGACAGTGTTGTTATGATAAACTAAATTAAAGGGAGTCGATTAATGACACTAAACAACACTTACTTTTAAATTTTTCTGGTATGATTTTTCACTTCTTAAAGACTGGTTAGCTTAATATTGCCGGCTGAGGATAGAGCCAAAGTCTCTGAAACATGTTCCGAAAAAATTTAAAAGTAAGTGTTGTTTAGTGTCATTAATCGACTCCCTTTAATTTAAGTAAAAATCATATTTAAAAAAATGTATTCAACAGGATTACTTGCAACAATTAGCTAACATATTTCACTCAAACCACTATAAACCTCCCCACTGAAAATCTATGCATTTATTTATAACGTATCCCACAATGATAAAACAATAAAAAGTAAAATATATCAGTTCTTGCTTTTACATTTTTATCAACTTGATACTCATTTTAAAATGAAAGCAGCAACATTTCTGGCTAAAAACTAGCACATACAAGATTTAGGATCTAGAATTTAAGACCTTCCACAATGTTGCAAATCAAACGTATGGAAGATAATGCACAGCTATAGTAAGCAGTTTCTCGAAAACACCCTAATTTTTAATTTACTTTTCTTTGAGAGACTCTTCTTGCAAATATTTTATCTTCCTCTTTGCAACTACATTCCTTACAGTACTTACACCCCCACTCTAGTTACTAATGTCTTCATTTCAATATATAGAAACTGAAGGTAAAAACAAATTTGATACTCTTTTCAACTTAGGAGTTTAAGTTTTGTGTAAGTTAAAAAGAAACTATCCTTATAACTTAAAAAAATAGTTACAGTTATAGCACACTGTTAACTAGATAATAAGTTCTGTACACAGACAGAGGTCATACTTCATAACCATTCTGTTCATTTATAATAGCTATGTAGCATTCACAATTATATAATGGGATAGTGCACTGCAAAGTGACATGAAAAAAGGATGATGTTTCCAGTTCACAAGTATAACCATGTGACTATTGCAGCAAGGCCAACTGCAACTTGGTTATTGAAAATCAGATACTAAATAAACCTAATTCTGTAGACTAGAAGTAATTTTTGAATTCTTGCCTTGTGACTGTACTGCAAGATTATGAACTGCAATACTAATTTTACAGAAGAGGTTGGCAAAAACATACATAATTTAAGTCACTTTATGTGAAAGGTGAGGCAATTTCTATCCATGCTTCTGCACCAGTATAGGGATTCTATCATATTTAATTTCTGCACCACACACTTATAGTTAGTACAGGAAGTGTAATATAGATATCAACAGAAATATACATTTTGATGAATGCCAAAAATTCAAGAAGGAAGAGTAAGAACAAAATTACTAAAAATAAAACTTTAAATAAATACTAGTGCTGCGTGATTTAATCAATTAACCAAAACGATTAATTTATTAATTTTTTATTTTAGATTAAAGATTAAACAATTTTAATTGAATAATTGAGTCAATTAAAATTAATCAATTACAATAAATATTAATCAAAACTCTTTTAGCCAAATTTGACTCTCTTTGTTTTGATGTATTGCTTCCAACATAAACAGCCTTTCCAATGCATCAAGCTTTCACTAGACACATAATGTTCTTTGAACTTTGAGATTATAACTCCTGATAGCTAAAGAAATCACTCTGAACCCTGAAAGAGCCTAAATAACACTTCTGTTGGGAAATATTCTAAGAGGTACATAACTACATACAGATGCTGACAGAAAGGTTTCTTTCCTTACAATTGTGTGTGACAACATATTGTATACAACTGATTATCACTTAAACTGAGCTGTACAACTTTGTACAGCTGTACTTTACTTACACAGCTATGGAAACAATAGCTAATCCCGCTTTTCAGGGCTGGTGGTGGTGTAAATTTGCTGTAAACTGCAGTAAGCCAGTAACATTTCTGAGTTCATGACAGTGAGTGAAAGTTTTGTGTTAAAAAGTTAAAATAAGGAAAAACGTTTTGTGCTGAGTGAAATTAAAATTATGGCATATGAAAATTTGCAAGGGAAACTGGGTGTGCATTTTGGCTTTACACTAAATAAATCTGGTAAAGTGTCTGACAGAAAAAAAGTATTTTGCAAAGTGACTAGGCGAGTCTTCATGTAAACTATTATTTGCATGTCAGTCTCACAAATCTTAGTATATATTGATATACTACGTTACTAAATAATTACTTTAAAAAATATTGTAGATCTAATTCAATATATATATAAAGCAAGTGCACTTGATGCAAACACAAATTTTGAATCTGAATATTTAAAAGTTTAGCAAATAATTAAATATACAGAGTATTAAAGTACTTTAATCCTTACACCTAATTTACAAACAGATAATATCTTGATTAATTGATAGATTAATCAATTAAAGTAACATGATTAATTGATTAAAAATTTTGAACTATCTACAGCACTAATAAATACCAAACTTAGATTTTGGCACTTTGTTGGAGCTTTATATAGGTAGAGTAATGTGTAAACAATTTAAAGCTAGCATATGATTCAGATTACTGACACTACATCACTAACATTTTGTAAACCAGGACATGTTCTTAGAGCTTGCTCCCATCATCAACCTGATGCTGACTGCTGCAGCATGGCATCCTGGTGCTGAAGACTGTTGCACTAATTTCATCCCGTAATAAGTTTTCTGAAAGTGTTCTTAAATCTTTGGTCAGCCCAAGGATGATAGTTATATTTCTTGTTTTGGAAAACTTCTTTTTGAAGTTTTAATCTGGTAGTCTTCCTGATAGTTTTAACACTTTTGTATTTCGAGATTTAACTGTATTGGAACACCACAGTGAAGCGAAAAATTATTAAATTTTAGATGAGTCGTATTTCTTACACATCTGCTTCACTTTCGTACCTATTTTGAGGACATGTTTCGCAAATCTTCGTTTGCATCTACGGCTCTTGTGCGACTGACGCTAGATCCAGCGGTGTGGGTAATTCTGGGGTTGTTGCTGCCATCTGTTGATTTAGTGATGAACTGAAATGTGGGATTCTCTTCTAGCGGGATTTCAAAGTTCATTAGTTGGTTTTTATGTTTTTCTATGTATATCCTCTCCCATATGACGAGTTCACTATGTTTTTGTACGTATTTTAGTAATTCTGTGCTATCTTCAATTTCATGATTTTCAGACCAGAAATGAGCTGCTATTGCAGACTTATCAATATTTTTGTATCTTAAGTGCCTGAAGTGTTCTTTCTTTCTAGTGCCTATGTTTCTTTTTGTCCTCCCTATGTAAATTTTTTCACAGTCTTTACACTTAATTTTGTATATGCCTGACTTTTCCTCTCGTTTTATCTTATCAGTATTATTACTGTGAAGTAGGTTTTTAATGTTGTAATTGTTTTTTGGTGCCAATGTTACATTGTATTTCTTGAATATTTTTTGGAACTTTTTTGTGGCCCAGGGGTGGTAAGTAAATTTAGCAAATCTAATTTCTTGTTTTATTGGTGTGAGAGCTGTGATCTGTTTTAATTTCTTTTGAAGTTTGAATAATTTTAGTTTTTTATCTACAAGGTTTTTTCCATATCCATTTTTAATTGCAGTTTTTAAGATTTGATGGTATTCGTTTTGATATTCTTGCTGGCTGAGAGGTAGATTTACTAATCTGTGTGTCAGACTGTTGATGGTTGCATGTTTGTGTGGAATTGGGTTGAAACTATTTGCTTTGATGTAATTATCTGTGTGTGTTGCTTTTCTATGAATGCCAAATTCTAGTTTTTCATTGCCTTTTTTGATTTTAAGGTCTAAAAAAGGTAGAGTACAGTCCTCTTCAGTTTCTACTGTGAATTGTATGCTGGTTCTTGCAGGTTGAGTAGTTTCAAAGCATCATCTATTAGTTTGTAGGGCACTATTGCAAAGATGTCGTCTACGTATCTATACCATGTTTTAAACATATGAGGGAAGGCTGTAGTAATATGTGTTTCGAAAAAGCTCATGTATAGATTGGCCAAAAATGGTGATAGCGGGCTTCCCATAGCTAGTCCTGAAATTTGTTTATAATATTTTCCATCGAAGACAAAATAATTTTGATGTATACATAATGCAGTCATTGCCAAATATTCTTCTATTGCATTGGCATCCAGGTTTATAGAATTTAGCCATTTTTTCAGTTGGATCAAAAGTTTGTCTAATGGAATGCTAGGGAAGAGGGAGCGGACATCAAAGGATACTAAAGTGTCATGAGGTTTTAGTTTAAGATTTTGAATTTTTTCTACCAGGTCTAAAGAGTTTTTTATACTCAAGAGTATGGAATTGTGGAAAGGACTGAAATTTTTTGGTTAGCCATTTTGCCAGAAGGTAAGTAGGAGTGTTTATATTATTTACAATGGGTCTCATGGGTATGTTGGGTTTGTGTATTTTAGGCAAACCATATATTCTTGCAAGGGTAGGGTTGTCTGGTTTGATAGTTTTTTGTACATCTTTTATGCATCGGTTGAGTGGATTAGAATCTATTTCCTGGAATTCTTTTTGTTGTAGTAACTCTAACATTTTTTCTTTGTATGTAGCTGTATCTAAGATTACTATTTTGTTCCCTTTATCAGCCCTTGAGAAGATTACATCCTTTTTCCTTAAAGATTTAATTATCTGAATTTGTTTCAAATGTTTTATTGGCTTTTTATTTATTAAGTTTTCCAATATAGGAGCTGATTTTTTCCTAATTATATTTTTGTCCATGGTTTCCAAGCCTTCTACTGCTAATTCTATGTCTGCAATGAATTCATAGTTTCAACCCAATTCCACACAAACATGCAACCATCAACAGTCTGACACACAGATTAGTAAATCTACCTCTCAGCCAGCAAGAATATCAAAACGAATACCATCAAATCTTAAAAACTGCAATTAAAAATGGATATGGAAAAAACCTTGTAGATAAAAAACTAAAATTATTCAAACTTCAAAAGAAATTAAAACAGATCACAGCTCTCACACCAATAAAACAAGAAATTAGATTTGCTAAATTTACTTACCACCCCTGGGCCACAAAAAAGTTCCAAAAAATATTCAAGAAATACAATGTAACATTGGCACCAAAAAACAATTACAACATTAAAAACCTACTTCACAGTAATAATACTGATAAGATAAAACGAGAGGAAAAGTCAGGCATTTACAAAATTAAGTGTAAAGACTGTGAAAAAATTTACATAGGGAGGACAAAAAGAAACATAGGCACTAGAAAGAAAGAACACTTCAGGCACTTAAGATACAAAAATATTGATAAGTCCGCAATAGCAGCTCATTTCTGGTCTGAAAATCATGAAATTGAAGATAGCACAGAATTACTAAAATACGTACAAAAACATAGTGAACTCGTCATATGGGAGAGGATATACATAGAAAAACATAAAAACCAACTAATGAACTTTGAAATCCCGCTAGAAGAGAATCCCACATTTCAGTTCATCACTAAATCAACAGATGGCAGCAACAACCCCAGAATTACCCACACCGCTGGATCTAGCGTCAGTCGCACAAGAGCCGTAGATGCAAACGAAGATTTGTGAAACATGTCCTCAAAATAGGTACGAAAGTGAAGCAGATGTGTAAGAAATACGACTCATCTAAAATTTAATAATTACTTTTGTATTTGTTTATCTTTTGTTATATGGTGCTAGGGCAATTGACTGATGCTTTATGGAGTATATATAGGTGTTCCTTCTTGCATTCCTCAATGCTGAGGGGAATGTTCAGTAGTCTCTATATCTGACAGTTGAAGACTGCAAATTGGTGGGATTTTGGGTTGAAGCTATTATTCTTTATGTAGTTCTGTGTGTGAGGACCTCCTATATTTATCACAAAAGTAAGTTTCTGGTTGTGCCTATGATTTTGAAAAGGTAAGAAGCCATCATTCCTTATCTCCATTGTCAACTGTATAGATATATCTTGAAGACAAGAGTTTCAATGCCCTGAGTAATTTTTTTGGTACCATAGCAAATGTTTAATTTACATAGCTATGTCAGGTTTTGAATATTAAAAAGGGAAAACAGTCATGATATTGGGGGACTGTCCCTTAATAATATAAAAAAAGTAAGTGACAAGTGGCAATAAACCGACTATAAATAGCTTTTATGATTAATTTTGATGCCACTGTTACAAAATTCCTCCAAACACACATAACAGTCATGATAAGCTTCTCTAAGCAATTAATGTATAAGGTCGGCCAAAAAGTGTGATAGTGCATTATCCATAGCTAATCCACTTGTTTGTTTGAAGAATCTATTGTTGAGGCTATAAAAGTTTTGAACTATACAAAGTTTTGTTAGTTTAGAAAGTGATCATGATTGGAAGGTGTGAGGTTGATGGAATTGAGCCATTTATTCAGTTGCGAGAGTAGTTTATCTGCTGGAATGCTGGTAAATGGGGCTATAACATCAAAGGAAACCTAGATATCTGCTGCTAAAACAGTTATGTTTTTTATCTTTTCTAATAGTTCAGATGTGTTCTTGATGCTTGGGGTTTCAATTCTTGGGAGTGAGTTGTATTATCTGATAGCCACTTTGCTAATTGGTTAGCGGGAGGTAAATATTATTCATTATTGGACTTATGTTATTTCCAGGCTTATGTATTTTGGGCAAACCACATAGTCTAGGTAATTTTGAGTTCTTCTGGGATGGTTTTGATTTCTTTCATTATACTGTTGCATTCATTGATGCAAATTTAGTGTGGGTTGTGGTTCATTTGAAGGTATTCACCATATTTAGCATCTCGAAACAGATACAGCATACAAAACTAACTCTGGACATCCTTAAAAGATTGAATCCCTCACATTGACAAATCAGGTGTTTATCAAATAAACTGTGCAGACTCTGATCAAATATACATAAGCAAGACATAACTTGCATAAAGTACAACCAGACAGTAAAATCAGCTGTAGTAGCACACCTTTTGAACCACTACCAATTCCAGAAGTCAACCTTCTTGGGACAGCAAAATACAAACTGATCGCTCAGTATGGAAAAACATCCATATTACAAAACACAAGAATCAAATTATGAACTTTGAACTCCTGCCACCAGCTCAGCAAGTTCATATCACCACCACTACAACTAGTCGGTTATCAGCTGATGGGGAGCTATGTATCTGAAACATGTTCTGATTTTACAAAAGTGAGGGAAACATAACTTTATATATATATATAAATTTGTCACTGGTAGAGAGTTGCATCACATATTCTTTTTTTTCTATTAGTTTTTTAGAGACCAAAACATGTTGCAGCACAATAACAAAAAGGCTAAATACAATTCAACTTTAGTTCTATCAGAGTAACTTAAAATAGCAGCATGATCATGAAATTTTTATTTTTATTGGTCAGTTTCATTGTGTCATCATCGCACTGAAGTTGCATCATTATGTATCTTATATAACTGTTCTTTCTATGAAGTCCACTAATGCAAGAGAAAGTTTAATTTGGAACAGGCATTCAAATAAATTTTATAATGCACATAAAAAAATAAAAAACTTATTTAAATTGAAAACACAACTGCCTACAGCATTTTTCTTCCCTCCTACTTTGAACACCTGTTTATCAGAAACACAATAGTTTTCACACTGAAATATGGTAAAACCTTATTTTATTTCCTGCTATAATTATTTTATAATTATCTAACATTGTAGAAAATTAACTGCTCATGACTTGCAGTATTTGTTTAGTGCGATTTTTCACTTATTTGATTTTCTGCCACCCATGCTAATGCTACAATTGATATTGTATTGTTGGTTCTGGCAAATCAAAGCTTTTTATTTGTAAAAATTACAAAAATCATTCATTAAATAAAAGAATGATAATAAACATATACAAAAGAATTACAAGCATAGACTGGTTTTGGGTCACCTTGATGTGAGAGAGAGAAGGGGGGGAAAAAAATTGCAACAAAACCCTTAAAAATTAAAATACTGTTATTTGTAAAAACTGCTTTTATAATTTGGTTCTCTCTCTTAATATTTAAATCTCATTAAAACATGTGCCATATAACTTGCTAGTCTGCAAGAGCTGTTACACATTTTTTCTCAAGTTTATTAACCTAAGAATTGACACAAGACAAGATAAATTAATTAGAAGCACACAAGTTCAAAACTGCTAATATAGTTCCTTTAAAACTATAATCTCTATACAGCATTTTGTAATGCCATGATCAAACTTTTTATATGGATGTTAAGCTATCTTTCCCTAAGGAAACAAGTGATGAAAGTTATTATTGGTAGGAAAACTACTTAATTGCAACTTCAGGGCAACCTACAAAAGTATATATTAGACTCATGCTATTTCCATGGCCACCAAGAATACAAACTGAGGATTGTTATCCACGATTATTATGCACTTTTTCTTTCACCACATTGCCAGTTCTAATGCAAGATTTCCTACTGCTTGCCATGTTGATTCATATTTTATTGTGAGATAATTTGTTATATTAATTACTTTCAGTATGAATGACTCTGGTAGAGTGCACTATATTGCATATACCAGGGCCATGACAAGTTTTTAGCAGTGCTTAGATGGAAAATCTGACAACAATGAGATTATAGTTTGAAAGAGCGATTTTGACTTTGGAGCATGCATGTGGCAGTCCCCCCAACCCCACCCACGGGCTATGCATGGACAGCGAGAGTAAAGATGCAGTTAGCGGTGAGTCAATGATTTATTACGACTATAAAAAGAAGTTAAATGTAAAAGAATGCCACTCTTCACTAGTATGTGCTTTTGGTGAATGTGCCCTATCTAGATCTACTGTTGGAAATTGGTTTCATGAATTTTCAAGGGACCAGGAGTCTCTTGTAGATGAACTGTTTATTTTGACGTATCCGATAACATGTAAGTGTTATTATGGATGAAAATAAATTATTATTATTATTATTATTATTATTATTATTATTATTATTATTATCATTATTATTATTATTATTATTATTATAACCTCATCCTGGTTGCCCCGCAATGGCAGTGACCCAAGAAAACATTGATGCTGTGAGGAAAATGATCATCTCACATTTTGCAATATTGGAGGGACCCTAAATATTGGGTAAAATGTGGCACAGACCATTGTTCATGATTATTTAGGCCTAACCAAGAGATGTGTGCACTGGGTGCTACATTCCCTGACAGAAGCCCAAAAGAATGCAAGAGTGAATTGGTGTCATTTTATGCTTGAAACATTTGACAAAGGACGGTCCTGAATGTTTGCTGAAAGTCATTGCCACATGGAGGTCAAAGCAACCCAAGTTAAAGAGTGGGCATCTTCTGCATCACGACAATGCCTCAGCACACACGGCTGCTAGAACAATGTACTTCTTGGAGAAGGAGAAAGTGGGAGTCTTACCTCACCCATCCTATTCACCAGACCTGGTCCCATGTGGTTTTTTCCTGTTCTCAAAGATAAAGGAAAAAATACACGGGCAGCACAGCATACAACAGTGATCTAAGTGGCATCTCTAAAGAACCTGGACAGAGACATTTCCCAAATGGTTTCAAAGGATGGAAAAGTGTGTAAGTTTTCCAGGAAAGTATTGTCACCCTGGCGGTAGACTCGTGAAGCCGATGAAAAATGATGGCTGGTGGAGATTCGGAAAACTTCGGAACCAATCGTTACCGGTAGCGACAGACAGTTGAATGTAGAGTTGGAAAAAATAAACAGTTTAAGGTTAGCTAGCAATTTTGTAATGTTGAACAGTGTATTTCGAGGAGAATAAAGTGTAGTTTTTGTGTTTCGTAACCTCGTTTTATTATTTCACGAACCCACAAAGTCACAACTGGTGTCAGGAAGCGGGATAACAACATCACCGAACATTATGGCCATGGAATCGGCATTGGAAATGCTTTTGCAGAAGATGAACGAATTAACAGCGAAGTCGAAAGCGGCAAATAACAACTTGGCCGCGAAGATGAACGAGTTAACAACAAAAACAGAAGCGGCAAATAACAACCTGGCCGCAGAGTTGAAAGAAATAAAGACCGAATTGACCACAGAAATGAAGGCAGCGAACGACAGTCTAGCCACGGAAATGAAGGAGGCGAACGAGGTCCTCGCCGCCAAATTTGAGGAACAGTTGGCCGGTGTGAGGGATGACGTGACGGAGCTGGGCAAGCGGATGGGCCAAGTGGACGAGCGCGTCGAGGACCTGGCGAACCGCTTCAATGATCTAGAGGAAAAGGCCGACAACGCCAAGTCCCTGAACGCCATGGTTGAAGACGTCGAAGACCTCGCGAACCGCGTAAACAACCTGGAGGGATAGGCCGACAGCAGCGTCAAGTCCCTGAACGCCATGGTGGAGGACGTCGTCGGCAGGAAGCTGAAGGACTTGAAGGCCGACGTGCCGGGACGCGACACAACATCTGCGCGCGTCAAACCTCCCAAGTATGACGGCGCATCAACGTTTGAAGTCTTCCGCCGCCAGTTCGACACAGTGGCCAGGCACAACAGATGGTCACCGGAGGAGGAGGCCACACAGTTAATAGCCAGCCTCCAGGGACGGGCCGCGGAAGTCCTGAACGCGGTGCAGACAACGGCGGCGCCCAAGGACATCTGGGAGGTCCCTGGAGAATCGGTTCGGGAACCACCGCTTAGCCGCAGCGTACCGCAGCCAACTAAAGGCAAGGTCGCAGCAGCCGGGGGAGACGCTGCAGGAGTTCGCCATAGCGATTGAGCAGCTAGCTAGCAAGGCCTTGGTTGACCTGCCACTGGAGTTCGTATCCCGGGAAGCCGCCTACAACTTTGTCGACGGGGTACGGGACACGGAGATTCGTCAGCGCCTAATGCTCGGCGATTATAAAACCATCCACGAGGCGCTGACAGCGGCATTAAGGATGGAGGCGGCCAAGGTAGCATCTTTCCCGACGTCGAGAACGAGGAGTGTCCGCTACGCCGGAGACAGAAGACCAGCTGTGGGACGCCAGCGAACACCTAGTGGCCTGTGTTGGGGGTGTGGACAGCCCGGGCACCTGCAGAGAGACTGCCCACACCAGGAAGGGCAGCGGGAAGAACGAGTAAGGCCCGGCGTGGAGAGGGGTACGTCGGCGCCATTACCACCATCCCCTCGAGTGACAATCCGCGCCGTCAGCCGGCGGATGGCTGACAACTTCATTGCGGACGGTTGGGTAAGAGGAAAGCCGTGCCGCGTGCTGATGGACACCGGGGCGGCCGTGACCATCATCAGACCTGACGTGGCGAAGGGTTTGCCGACGAGGAAACCGAGCCGACCATACCAGCTTGTGACGGCATCGGGCGACACCATGCCTGTGCAGAAGGAGGCCCTGCTGGAGCTGAACTTGGGACGGAGTGCCGTGCGTCTGTGGGTGTTCGTCGCGAAGGTGGCTGAGGAGGTGATTCTGGGACTGGATGCCCTCAGGAGCCACGAGGCGACGGTCGACGTCGGCAGGAAAGTCCTGAGGCTCAACGGAGAAGAGGTTATACTCCGTCAACCAGAAGAGTGCCTTGGAATTTGCAGGGTCGTCTTGAGCGAAGACGTGGTTGTCCCCGCGAGGAGCGAAGTGATAGTGACGGCGCGACCGGAAGGCCAGACAGCAGGTGGGGTTCAGAGGCAGCAGGAGTACGGCTTCACCTCGGAACATCGCAGAGGGAAGAGTCACAGTAACACGGACGCTATGTCCCGAAGACCCTGTCCAGAAGAGTGCGGCCAATGCACAAGAGTGGAGGGGAAGGAGCGTGCCGCAGCAGTTCGAGTAGTCACGGCAGTGCCTGCGGATGGCTGGGATAGCGCAGGCCTGAGGAGGGAGCAGCTGGCGTACGCAGACTTGGGGCCACTCTTGAGGGATGTGGAGAACCCAGTGTACCACCTCCACGACATGCACGAGATGGCTCGCCAGAACATCCAGAAGGCGAGCGACCGCATGAAAACCCGAGACGACAGGCAAGCCAACAGCCAAGGGTTCCAGCAAGGTGACCTGGTCTGGTTGTACCGCCCGACCCGGACCAAGGGACGCTGCCCGAAGCTTCAGCAGTCATGGCAAGGACCGTACCGTGTGGTGAAGAGGATTAGCGACGTGGTCTACCGCATCCAGAAGGTGCACCGAGGAAAGATGTTGGTGGTACACCTGGATCGCCTGGCCCGCTACGAAGGCGCTGTTCGGGACGACCAGCCTTGAGGAGGGAGCAGTGTCACCCTGGCGGTAGACTCGCGAAGCCGATGAAAAATGATGGCCGGTGGAGATTCGGAAAACTTCGGAACCAATCGTTACCGGTAGCGACAGACAGTTGAATGTAGAGTTGGAAAAAATAAACAGTTTTAGGTTCTAGCAATTTTGTAATGTTGAACAGGGTATTTCGAGGAGAATAAAGTGTAGTTTTTGTGTTTCGTAACCTCGTTTTATTATTTCACGAACCCACAAAGTCACAGTATTTTGAAAAGTTGTAATAGCTTGTAAATAAAGTATATTTCTGAATCTCTGGTAAAAACTTTCAGCATAACCCTTGTATTTGTGGTATAACTTCAGTTACGGTTTGCAGTATATTATAATTTTGTAATCTGCTTAATATCCATAAATTTGGCACTGATGTGTATCAGCATTTCTTATACATACTAGAAATAAATAAACTATGAAACCTAAAACGGCAAGGTTAATTTGAAGATTTACAGTGAAATCCAACTGTGCAAGAATTGATATTACTGTGCTCTCTAATAACACGGAATACCTCACCATATAAATCTTATAAAAGAGCTGCCCCTCTTGCAGGAGGCCTTTTCCTTTTACAGGATAATTTACTCATTCATTCAACATTCGTATAAGACTATATGTGCGAGCGAGAGAGAGAGAGAGAGAGAGAGAGAGAGAGTGTGTGTGTGTGTGTGTGTGTGTGTGCGTGCGTGTGCGCGCACGCGTGTTTATAACCTAAGTTATGAAAACATGCTCTTAGGCAATAATGTAATACACAAAATGGTTAAAGACAGCATTCTGGAAGCGCAAATAACAACATTTTGAGATGATATAAATACCCTAAAAGTATATTCTTTGGGAAAAAGAAATTCAAGACTCGCCATCAGCAGTATTTTTATATCAAGGTAACACATTAATATTTATTATATTGGCTTGTTTGAGTTAAATTAACTTCATGTTTGTTTAGGTCTACTTTGGCATAGATCTAGTCTTTTATTCTGGGTCGAGCAGCCAGATACTCAAAATATTTATACGTTATTTTTGTAATACTTTATGTATTCAACCTAAATAATTGTACAGTTTTTTATGAATATCTTCTACTGTAACTTTATGGCATATGTAGGAGCTAGACCTACAAAGGTTCGAATCCCACACATAATTTTGATCTTCTTTTATTGTAGAAACATGAACTGTGTGTTATGCAGATTGTAATATAACTTCCAATTGCTACGGTTTACTTGATTTTATAGCATTTATGCTCATACATTAAAACTGAAACACTCTACTCTTTTTAAATTAAATGAAATAAATATTTTAATCCTATATGTAAAATAAAATAAATGGAAATTAACTTAGTACTAGGTGTGTAAATCCTCTGTTTCTATTACTACCCTCATTTTGTGGGGCACGGATGAGACCAAATGCCTAGTTAAATTTTCACAAGAAAATACTTTGCATTATATAACAGCACCATTTGTAACAGATGAATAAGTCTGAGTGTTTACATAACCAATATTAAGGCAATTTTCTAATAACATTGCTTTTATTTTGAAAACAACAAGAATATGTTATTTGCATTTTTATAAATGAATGTGTTTAAAATATTATTATTAATCATCTTCTGCAACAAAACCATAACGCACTGCTATTAAAGTAACAATAATAAAAAGAAACATCCACATCAAGGATTTGAACTCATGTTGGAGCACTTATGAGATACATGCATTTTACCACTTGGCTACCATATGGACAACCTACAAAGCATTTCCCTATCTGTCGCATAGCTTGAACTTTTTTTCTGGTAACTCCTCATTTGTTTTTTGTTTGTTTGTTTAAGGCTGTATAAGTATGGATGAAAATAAACTGAACCAAATTACATTATATGTCTTACTTATGAAAATGTTTGTGTATGTAGGTACTAAGTGAAAACAGGAATATAAAGCTTATATAAGATTGCTTTCTCTACTGGTCCTCACACAGATGACAACTAAAGCTAGCAAAAATGTAATGCATGTTCATGCATAGAAAATGCAATGCATGTCGCCAATAAAAACTGCACAAATAATTTCAACCACTGATTACTCTCTACAGAGATCAGCGATGTCCAATTCTTTTGAATGTGAATAGCAATAACTGAACTTCAGTGCTGTGTATCTCTGTCAACAACACAGTAACTGGTTTATTCTAATCAAACAAGTCAGCAAAATTACTAACAATACACAATGCTGTACTTCTATGCAGTAATATATATTCAACAGGTCTAAATAAAGGAGAAGCAATTGCACCAGACATAAATATAAAGACATTGCTGAACTTTAAAATGATTTGCTTTCTCTGTTAATAAAAATAAATAATTACCTGGTAACTCTATAAAACTCAACACTACCACTACTACTACTACTACCACTACCACTACCACTACCACCACTACTACTACTACTAGCAGCTTTGGTCTGAAACAATTATCTATATACATTTTTATTCTCAAAGAAAATGAATCACAAATATAAAAAGGGCATTAAGTAGTATTCCCATTACAGGCTTTATTTTAATATGCTTTCTGACAAAAAGAATTATGAGATATTACCCTATTAAATATTACTTGATTTCTGTTCAGTTCCATTTCAATTAGCAACATTTTTATTGTCTCTTCAGCAGGTAAGAGGAAGTATTATAATCATGGAAAGTTGATTAAATACCAAACTTGGTACTTAAGTTAAGTCTCTCTCTTTTTATAGTCCACCTCTTTAGTGTAGGTTTTAGCATGTCTGCTCACATTCAAGAAGTCTAGAGTTTGAATCTTAATCTGTATGTGTTATCTAGAAAAGGTTTTATCAGGGTTTTTTCCTTATCCTGAAAGATGAATGTTGGGTAACACTAAGTTCTATGAACCCTGGACTTATTTGAGCATAATTTCACGCATTTCATTCACTGTCTGATATGAATTAAGTTGGAGGAAGTATATTTTTTTTAATGTCTCTTTTAGGGATGTGGTATACTAGGATTTTCAAGAAAATACCTCCAGCTCATACTATTGTTTATAGGAGAAGCTGTTACATTTTATTTTCCTAAAAGTGACTGACAATTTTGATTAATATACTATATATTACAAATATTTATATGAGTAATAAAATGTAAGCTTTCAACATTCTAGGAACAGCCCGTGAAATTCATTTCATCTGGAATGAGTTTTGTGTAATTTTGTATAACTGGTATAACTGTAATTTTGTATAACAGGAGACTAAATTTACTCCACATAAAATATTTACCTTGTTATAACATACAATTTGTTTAAAACAACTTTTCTTGAGACATAAACCATTTCTGGTATTATATTCCCTATTTTAACTTTAAATGTTTAAATATTTTAATCAATTTTTGAAATGCTCACCATTCAACTGTTTCTCACATTATCAAGCAAGAAGTATGGAATTTCACAGCCAGCATTAATGACTCACTTTTCTTTCAATTGCAAGAGCTTGTTATCAAGACTAAATATCTGAATACTGTTTTCATATTCTGTAAATAGCATTTTTAGTTTGATTTGAAATTAACTGTAAAGTCAGAATTTGAAGAAATTTATCAGGAAAGAAATGCTTCAGTGATACAATGCTGGGAAAAAAGATGAATGAAAATTAATAATGCAACATAATATATGAGATTAATAATTAATTGAAAATATTGTGATAACAACCAGGATGTGTTAAATTCACTTTATTGGTCACCAAACTGTTAACACAGTGCTAACTTACACTTACTTTGACCTTTACAAATGTACAGAGCAAACACCTCGTTTCCATAGTGCTAACATTTCTTATGCCTCTGTTGCACATACCAACTGGGGTTGCACATAACTTCTCGATGTTTACTGCTTGCCGATTGACTCTGATTTGACACTCACACTCTATTTGTCAACTTTCTGACAATTCTGTTGGCCGATGACTCTTATTGAGTCTCAGGGTCTGGAAAGAATTGTTTCTAGAATCTTCTACAAATTAAACTTTCTGGAATTACCTGAAAGGTAATTATCTTTCTGGCCTATAGGAGCAGAAGTAAATGGCTACATATTTCCTGACTAATAACATCAGCAGCAGCTGTACATACTTCAACAACAAATTATTGCATTTCTTGGCAGGCAAACAACAAAGGTGGTGGATAGTGTGACTCAAACTTAAGCTCTCTGTTCTAGGTAATCACTGTCACCATAACACTGTTATTCCACAGGGCTGACACCCCAAATAGCCTTGTATCATATGCATTTTTGCTTGGGGAACCTCTGGATGTGACAGGCTTTATCCCGGATCTTCTTCTCTATGTAGTGTTGTCCTTGCTCTGGAGGTAACAGATTAGAGCAGCAGCCCTTAGTCCAGGTAAGACGATGCATGCCATTCTGCAAGAAACCTCCGTTTGTAGACTTGCCAGTCATGAGGTTCTTTTTTCGATCGGTTGATAGCTACCTGGAAGTGATGATGCTCCACAGGGTTTCATGACCCTTTGGGTTTGCCTCTGCAACCATCTTGGTTCTGGCAAGCCCAACCATACCTTTGCCAGGGTTACCTTGCAAGCCCTAAGAAGTTCTTTGAAGTGTTATCTCATCTTGTTCAATTAGGAGGGCTCTTCTGTCGACGTCAACATCACCTTGTGGCTCCTGAAGGCATCCGTACTCAGGTAAAAGCCACTCCCTCCTCAGGATGGCACTAATCCATCCACCTTCTACCACTGCCAACATGATTTGCTGTGGGCAGCCCTTTGCTAGGTGTCCTAGCTGGCCACACTTTTAACACGCATCTCTAGGGGATCAACAACATCCTTGGGCTGATTTTCCATCCCTGATGTACCAAATACTCTTGATCTTCCATGAGGGAGAGTTTTTACCCTTGTTGTCAGCACCTCAGGGATGGGCTTGTACTCAACATAACGCATTCCCATAATTCAGCATTGGGCACCCCATCAACGAAGGAAGAGGCAGTTTCCTGGGACAAGTAGCTGGTTAGCAGGTTCACTAGAGCTTTACTGGCCAGCTGCTCAATTGCCAGGTCGACTCCTGAAGAATCTCCCCTGGCTCTTGCAGCCTCCATTTGAGCTGTCTTCAACAGGCTACAACCAGAGGATGATTTTGGAACCAGTTTCTGAAGGCCTTCCAGAAATCTCTGACACTACCGACGTTGGAATCGCGTTCAAGACCTTCCCGCCCGTCTATGGAGGTTAGCCTATGCGGTCTCCTCTTCTGCAGACCATTAGTTGTAGACAACGAAATGTTCGCAGAAGACTTCGATGAAATGAAATGCGTAGTGTTTAACGCCAGCTTTTACTACATGCGGCACCGCAGGTGGTAACACTGATGATACACAAGATGAAGATGGAGCACCCATGGAATGAGATGGCGGGGGAAACAGGGGATCCCGGAGAAAACCCTCCCCAGCACTGTGTTGTCCACCACACTCACTTTGCGGTCGCCTGAGATCAAACACAGGCCTCCTTGGTGAGAGTTAAGCGGTCTAACCACTCAGCCACGGCGCTTGCCTTGACGCACGTATGTTTTCTTGCATCCCTCAAGCTTATGTTCTTAAGTTATCGCTAAGCATCTTCCATCACGGCGTTCAGTTCCTTGGCACTGCCGTCCACTCTTACTTTCAGGAAGCTAATCTATCCGGTATCTTCCAGGGTGTGAACGGTTGGTCATCATTTTCCCCGCCGGATAGACGTTCATCGATTTTGCCTAACAGCTCTTATCATTTCTTCCTTTACACTTTTACTCCTGTCATTTCTTTATTCTTGCCCATGCCGGATTTCACCGTTGTTATTGCATTCCTCATTTCTTCCGTCATCTTCGATTGCATTTTATACATTCAAAAAATTTCCCCGGTTCGTGACCTGAGCAACAGTTGTCCTTGGACGACCCATTATTACGTTCAGTGGCCTACAAAATAACAGCGGTAAGGTGTAGTAACTCACGCTTAATCCCTCTGTGTAGGTATTCGCTGCCGCTATGACACGGCTCTCTTCTCAGGGCTGGTCATTCCGAACAGCCTTGCATCATCTACATCTTCGCGGAGCAATGTTTGGACATCATAGACTTCATCCCTGATTCTCTTCTCTGGGTAGTGTGGTTCTTGTTTCACCAGCTATTGGTTAGAGCAGCGCATCTTAGTCCGGGTAGGGCGATGCATGTCATTCTGCCCGAATCCTCTATTGCAGGTTCGCTAGTCGTGCCAGGTTATCCTTCGTCGTTCGCTACCTAGAAGTGATGACACTCTTTTGGTTCACCTCCATAACCATCTTGCTTCTGGGGGGGAGGGGGAGGCGCAACAGCAGCCTTTGTCCCTTTAGAGCTTCGTAGTTACCCCGTTCTGTCCGATTAGCAGGACCCTCCTGCCGCCGTCGACCGTCACCTCGTGGCACCAGAGGCAGTGTAATTCAAGTATCACCTCTTCAGCCACCTTTGCGAGGAACAACCATAAACTTACAACGTTCTGCTGCAAGGTCAACTCTAGCAAGGCTTCCTTCTCCACAGGCAAAGTGTCGCCCGATGCGCACAATTTGGTTGGACCGATTCGCTTTCTTGGATTCCAAACCATTCACCACATCAGATCAGATTATGGCTACTGCTGGACTCGCATTCATCAATAACCGGTACTAATTTCTTTGTATCCTCCCAACCGCGACGAGGTAGTCCTCAATTCTTTGAAAGCATACGTCACTCGTCACGCTAGCCCTTACTCATTTTTTACGGTGTGTTGACTTGGCCGTTGACAGTCGTTCACAACGTATTCTGGCTGGCCTTATCCCCAGTCTATACCGCTCGATGTCCATCAGCTTGGTCACTGAGTCTCTCAGCAGATGTTCCATATGGCCGCATCGCCAACACATTCCACTTGGGATTTTTTCTTTCTTTCATCTTATACTTCTCCAACTTTAGATTATATTGGACAATGAACGAAATGGGGAATTTATACTCAAATTCGTCCGAGGTCCAAAGAGCTTAGAGTTAACCGACATTCATATTCCAGGATAAGGAAAAACTCTGGAGAAAACCTTATCCTGATAACTCACCATGACCGAGATTAAACTCGGGAGCTTTTGACTGTGAGGAAGACAGGCTACCACCTACGCTACACAGGCGGGCTACGCACACCTGGAGGTGGTGGTTGTAGCAAAGGTGTACCTGAGAGTAAAAAATCTCCTTTTCTTATCATGAGGAATTCTCTATGTTTCTTCCCATTAGAGCAATACTTTAAGTCTAACGCCCTCTCACATTATGAGCGGAATCTATTAGGGAAGACTACCGATAACCTCATTTTGGCCGCCAGCGATCAAGAACACCATGCTACTAGCTATCCAGAGATTATCTGGGTGTTTGCCTACCTCACTTGGCCGTCTATGGGTGTTCAGAACCAATGCCCCGACAAAACCAAACAGCGCCACTTCGGGAGGGACTCGAATGCTTGGTACGACGTACTTCTAGTAACATCAGCAGTACTACGAGTGCTATGATCCGCAGCTCTCGAATTATAGCAGTTTAAGGAGTCGAAACTCGTCCTCTACGAAGTCCACTAGGGAATCTTTACATACTTTCCTGAGTCGATTCACCATCTCAGTTATGTACAATACTCCCGTTCCTCAAAATGAGAGCAGCCGGTAACTGCTCCCTCCTTAAGCTTGCTCTATCTCTCCACCCAATGGCACAGTTAACTCTTCGCCTTGGTGTGGGTAGCCCTTTGTTAGGAGTCCTGTTTGGCCATACCTCCAACACCCCTCTGGATGAACGTCGACGTCCTTGGGCTGTTCCTCCGTCTCCGACGGTCTCTTGTTCCTCGACATACGAACAGATGTTACTTTGGCCCCTCTGTCCTCAACGTGGTCGTCAGCTCTCATGGATAATCTTGTATTCGCCAAGCTATAGGTGTTTTCATATCTCGACGTTGCTCACACAGTCGACGAAGGAGTAGGCAGTTACCTGGGGCACGAGACTGGTCGGGAGGTTCACTAGAGACTTACTCGCCAACCGTTCAACTGCCAGAAAACTCCTGTAGCGTCTCCCCCTCGTTGGTGCAATCTCGACTTGAGCTGGTTACGACCGGCTTCCGCCAGCGGGGGCTTTCGAACCGTTTTCCGAGCGCATACCAAATCTTTCCATACCTCTGACGTCGGAATCGCGTTTAGAACCTCTGCAGCCTGTTCCTGGACGCTAGACGCGATCTATCTTGTTCATGCCAGATTTCATTTTCATCTCCATCTTCTCCATTCGAGAATGTATAGATTTTAATTCACTCTTCACTTAATACATCCTGGGTTTCATTTCACTCAATTGCTGCTTAAGTATTTCCTTCATTGTGGCATTTGATCCCACTCCTGACACCATTATGACAAACTGACATCAAGTTGTGCTAAATTCACTTTATTCATCACATCACTAACCTCACTAACCTTTACTTACTTTCACTTTTATCAATGCTAAGAGCAAAACAATGTGGCGCTAATATTTGCTTAAGCCAACTCATGTTGCTTCTCGATTCTCACAGAATGATTTGCTTCGCTAATTCACTTCTGATCGACTGACTTTCACTAACATCCGACTGAATGAATCTGGCTGGCTTCAGCATTCCCCACCTCCAGAATCACTGTAAGATGTTTATAGAAACTTCTGGAAATGGACAATTTCAAAACTGAAAGGTCTCAAAACTGGAGCAGCAGAAAGAAAAGGCAATGTATTTCCCCAGCTCATGAGGACAGTAATGCTGTCCTTCAACAACCACTATGTGGCCAGAAATTAACAAAGGCAAAGGGGATGGGGTGACTCATGCTTAATCCCTCTGTGGGGATTATTAAATGTTGTGAATTAGCATCCATTTGACTCCCAGTCAACACCTTCCATAATATAAAAATTATTTGTGGTTGGTTTATTGACACTCGTCACTTACTTTTTCATATATTTATGAGAGACTAGTTTCAAAGGCCCTGGCCTCCATTTTCAATCTCTTCCCAACTGGCATTTGTTGTTATCTGCTCTCTCTGGTGGTGGAACTATGAACTTTTTTGTCAAATTATCTGCTGGCGGGATTCCATAATGTTAATTATGCATTCTTAAGTAAAAATTTATAAGCAACATGACAGTTTGAAGAATAAATTTGTATACAGAGTGAATCACCTAAAGCTTGCATTGCCAATATTTTCGAAATGGAAAGTGCTATTGATGTGCAGTTTTCACAGCATTGTTAAGTAGTTAGGGGCTCATAGTTTTAGCCTATAAATAGATTTTAATAACACTTAGAATGTGTATTTTTGGAGCAAACATACTTTTTTAAATGGAACATGTCTAATTACATATAAAATCAGAAGTACACTAAATTAGAATGTTAAGTGTTATCCGCAGGATTCTAGTTACCTTATTTTGGAACTCTTACATACAGAGACTTGTACTACTTTTAGTAGAGCAAAACTAAAGAAAAACAAAAGGGAGTGCACTGCCTCTGTGGATCCTGAGAAGTAAGGAAAAATTTGACCTTTAAAGCTTGTGTTCAAAATGACCACCTGCAGCTTCAATACAAGCTTCCAGTCTCCTGTGGTAGGACTGCTGTGCACGTTTTAGCATTTCAGCAGAAATTTCAGAGCAGGCAGCAGTAATACATTGTTTCATATCATCTGGCGTAGTTAGTATGTCCTTGTAGACAGTGTCTTTCAGTTTTCCCGATAGAAAAAAGTTTTAAATATTAAAAGCAGAAGCATTATTAACAGTGAAGTATTCTTCATATTTAAGTTTGATTTATGAGTCACTATGTTTACACTCAAACTTCACTTACTTGTTGTTGTATAATTGAAACGTTTTCAAGATCATTCGATCTCATCCTCAGCTGTTTGGTGACTAAATGAACCTTCCTCCTCTTCCACTACTACGGAGCTCCGATCACTCTGCCATCTGGTGTTAGGGGCACTAAGTTTTAATACTTCATTTAATGCCGGGATTTCAAAATTTATAACTTTATCACGGTTTTTGTTTATGAATATTTTTTCCCAAATATCCAATTCTATGGGTGTACTTAAAGATTTTAACAGTTTAATGTTGTGGCCAATGTTGTGGTTTACTGTCCAAAAATGGTGTGAAACTGCAGATTTTTCTGTTTGTTTCAACTTAATGTTCCTCTGGTGTTCTTTTTGCCTGGTTAACAAGTTTCTCTTAGTTTTCCCTATGTAGCTTTTTTCACAGGTTTCACAATTAATCTGATAAATTCCTGATTTCAAATTGTTGGGGATTGTATTTTTCAGTGGTTTATTTAGCAGGTTCCTCAGACTGAATTTGTTTTGGGGTGCTAGTTTTAAGTTTAGTCTTGAAGATTCATTCAAATTTTCTAAAAGCCCATGGATGGTAGGTGAATTTTCTATATTGCCAATTTGTGTTTTTAAGTGGTGTGAGAGTGGTATTTATTGATATTATCTTCAGTTTTTCTTTTCTCTTCATCATGTTCCTTATGATGGCCCAGCCCATTTGGACAGAAAACCACAACATTGAACTGTTAAAATCTTTAAGTACACCCATAGAATTGGATATTTGGGAAAAAATATTCATAAACAAAAACCGTGATAAAGTTATAAATTTTGAAATCCCGGCATTAAATGAAGTATTTAAACTTAGTGCCCCTAACACCAGATGGCAGAGTGATCGGAGCTCCGTAGTAGTGGAAGAAGAGGAAGGTTCATTTAGTCACCAAACAGCTGAGGATGAGATAGAATGATCTTGAAAACGTTTCAATTATACAACAACAAGTAAGTGAAGTTTGAGTGTAAACATAGTGACTCATAAATCAAACTTAAATAAGAAAAAAGTCTAACAGAGTCAAATCCAGTGTATGGGCCAGCCACGGTATAGGTCCCCTTCATCCAATCCATTGATTTGGAAACAATCCGTGAAGACCAGCTGTAGTAATTTGTGCGCTGTGTACTGGACAACCATAATGCTGGAATCAATGAACATCTTCTAGCATCTGTGGAAGATTGTCTGTTAGGAGGCTGAGATACTTGTGTGAGTTTAGTGTTCCTTCTATGGCCTATGAGCTGCTGGTTCACTATCCCCACCACATGTTTAAAGTCCATGGATGCTGACGTTCCATTTGACGAAGCCAATGGGGATTATCAACAGACCAATAGTGCATGTTTCTGTGGTTTTCCTGGCCATGATTAGTAAATCTTGCTTCATCACTAAACAAAATACATGATGAATCTGGAGTATCATGTCTTAATGCCCATGCATAAAAGTTAACATGATTCTCAACATTGTTTCCATGCAGCTCTTGATGGAGAGAGATGTGATAGGGATGGAACCTATGCTGATGGAGTATGCGAAGTAGACTTGCCTGACTCATTGTACTTCCACATGCGATTGTGCGGGAACTAATTTGCGGATCTACTGCAACTTCAGGCAAAACATTAACTTCTCCTACATCTCCAGTCACCTGTTTCTGTTACGTTTTCTTGGTGTTACACTACCACTTCCATGCAACTGGTTAAAGAGGTTGATGAATAATTGCCAAGATGGTTGATGTCTATTGGGATATCTTTCCATATACACCACACAGGAACGAACTGCATTCTTAGTACTTTCTCTGTACACCATGAGAATGTTGGTTTTTTCTGCATTGGTAAATCCCATCTTCATACACAGCCTATTGCTTGAACTATCACAAACTGACTACAATGTTGCAATGCACAAATGAACCGCAAACATGTGTAAACAAACCATAACAGATAGGGGAGAAGTCCCCAGAAACTAGTCTTCATAAAAAACCATAACAACATCGTATCTAGCAACTAAGCCGGTTGAATGGAACACATTTGTCTGTGTGCAAAAGTTTCAAAATAAGATATCTCGTGAACTACTGTCACGAGAATCCTGCGGAAAACATCATTAACATTCTAATTTAACATACTTTTGATTTTTTTTTTTTATGTAATTAGGCAATGTTACATTTAAAAAAGCGTATGTTTGCTCCAAAAATACACCTTCTAAATGTTATTAAAATCTGTTTATAGGCTACAACTAAAAGCCCCTATCTAGCAAACAATGCTGTGAAAACTGCACAACAATAGCACTTTCTATTTTGGATATATTGGCGGCACAAGTTTTAGGTGATTCATCTTGTATAAATACTGTAACTATAAGAGATATGAGTTTTCAACAGAGAAATATCATGATAACATGAGAAATATCAGATTTTTAAACTAATGTTTGCAGCAAAAGGACACAAGCTTTATACGTTTCTTGTACTGGGGCAAGGAGAGCAAAATTTTCACATTATTTTTCTTGGTCTTAGGAAATGAATTCATCTGGAATTACTATTTCAATTCCATTAAATAGTTTCAGCAGATCTACAGTATGGTATTTACATTAAAAGACAAACTAGCATTTCATATTTCCTTAATGCACTGATATTCAATCTCATATTATCAAGAAAAAAGGGTCAAATGGTAACAGCTGTTGCTTATATTTGGAAGTTCTGGGTTTGTATACTGAGTTTTTACTGGTTTCCACTAGTCCTCTAGTAAAAATGGGGCAAATTTCAGTACCACTAAAGTACATCTCACAGTATGAAAGAAACAAAATGAATGGTACAAGTAGGCAATCTGTCAGTCATCATTCAAATACATACACAGCTACAAACAGTCTGTATTTTCAAAGTTCGAAAAGTGATTTCCATTAAATCAACAGGAATAAAATACTGGCACAGTAAAATTACCATGCAACCAGCCACCTGCCCAACAGACTATCTAGTGTATTATATCTTTTTCTGCTTGGAAATGTAAAATTTTAAGCTCTTCTCTGAAAACAGAATACTTTTTAAGTGCAGCAAGAATAGTAATATTAACTACTTGGTATACCTACTTTAGTTTCTAGCGGTGTCAGAAAGCAGATAAATTAGTCCTGTAAAATTAGCTTGTTCCCACATGATTAATTAGCAATGCAATGATTGTACAATATATAAAGTGCATTTCAGAATTCATTCAATTTACTATTCTTATTTCTAAGTCACCCAATAGGTAATATCACTTCTAGTAGTGCACAAGTTTAGAAATGGTGCCACAAAAATTACCAAAGGAAAACAAGAAGATAAAATGCACTAATGATGTAACTGTAAACAAACCATTATTTTCAAAATAATTTCATTGTATAAAGCCCAGATTTTTAGTCTTCAGTACTATAACAAAAAGTAATACAAAATGCCTCCTTCACAGTGAAGTAAAATGGCCTCCATTCTTGTACATTTTGTGGCCAAACCATATGTTTGCACATATGTATATATTTGACATCAATATACAATGAATTCATGGAGAATAATTTAAAGTATTTTCCTCTATGTTTCACCACATCTGATTACTGGATAGTTGTAGAAGTATCCGACTTGACCTATAGATGGCTATTAAGTTTGAAGTCTGATGATGCTACACTGTTTAGTATTTGTTTGGCAGCCATCAATATTAAACACTCTCAGTGAGTGTGTAAATATGGGAAAAATTGATCGTTATGTAATGCAATAGTGCCATTTGAATCCCAGTCCAACCAATATCAAAATTGAGCTAGAATCTAATCTGCGGGAGTCTGTTCCTTGACTTACAACAGGAAAATATTGGGTGGTAATGTTCAAACAAGGTCCTGTGAGCTGCCAAGATGAACACTGCAGCGGTTGAACAAATAAGATCAATTCAGAAATGGTGAAGAAGATCCTCAAATGGTATTGGATAATTGACTGAAAGTACACAAGCTAGAAGATGTAGTAGGCATTTCAAAAAGTGTTGCACTGACTGAAAATTTGGACATGAGAAAATTGCCACTTTGCTCACAATGGAAGAGAAAGCAACATAAGGATGTTTCAGTCGAGTGTTTGGGGATATTTCACAGCAATAAACCCAACATTTTATGTTGATTCATAACCATGGATAAAACACGGGTCCACCACTTCACATTCGAGATCAAGGAACAGATAAAACAAAGAACTAAAATGGGGAATTGGCTTCAAAAAAGTGAAGACAGTTCTATCTGCAGGCAAGTAAGTGGTGTCAGTTTCTCGAGAAGTGTATGGGATAATTTTTAATGATTATTTTCAAAAACAAAATACATTCAACAGCAACCATTTTACAAGCTTATTGCAGTATTTGAGTAATGGTTTGGGGGGAGGGAGGCTAAATTGGCAAAAATAAATGTTCATTTCATCAAAACAGTGCACCAGTTTAAACAGTTGTGGTGAAGGCCAAATAAATGACTTAAAGTTTGAATTACTTCCTCAATACCCTATTTGCCATATTTAACACCCTCAGATTATTTTCTGTTTTTAATCTTGAAAAACTGGCATGGTGGTAAAAGATTTGCCAACAATGAAGAGATACAGTCTGTGGTTGATGACTACTTACAGAAGTTTGGCAGTTCTCACTGTAAGCAGAGTACTGAAGCTATTGAATATCACTGGGAAAAATATATTGCGCTAAAAGGAGACTGTAAAAAAGAATGTATTTTTTTTTCACAAATTTTGTGTGTTTTCTTCGTTAGCTAAGGTACTTCTGGGACTACCCTCATATATGTGTTCTGAAACTTTTATTTCCAATACACCTTGTTCTTAATGAATACATTTGGAAATTTGCACAATGTGTAAACATATCTATAATTTTCTAACTTTGGTAAACATAATTTTAAAGTATAATAGAAGTTATTTCTGGGCTGTTATGCTGTGTCTGTTAGGCAGAGATGTTCTAGACATTTTATCCACAACTGCGGTGGATATTTTCAGCGGCATGGTCAAAGCCACCTTGGAGATTATTGCCTTGCATCCTTCCTAATGAAATTTTTGAATATTCCAATAATTTCAAAAGGAAAGAAGAGGCTCAAAAACTCAAAAGCAACAGGTATCCAGTCATTGAAGGCAAGAAACATCACATAACAGGAGAAAATAAAGTGAGCCAATAAGAAGGGAGCAACACTGTAGAAGCAGCCAGGCCCATCCTTCCAACAGCTGTCTGGCATCTGGATCAATTAACAGAGTACTTTTCATATAAATATAGCAGCACTGAAGATGTCCACTACAATTACAGACAAAACATCTGAACATCTATCTCCAGCAGACCACAGCATAACAGACTGAAAATAATTTCCAATTATAAAACTAGAAAACTGAAGTTATTGCCAGTGAAGTAAATATAATTCAACAAATTATAATACTGAATTAAATGAAGTTTAGTCACTAATTAATAATTTATTAAACTTCCAGTTTTAGTGAATCCAGACTTTAATGCCTACATACTCTCATAATTTTAAAGTATTTTTATATAAATATTTGCAGCATTATCAAGATAATTAACTTTCCAGAGTAAAAACTAAAACATGCATTAAGTGAGGGAGTGTGTGGGATTTGAGGGCCCATCGACAGCTAGGTCATTTGGATCCAAACAGTGGATTAAAGAATAAAATTTAAACACATACAGTAAGAAGCATGTTATTCAAATATGGGGAGACAAAATTGTTGCTAGGCAGTTGGTTGTTCCACAAAATGTATTACAATTCTTTGAACATGTGGCCAGCTATCATACTTTAAGAAAACTGTAAGGTGCAGTCCTTTGCAGTCCTTGGGTCTATTAACATTTTGCCATTAAATTAGTTAGATGGTTGTGGTCTGTTAACTATTCTTTCCTTAAACAAGAGCAATAGCAACATGATTCAGCCAGTTTAGCTCCTCTCCCAAAACATCCTGCACAAAATTGGTTGTTAACAAATTCTGAATGAGCTTCAGTGACATAATTAAATTTACATGTACATGCTTCACAGGTTTTGTTTCAGTCAGCACAAGAATCCAGAAGAATGCATGTTACCACTAGCACACTATGAACATGCATATTACACTAGCACACTGGTACGGTATTTTTCATGAATGACCAGAGATAATATGATCCAGCTAAAGTTAATCAAAGGTTTTTTACAGGAATTTCATACCGCAAATTATATAAATGTCTATACTACACTAGATTGTATTTCTCTTTGCAGTGACCATACTGCCCCTTGGAATAGCATACCACAGAGCTGTGCAGCTCTTTGGCAATCCTGTTACCTCTAAGACCTACAATATTTTCTTATTTTAGTTAATTGATGGAAATTAATCATTTCTTCATACTAGCTGTATATAGGCTAAGATTTTTGATAGATAGAGTCAACATGAAAAATTCAATGCCACGGCCGGGATTTGAACCATGTATCTCCTGATTTCCATCCAATCGCTCTAACCCATTGAGCTATCATGGCCAACTTGCCATCATAACATTAAAATATTTTCTTAATTCTATAAATTTTATAGCTTCAGCCATGAAAGATGTGAGGGGGGGAAAAAAACAGTACCTGGTCAGTACACTGCTGCCTACCTATGGGCGGTCCATTAAGTAGCTCCTCCATTAGTCCCCAAGGATCTCATGAGACTTACAGGCTTATAGTGGGGATGCACATAAATAGTGCAGTCAATATCAATCCACCAATAAACAGGTGTTGATATTCTGTGCAGTCAACTGTTTGTCAGACTCTTATTGCAACTGTCATCTCTTTCACTGCAGCTCAAGTTTAAATGTTTTGGAAGTTAATTACAGTATTTATACTCCCAGTTCATTACTTGAATGTATGAAATAAGTGGCAATATATGAAATGCAGTAACCAACTATTTTCACTCGCGCTTCACTATTTCACTTGCTCAAAAATTTGTGCTATGGTGTAATGTTGACATCCATACACACTTTAAGGCAGGATAGAGTAGTGTTTCAGACATTCCAGTACTAGAAAACTTGCATTACATGATTTTGCTATATAAGCATTAATGTTACTGTAGAACTACACAGTTGATCATACAACAGCAGTTTGTAAAGTTCTAAGCCTGACACATAGATGATACTGGCTATATCAAATACCAAGTCTAGTGGTCCAGTATGATCTTGCAGCTTGTACTACTTGCAATTTCATTCACTTAATTTCATTTCTGTGGTTTCTATAGTCTGCAAAATAAATTACATCTTCTGAAAATGGATGAAGTTGGATATAATACAGTAATTAAATACTTTGTATTAAAAGGTTTAATACCACTTCTAATTTGTAACATTCTTCACCATTTTCTATGTTGAAGAAGCGGCCAACACGGTTTACACATGGTTAGTCTATATTATTGATGATTAATGTCCAGTTACTTTTATTATTTAAAATATTGTAAACAACTAGAATGGCATGTTGACTAACAGATGAATCAAGGTACATGAGCTTGCTGACATTGCCAAGATCTCTCTGGAATGTTTTGTATCAGCATACTTTGTACAAGAGGAAGCTTGCAGCAGTGCTTGGATATATTCAGATGCACCTTGAATTTTTGCAATATTATATCATTGTTAATGAAACATGTATTCACCATCATATGACACTGCTCAAGCTGCAGTTGAACAATGGGTGAAAGTGCTCCACAGGGTGTTCCTTTAGCATCCGATACAATGGGTAGAATTTTCTGGATGTATGGCATTAGAAGAACACCTACAAAAGGGCAAAGTCTCCAACCCCTAATACTATAGCTGGAACACTGAAGGATGCTATGAAGGCCAAACTTCTGTATTTGTTGAAAATGAAAGTTCTTGTACACCAAGACAATGCATTGGTACACATTCAATTGCAATAGCAAAGTTGCATAATTTACACTTTTAACTGCTGTCACATACATCATACTCATCAGATTTGGCTCCCAGTGAATATTTCCTCTTTCCAAATCAAAAGAAATGTTTGCTGAACAGATATTTACCTAAGATGTGGAAATCATGTCACACACTTCTATGAGTTGGACGAACACAATATGTAACAAAAAACAACACTGACAAGCTAATTATTCGTATGGTATAGTGTTCAAAATGTATATCATCTTTTGCCATACTTTCTTCATAACATTTCTTAAGATCATTTTAAACATTCAATGAAGAAACCTAATGCACAAACCATATTTCAGGATGTTCATCAGACTGCAATTAAGAAACTCATATTACCCATTGGAGCAGTGGTACCTGATTCTCATTGGTAGTGATGGTTTATGCATGACAACTAGCTCTGTTTTCTTATTTGGCATCTACTTGCTAAATCTCTCTTTTTGCTGTTCTTTAACATGAAGGACAAAATTCATTTTGATATCCTACCCCATATGAATGGAAATAATGTTCCACTATAAGCACCTTCTCTTCTGTATATGGCTAGGCTTTCATGGCCGCTGTTCATTTGAAGTAAAGTTTCTTCCAGGCTTATAGGCTGTGGTCGAAAAAATAGGAATTGCTCCTGATGTAAGGATAGATAATGTAAAACCTGAAACCTTTAGAAATGAATGTGTTAGCAGAAGTGATGCAAACACATCAAGTAACCATGAAAATGATTGAAGAAAATAAGTTAAAGTTAATAGTGAAATAAGGAAAGAAATTAAGTAAGTACATGATGCATGGAGAAGGAAATTTAGAAATCTGTGGCAGTGTCACAGATATTCAAAATAATAGTGAGTTTTATAATGATCATATATTTATTGTAAAGGAAGGGGACATGCACAAAAAAACACAAAATAACATATATGTTACACAAACACCATCTAAAATGAGATCACTCCACCAATATTTGATGAAGAAAAGGGGCATTATTCTAAATTGTTTATAAAGGAATTAGAAGAATATTTTACAGTAAAAAAGGTGCAAAGCGAACTTAAAATGTTGTATATCAGGAAAACTTTGAAAAGCAAAGCATTAGAATGGTTAAAGTAAACATTAGCAGGTCATGATCCTTATTCTTCTTTTAGAAGGTTATTAAATTTATTCCTTTCAGGATTACTGTAGCTAAACAAAATCAAATCAAGCAAGAATAAAACTAATCATGTGGAAATATAAACCACAGAAAGGTTAATAATTGGTAGAATATTTCATGAAAACAGCTAATAAAGGCAAAGTAATAAAACCTTTGAAGTCAGAACAAGAATAACTCTAATCAATAGACATTCCCCTAATGCAGTTAGAACAGGACTCATTGTTGCCAAACCGATAGATTTTACTGATGTAATAGAATTACTGATATCATTTGAGGTCCAAAATACAAAAACATTGGAACATAAAAATAAAATCAATAACAACACACAACTAAACCACCAAAGGAATACACCAAACTATGTACATTGCAACAATGATCAGGGTAACACTAATTGGAATCCTAATGGAGAAAGGGAGGCATATCATCCCATGAATACAAAGTACAACACAGAACCAAAGGTGTAAGGGAGACGTACCACAAAACAATTCCAAGAAATTAGAGAAATTACCTAAAAATAAATTTGAGGTATCACAATCATAACAAATATAAAAATGGCCAAATTAACCAATTACATTTCTGCTGAGATTATATAAGAAATTATGAAAACACAGGAATGAAGGTAATCACAACGGCTATTAAAACAAGTATAAATTCACAATTTTTCAATTTGATACAGTACACAGACAAATATAGTTTAAAGGATTAAAAACAAATCAAACAAAATATATAAATTCAGAATTATTAAAAAAATATTATAAATAATGGAGAGAATTCTAATTGTATAATTTTATTATGGGTGTTAAATTTATTAAATTACAAAAAAAGTAAGGTCAAAAGAGGCATTTGAGGGCGATATATAAAGTAAGAAATTTTCAAAAATTATGGTTTATTATTTTATGTTTTGTTTACATTTGTTTATAATGTATGTATTTAAATTTGAATTCCATCATCATATATAAATATTGTTGAGAAAAATGTGAGGATCATGTATCCAGTATAACTAAAAAAGTTTGTTAGGAAAAAGAGCTCGTTAGAAGAAAAACTTTGTTGGAAAAAGAAGTCTGTTGAAAGAAAATAGAACCAAGAATAAATAATCTATATATCACATTGAAGTAACTATTTCACAACATGACCTGACATAAAAATTAGATTCAGCTCACCAGATAGAGTTTGAAATGGACAATTCTCACTAAACTCATTTGTAAAGCAACGAGTGCATTATAACAATCATCTTTTTAAAATATTTGCGTCAATACATTGTAAGCAACTTCTAACTCCCAAAAGTACCAAAAACAGTTCACCATCAAAAGCATTTATCAAATTTGTTAACCTGCTTTTAATACCAAATCAATGCATATGTATGTAAATCAGTGATTTGTTTTTTTTTTCTTCCTTGCTTTTTCTTTTTGTTTTGTTGTAATTTACATCCTCCAACATTAAGTCATATTGGGCAATGAATGGAATGGGTGAAATGATGCACAAATGAGCCCAGGGTCCATAGAGCGTAAATCAGTGATGGTAACTATGCATGTGTTATCTATTCCACATCATCCAGTGGATACTGAAGAATTCCCTATATTTTCTATTTTAAGTGAAGAGGACTAAAAGTCTGGGCTGTTATCTTCAGGAGCTTTGTGTCTAGTTGCTGCTTCTTTCATAAGTGGTAAACTCTATGTCCTACTTTTGCTTTTCCCTCCTCTAGTAAGTGCTTAAACTGGAAGCACTATGCTCTGGATGCTGTGCAGTATTCTTTAGGTTTTGTGCCCCCTTTAATAAAAACATTTTGCTAAGTCTTAACATTCAAGGCACTAGCATTTTTAACATTACATATACATATACATTTGGTATACGAAAGACAAATAGTCATTCATTCATTCATTCTTTCAATCATACTTGTTAGTCACAACAAGAGGAAATCGCACAATACGCAGCTGTTTGCCATAATCACAAGCCACACTGTCTCGGAGTAACAGAATTTGTTTAACAAAAACACTGTTGTCTGTATGGCCCAGTTTCACCACACGCACTGGATCACCTGTCCTCACATCCCACACAACCAAAGAACCCTGAAAAAGAATATATGAATCAAATGGTTTTGAGTTGTCATTAAAATACATCAAACCTACATCTCAAGAAACATAATGTAAGCAGTAAATATGCAAAGTGTATGGATAAGTTTGGGCTGCATTTTAATAGAAAACATTTTGATGTAAAGCTGACATTAATTCCTCTAATACATTCTTTACTTGAATGATTTTATAAATGCAAAATAATGGTTAACAAAAACGATGACAACCTTTCCTCTTTAATTTATCCTTGTACTTTGAAATATTTGTTGTCCTCTTTGGTCTTAAGGTTAAGATGCTAGCTTCAGGTTGTGAGGACATGGGTTCAAACCCTGCAGAGAGCAATTTGTTTATTAACTTTTTTCTTCTTTAGGGGTATAAAAATCCTTGGTCCTGTGTCATAGCTCAATTTTGAAATACTTAAAAAAAAAAAAAAAAAAATCCTCATCAAAGTAACTGCCTTTTTTTGGGTAAACACTCAGAGAGATATCTTAAGCTGTACTAACTTCTGTAGGAGATGGTACTCTTCTCTATGATCTTATTAACCTCTCAGTTAGATAGAACTGAATATTCATAATTTAAAGGACAAGATTAGAGAGAGGAAAGAAAATCAGAAAGGCTCCCATTTGAATGGCTCCAGGCTAACTAATAAGCTAAATTCTTTATCATAGCCCTACAGAACAGCACGTTATGAGATGCCCTAGAAGACAGAAGGATGGCTATTTCTAATATTATGTGTTCAATTTACTGTTGTCCATAGATCATTTTACATATCAGATATGTCAACATAAATATTATAAAAATATTCTATCATAAGAATATTGTGCAAAATCTAGCCGCAATGTGGTTGGTTAAAAGGAATAATTAATGACAATTAGAAAGTTTTATGTACACAGATGCAGTAACATTGTTAATTATAATTAGAGATAAAATATGGTTTCATATATAATAATATTTATTTTACCACAGATACATTTCAGGCAATGTCCAAATTATCAATTTATAATAAGAAAACAATCATTAAATATTATAATACATCTACTCTATATAAACATTTATCAATTAAGCACTTGTTTAATTCTTTACTGAATTTTGTACCTGTTTGGCTTTTATAGTACTTGGTAATATGTTACATAGTTTCACCACACAGAAAAATGTTAAAGGCAGGTTATGTTAAATTGTACTTTTATTAACACTAGTCCTATGTATATTATCCTTACCATGTGTGTTATAGCTATACAATTGATTATTAGTGAGTTATATGTAATTTTTTTTTTTTAAATTTACTTCCTCCAACGTTAAGTCATATCGGACGGTGAATGAATTGGATGAAATGATGCTCAAATGAGTCCAGGGTCCATGGAGCTTAGAGTTACCCAACATTCATCTTGAAGGTTAACGGAAAACCCCGGAAAAACCTTATCCAGGTTAACTCACCCTGACCGAGATGCAAACTCGGGACCTCTTGAACATGAGGCAGACATGCTACCATCTACGCTACCTAGGCGGGCAAATTCTTATTGTCGCGAACCCATTATTTATGATAGCGCGCCACAGAGAGATAAGGGACAGATAGTGTCGGGAGAAGATAAACAGCTTGCCTAAGCAGATAAACAGCGCGGAGACAAAAGGGATGCCAAAACGGATAAAGTGAGGTAAATGGAACATTCTAGTGACAACTTGATTGATAGAGAACATTTGATTTCTTGTTTGTTCCAGAAATATCTCTTAATATGAGTAGTGGTATATATAAGGAAGCCGAGTCTCGCCAAAACAGTCGTAAACAGTGTCGTAACGAGTTGTAATTGAAGCTGGTGTGTGATGAAAGTGAGCGCTTTTGTTTGTGGTCAACGACCTTGGTAGATTGTAATTGTGTATGTGACGTATTCTGCTACTGTAAGAATTCAACAGAGTGTATTTCTACGGAAATAAAGAACATTTAGAATTTCTGCAAATTGGACTTTTAATTCTACGAACCCACAAAGTCACAATTGGTGTCCGGAAGTGGAACATTCAACAATGGAGGCGGCATTGGAAAAGATTTTGGAGAATATGATGGAAATGAAGGCCGAACTGACCTCTGAAATGAAAGCGGTAAATAATAGCCAGGCCGCGGAAGTAACAGAAATGAAGACGGCAAACGACATCACCGAGAAGATGGAAGAAATGAAGGCCGAATTAACAACGAAGACGGAGGCGGCAAATAGCAACCTGGTCGCAAAGTTGGAGACTACAAATCACAATCTGGCCACGAAAATGGCCGAATTAACCACAGAAATGAAAGCGGCGAACGGCAGCCTGGCAACAGAAATGAAGGCTGCGAACGAGGCCCTCGCCGCCAAATTTGAGGAACAGCTTGCCGACGTGAAGGAGGACGTCAAGGAGCTGGGCAAGCGGATGGATCAAGTGGACGAGCGCGTCTAAGACCTGGAAAACCGCGTTAACGATCAGGAGGGAAAGGCCGAGAGCAACACAAAGTCCCTTAATGCCAAGGTGGAGGACGTCGTCGGCAGGAGGTTGAAGGATTTAAAGGTCGACGTGCCGGGACGCGACACTACGTCTGCGCGTGTCAAACCGCCGAAGTACGACGGCACGTCAACGTTCGAAGTCTTCCGACGTCAATTCGACACAGTGGCCAAGCACAAGTGGTCACCAGAGGAAGAGGCCGCACAGATAATAGACAGTCTCCAGGGACGGGCCGCAGAAGTCCTGAACGCGGCCCAGACTGCGGCGGCGCCCAAGGACATCTGGGAAGCCCTGAAAAACCGCTTCGGAAACAACTGCCTAGCCGCAGCCTAACGCAGCCAGCTGAAGTCAAGGTCACAGCAGCCAGGGGAGACGCTGCAGGAGTTCGCCCTGGCAATTGAGCAGCTGTCTAGCAAAGCCTTAGTCGACCTCCCACCAGAGTTCGTGTCCCGAAAGACTGCCTACACCTTTGTCGACGGGGTACGTGACACGGAGATTCGTCAGCGCCTAATGCTCGGCGACTACAAATCTATCCACGAGGCGCTAACGGCAGCACTGAGGATGGAGGCGGCCAAGGTGACAGTTACTCCGACTTCCAGAACAAGGAGTATCCGCTATAATGGAGACCGAAGACCAGTCGAGGGGCGCTGGCGAAGACCAAGTGGCATATGTTGGGGGTGTGGACAGCCGGGACACCTGGAGAGACTGCCCACACCAGGAAGAGCAGACGGAAAACGAGTAAGGGCTGTCGTGGCGAGGGGCACGTCGTCGCTGCCATCACCACCATCCCCTCCAGTGACACTGCGCGCCGTCAACCGGCGTATGGATGATAGCCACATCGCGGACGATTGGGTAGACACCGGGGCAGCCGTGACCGTTATTAAGACCTGACATAGCCAGGGGTTTGCCGACAAGGAAGCCAAGTCAACCATACCAGCTTATGACGGCATCGGGTGACACCTTGCCTGTGGAGAAGGAGGCCCTACTGAAATTGACCTTGGGACGGAGTGCCGTGCGTGAATGGGTGTTTGTCGCGAAGGTGGCTGAGGAGGTGATACTGGGATTGTTCTTGCTGTCCTATCGCTCGTCAACACACGACACCACTGGGATGATGCCAGCCAGCTTAATGTTCGGCCGACAGTTACGCCTCCTGTGACGTGGCTTTTGGAATCCCCCAGGATGCAAAACAGCCAGCAACCGAGTATGAGGAGAACCTGGTGGACCATCACCACGACATGCATTAGATGGCTCATCAGAAAATCCAGAAAGCGAGCGACCGCATGAAGACCCGATACAACAGGCAAGCCAACAGCCAAGGGTTCCAGTAGGGTGGCCAAGTCTGGTTGTACCGCCCTACTCAGACCAAGGGATGCTGCCCAAAACTTCAACAGGCATGGCAAGGACCATACTGGGTGGTGAAGAGGATTAACGACATGGTCTACCACGTCCAGAAGGTGCCCCGAGGGAAAATGTTGGTGGTACACTTAGATTGTCTGGCCCGCTATGATGGTGCTGTTCGGGACGACCAGACTTGAGTAGGGAGCAGTGTCGCGAACCCATTATTTATGATAGTGCGCCACAGAGAGATAAGGGACAGATAGTGCCGGGCGAAGATAAACAGCTTGCCTAAGCAGATAAACATAGCGTGGAGATAAAAGGGATGCCAAAACAGATAAAGTGAGGTAAAGGGAACATTCTAGTGACTTGATTGATACAGAACATTTGATTTCTTGTTTGTTCCAGAAATATCTCTTAATGTGAGTATTGGTATATATAAGTCAGCCAAGACTCACCAAAACAGTCGTAAACAGTGTCGTAACAAGAGTTGTAATTGAAGCTGGTGTGCAATGAAAGTGAGCACTTTTGTTTGTAGTCAAAAACCTTGGTAGATTGTAATTGTGTATTTGACTTATTCTGCTATTGTAAGAATTGAACAGAAAGTATTTCTACGGAAATAAAGAGCATTTAGAATCTCTGCAAATTGGACTTTTAATTCTACGAACCCACAAAGTCACATTATTTACAGTATACAAAATCATCTTGTATAAATATGGGAAATTATTATAAACAAGTTATTATTTTTAAATGTATCATGGTATGACGTCTTACTACCACAACCATAAACAGCTCTCATACATTTCTTCTGTAATATTAGCAATCTGTTCAAATTAAAGAAACTAATGCCTCCTCACGCTTAAATACCATAATACAAACAATGATGAATCACACCAAAGTCAGTCATTTTAATGCAGAAATGCAAAATATTTTAAGAACCCCTTTAACAATCAAACTAGTAATTACTTACAAACAAAATAAATATGTTGATCAAATGAAAGGTTTTAATCGAAAATTAGACCAAGAAATTTAACGTGTTGGACATTATCAATGGTAGTTTTATTTAACTTTACAATTAAATTACAAAACTTTACAATTAAATGATTAACTTCATTAATTTTTCTCTGCTTAAAATGTAACAATATGGTTTTAGAAAATATTCATTTCTAAATCATTTTGTTTCAAAAATAAAGAAATGGCTTTTAATTTATTATTAATTAGATTTTCCAAGTGATTCACAGAACTAAGCCAGTAAAGTATAATAGTATAACCAGCATAAGCAGGTTGCACATTCAGCATCTGAATCAGTTTTCCCTGTGTCAATTCCATTTTCTTTGGATTATATTTGCAGGCCATAATATTCTAGTATGTCATCTATATAAAAATGTTATTCAAAATTAAAAGAAAACATCATACCATATTAGTTTCTCCTTGGGTCTTAGCCTCCATTTGCAATGAAAACATGATAACAAATGCAGTTGACAATGAGCAGTACACTTAGGCTACTTGATATTAAATTATTTGCAGCCAATTGAATTTCAAGTTTACAAAGATATGTGCAGCAGATTTAAAAAACAAATGGATTTTAGCTATTATATGTTCATAGAGCTTGCATTTTCTCCACTGCTGAAAGCTGTTTGTCATTTCATGAGCTGAAACTCTTACTGTTCTCATAGGTTGTGATAAATTCTGTCCATTCTTGGGACATCAACCCTTACATAGGGAGGAGATTTGATTATTTGGTGACAAGGTTGAGTTCAGATGGTAGCTGGAAAGAAAGATGTCTGTGGCAAAAGGTAAAATGACCATGAGGGTGATAAGATCATGCTACAGTAAACTGCCAGATATACATGTAAAATTGTTGGAGAGGATTTATACAGCAGTAGTAGAAAATAGAATGTTACATGGATCAGAGGTATGGGGAGTAGATGAGGCTTGGAGAGAGACTGATAGAGTACATAGATTTTTTTTTTTTTTAATTATATATCGGGATTACTGATAGCATCACCTAATGGGACAGCACAATTGGAAATGGGCAGACATTCTACTAAAATTAAAATCTTGTCAAGGGCAATGAAATATTTATATAGAATCACTAACTTGGAAGATGGTAACATAATTAAAGAATGTTTTCATATTAAAGGAGAAGTAACTGGGGAGGGTCTTGGGCACATAAAAACTAACTAACATAAAATGAATGATGTGTTGAAGCAGATAGGTATGGGTCATTCTTGGATAAATGCAGAGCATGGGTATAGAGGCTTCTAGAAAGAAGTTAAGTTAAGATTAGAGGATATTGACAGACAAGACATTTTTGCCAGTACAAGTGACAAAAGCTCATTGAGGTTATATAGAGAAATAAAAACAACATGGGGGAGGGAAGGATATATGGACATATGTAAGAAGTTTGGGCAAGAAGGTTTTACCTGGGTGACAACAGGAGTGAGAAACTTGACAGGCATAGGTGAAGATAGGGAGCTAGATAAATGTCCATTGTGTGGAGATGAGAATGCTGACTTCCAATGTATATTATATCATAGTCAAACAAAGATACGGAGAGAGCAGGCTTGGCTAAATAAATGGGACAATTTGGGGGGCAAAGTAGTAATTAGAAAAATTTTGTCAATAAAAGGGGAAAAGAACAGGAGAAATATAGGGAAAGTTAAAGAGAGATGGCTAAGAACAATTAAGAGAAAAATGTAGATTAGGGTAGGTGAAATGGCAAAATGTAGGAGTAGAGGGCCTCCAATACACAAAAACCTAGGGTTACGTATATGGGGACCGAATTATTATTCAATGGCAAGCAACATGGTAGGATTTTCAGGATTTAGGAATATATGGCGTTTTCCAGTATGGATTTTATGATTGTAATCTTGATTTTGTATTTTCATTTGATAATGTAAAAGGAAAGAAGAGAAATAAATTACAAATTACGATAGATAGAGTCAACATTAAAAATTCAATGTCATGGCCGGGATTTGAACCACGGCTAGTGTGGAGAAATGATTAATTTCCATCAATTAACTAAAATACAAATTACAAAACTAAGTAAACTGCAACACTTTGCAGGTTGTTAATTATCTTTCTTTATGGATTGAAGATTATGCAACAATAGCAATATCTCTGCATATGCATTGCAGTTTAAACCTTTTTTCCTCCAGCTAGCACACTTCCTTACCACTGGTAGCAACATTCCTTTTGAAGCATGGTCACTTTTTGGATTCGCTGCCTCCTTATCAAATATGGTGTTTTCTTTAGTGCCTTGAGTTGTTCCCTTTTTTCCTTCCTTGTGTGTTTTTCTGTTTTCTTCCCCTTCCCTTTTATTTCTGTCTTTGCTGTGTTATATGTTTTGTCTGTCCTTGAAATGTCCTCTGCGCACTTAACATTCCTCTGTCAGCATTACTTGTTGCACATTTTGTAATGTGTGTAGTGTTTAATGCCCGCTTTTACTACATACGGCACCACAGGCGATGACACTGATGATACGTGAGATGAAGATGGAGCGCTGGTGGAATGAGATGGCGGGGGAAACGGGAGATCCTGGAGAAAACCCGCCCCAATGCCGTGTTTTCCACCACAAATCTCATTTTGTGGTCACCTGGGATCGAACCCAGGCCGCCTTGGTGAGAGCCAAGCGATCTAACCACTGAGCCACGGTGCGGCTGCACATTTTGTAAGCCTAAATACTGCTGCAACACTTGTGATATATTTTATTTCTGTTTGTGTTATTATTCCCTGTTTTCCTTTGTTATACTTTATATAGAATATATGTGAGGAGCCTAGTTTCAAAGATGGACAAGAGCCATTGGCATTATTTTTTACTAGAGAGGTATTTGTGTTTTACTATCACAGCTTCGTTTTGTTAACCTGAACATTTTTCTGTAGCATGTTTGCAGCTCTAATAACACAATAATCAAGGTCTCCACTTAAAAATATTGTTTGAATAAACCATAAAACCGGTGTAAAATATGCAATGTCTGCATTTGAAACTAAACTTGGCTTAGATCCATTTTTGAAATAAACATAGATGGAAGTGTCCGTTTTTGAAACAAAGAATTCCCAGATTAAGGAAATGAATTCTGACTGAATGTAATGAATGTTAAGAGTTTTATTGCAATTATTATAATCGCTTCAATTACAGCATTACAAAATGAAAAACATATATCTCTTTTTAATGTTGATATATACCATACACTTTCCATTCTTGTTATTGTATTTCTGTGCAGATAATGTCTGGTTCAATGCAAGGGTTTTCAACGCAGTCACATTCAACACTATTTTCTGTGTCATTTTCACTACAACTTTGATGATATCACAATACCACTACGATGGGGATACTTCTTCCACTCACTTCCGAAATGCTTCGCTAGCAACTTTTCCACATCCACAAGTTTTATTAGGTTCACTTTGACACCTATTGGAATAGCGGAAGGTATCATTCCTATTAAACTTCTCTTTCCTGCCTTTGTGATGCTGTGCTCAATTCCTGTGTTCAAATAATATCCTAGCTCAACTTTGACTACTACATTCCCTCTCTTTGTACGTCTCAGCGTGATTCTTTTGCACTGAGATATTTTGAAATGGAGTTGAGTAGCTGTTTTAAAAAAAATCTTCGCTTGCTCATTCCAATCCAATGGTTCCCAGGATTGTCCAATCACTTTGACTGTGCCATACTTTCTAAACACCTTGTGATATTCTTCTGGAGTGATTATGTTTGTCATCCTTTTGAGATCCTTCTCTATGAGCCTAAACACTCCGTCAGATGGTAAAAATGAATGTCCAGTGACTGGGAAAATCAACTCTACATGGTGTTCATTTTTATCTGTGATTTTACCGCACAAAATTTGACATCAATAGCTTCGCTGATGGAGCACATTTATATGATTCCCCTAGCGGCATGCAATCATATTTGATGTGGTGACAGAAGCTTTGAAGCTTCCCTCTACCGGCAGGTAAATATACTATTTAAGAGGTGCATCCTGCCCGCGTAATATAAAGGTGCGTAATTTTGCCTGGTGCATAGATACAATAACTGTTGTAGTTTGTTTTAATGAATGTGATCATAAATGACGGATAAATAAAAACAATATCTTGCAATTTGGTGTTTCTCTGTGAAGATATATAACTTAATAAAGGAATACCATTAGTTTCAAAACATTTTAGTAAAGAAACAGATTTTTTTGTTCTTTCAACAATGCACGTCATATTGAACAATGAATGAAGGAGTAAATTTATGAATGAAATGGGTGAAATAATGCTCAAATGAGTCCAGGGTCCCTAGAGCTCGGAGTTACCCGACATTCATCTTCATAGGATAAGGGAAAACCCTGGAAAAAGCCTTATCCAGGTAACTCATCTTTAGCAAGATTCGAACGTGCAACATCTTAAGTGTGAGGCACACACGCTACCTCACATTATGGAGGTGGGCAAGAAACAGATTATTTATATTATATAAATATAATATTTATTATATTTATTACTTCTAGATTGGGACCAATCACTTTATAGCATCCAGTATCTCTCTTTTTGCGAGTAACTGATCCTGTATCTTGAAAATGTTTGATACACCTATTGGTTTTAAAAGACATAAGTATATTAACATTAACAGACATTTTAATTAAGCGTGAGAATGACAAAACATTTATATCATATACTGATAAACCGTAAGACGTTTATGTTGTAAACAAAAGTATGTTAATTTGACAGTATCTGGACACTTTTAACATTACGCTCCAAGGGACTTGTCTGAATGCCAGATAGCATTGCATAAACTCCTCTATATGGTGGTTTAAATGATTTATATGTCTCACCAATTTTAATGCCGGTACGAAAGTAGCATTCAACTATGAAGACGTGGTGCTCTTTGTTCATATATATGATGGTAATCTTTAGAGTATAAACGTGATGCTTATACATATGTATGTACTAGAATGTTAATCACGATTACTGTCAGAGGGGTGAAAGGAGAAGCTGGTTGTATTAGTTAGCAGCTCAACCACACTAACAGCACTGTAATTTGCTTACTGTTCTGCAAAAATTAGCATTTCTTCTCCATAGAGGGAACTATGAAATCAAGATAGACTCACCAGTCAACTAAGATGTCTTTCTTGCTCAATCAGAGGGCAGGAAATAACGAATAAGAATGAAGACTGTGTATTTTGTCAATATCTGTTGATGGTTAATCATTTTGTACACATTGCCAAAACATACATACTAACAAGAACACATCAACATCTAGTGTTTAGTAACGATGGCAACAGATTTGTTTTCCAACTGAAGATGTGTATAAATATACATGAAATCGCGATCCTGGAGAATTTATAAGAATTATCATTTCTTATAAGATAAGTGAAGTTTTAAGTTAAAAATGATTATATTTGTAAATATTTGTTTGCTTCATATTTTACGTATTAATTTTCTTTTTTTGCCAGCACATCCATCGTCAACTAACTTAATTATGGTGAATCCTTCAAAGTCTTGTGATTTCAACTCACTGTAAATAGCTGACGCTACTTTATTTAAGGACTTTTTTGCCTCATTCTCTGTCCATGTATAAATATAGTACAGCAACGGAAAGAAAATCCCTGTAAGGAATGTGCTGTGGGACAAGGACAGAAAATGTATGTGGCAGAAAACGCTTGCTATACAAGGAGCAGACAGTTAAAAAAACATGCGCCCTATTCACTCTGTACATTAAAGCCGGGAAGATTCATTCACAAAAGTAGAAGCCGTCAGAATGTTTATGAATGGTCTGTAACTGTACTGACATGGGGTGTCATAAACCTGTCCAGGGAGGGTGTGGGGACCTTCGGCCAACCCCCTGCGTCTCGCCCCTCGGAGACTTTCTCTCCTGTGGAGGAGTATGAACACAGTCTCAGAGTTTAACTTATCCTGTGATGTGCCTATTACTACTGAAAGATTATGACAATATAACTGCGTTGAATAATATGCCAATTGATCACTTACTTTTGGCAAAACAAGATTTTTTTAACAGTCATCCTTTTCTTCTTTAAGGTGTTGAAAAAAAATTTGGGCTTGCTTCTTGTGTACACTAAGTTTCAAAATTAAAGTTGATCTTTCCTCCTCATTCTTTCCAAACTTAATATGTTGCTCCAATTCCAAACATGTACTGCACTCATTGGTGCTTGGGGCAGCAAATCCTAATTTAATTTGGTGTTAAAACTATGACGGAAATAAGCTACCTTTACTTGCAATTCAGCATCCATTCCTTCATTATACATCCGCCATATTTTGCTGATACTTAGTTCTGATGATAAATACTTGCGTGCACTTTTGCCACAACTATAATGTGACTTCACCGCCTGAAGAATGCTAATGAAATTCATCACTGAGTCTAGTTTTTCCTCCATGAGCTTTTCTTGGTCCTCCCCGTGTTTCAACTGGTACAGACGCGAGCAAATGTTTTCCGATGCGAGCAAGACTGGCCTATGAGAGGGAGGCGGGTTTCTTATCAATTAGTTGCACCAGGACGATTCAGTTTCCTTATACCTGACCAGCGAGTTCGGCGCACAGGTATTTAAGCCTCAATGGAAAATAAAAACAATTTTGCCACATGAAACGTAGGTGGTTTTATATAATTCTCTACTATCAACCTTGTATTTATCGATCATTTTTTTAACAACGTTATTTCCTCTCTCTCGCACACCACACCTCAACCATTTTAATCTCCCTTTCTTCTTTTTAAATACATTTCCTATACTCGAAGTAGTAGTTTTATCTGGAAGGAAATACTTCTACCTTTCATAGGTTAGCAACACTATAATGTTAAACTGTGTGGTATTTAAAATTAATATTTAAACTATTGTTTAAAATTTATATCTTGTTCCGAAAATAAATATATTATTTTTTGTCACAGTTCTCAAGAACAGCTTATATGAATATACTACGACAATTCATATAGCCACATATTATATATTATATCATATATAATTGAAAGCTTTATATATATTAGACTTTTAACAACCCATGAAATAAATAAAATAACTATTTTGTTTGATAATGACAGTTCAAATACAAAATCATGTTAGCGTCAACGGCATGTCAGAGGTTTCACGAAGGAGTTCTTTAAGTATCAGTAAAGCAGATATGATGCATTTCAGTTTTAGCTACACGTAAAAACCATTGAACTAGATCGGGCTTGAACTTGCAACCTTGGGATCAGAATGCCAGCATCTAAGTCAATCTGATCAGCTTTTATAATAATGATGATGATGATGATGATGGTGATGGTGTTTTCTTTTTATTTTTTGTAATTTACGTCCTCCAATGTTAAGTCATACCGGACGATGAATGGAATGTGTGAAATGATGCTCAAATGAGCCCAGGGTCCATAGAGCTTAGAGTTACCCGACATTCGTCTTTTAGGATAACAGAAAATCCCAGAAAACCTTATCCAGGTATCTCACCCTGATTGACATTCGAACTCGGGACCTCTTGAAACGTGAGGCAGACACGCTACCACCATGCTACCGAGGTGGGCGATGATGGTAATGATGATTATGATGACAAAGAAAACCTGAAAGGTCAAATAAGAGTGTAACACTAATCTAATATGCAGCTATAACAGAATTAAACATTTAAACAAGAAATAGTTTACGTATTTGAAGCATATATAGTTCGAAGCAATGTGCAGCAATTATCTGCTCTAGAGGCTGTGAACATTACAACATTTCAGGTAACAAATTAACACAAAGATCGTGAAAAATCAACTGTCATGTAGATGCCGTTGCTGAAACCAGTCAATTTAATAAGTTAGTGTTAGCACTTTCTTCGTTCAAGTATATTAGGGAAATAATGTAGATTTACTTCAAGAATATTTTAAAAGTTCCGTCTTCCAGTGAACTTGTCTACATATGCAACAGAACTGTCACTGTGGTTAAATGGACATGTGGTCGATGCACTCTGCAACCTCGGGTTCAAAGGTCACATTTGCATTATATATATATGAGCGGAAGGTTTGCATTTGATTTAAAAACGACAAAGAGTATCATTGGATCGTGCATTAGAGTGAATAAGATTAGAGAAGAATGCCTTTAAGCTCGGAAGTCACTCAGGGCCGTATTGTTGGCATGTGGGAAGGAGGTCTTGCTACCACACAAATAGCTAATTCTGTGGGAAGAGGGCTTGACTGCATTCTTTACTGGATCCGGCGGTTCCAGGAAGAGGGACAAGAAAGATTAGAAGAAAGAAGACCCAGGGTTACCTCTCCGGATATGGATGCAGCCATAGTGCAGAATTCCAGAGAGAATCGGTTCCGCCCTTCTACATTGATCGTGAGGCATATGAGACTTCAGATAACGCCTTCAACTGTTAGAAGGCATCTTCATGCTGCCAGGATCCACACTAGGAAGCCAGCTCGAAAAGAGAACCTCACAGAAGCACATCAAGCTGCTCGTGTGGGATTTGCTCTCCAGTTCCTTTCAATGTCTCAGACATTCTGGGACACTGTAATATGGACAGACGAGAAAGTGTTCTCATCCGATGAAGAGGGAAGGATGATACTTTGGCGTCCAGACAAGACACGCTACAACCCAGAACACGTAGTGACCACAGCAAGAAGCGGCAGGAATAGCATCGCTTTCTGGGGCTGGATGTCGGCTGCCAGTGTGGGTCAACTGGTCCGTGTATCCCTGAGAATGAATTCTCAGGAGTATGTGGAGGTGTTAGAGGACTGCATGTTACAAAGTGTTCGTTCCGTATATCCTGAGGAAGATATGCCTATCATTAACTATGTTCATGATAACAGCAGCATTCACACTTCAGCATTTATACGAGATTGGATAGAGCAACATCCTGAAGTTTCTCCTCTCCCTTGGCCAGCCAAATCACCAGATCTAAATCCCATTGAACACATTTGGGCTATTATAGTTAACGAATGGGATTGCAGGGCAGAAAAAACTCCTGACAGCCTCGAGGATCACGTTCAGGAAGTATGGGAAAGCGTGCACAGATGACCTCATATTTGTGAATCTCTCGTTCCTTCTCTTCCTAGGAGGCTCAATGCTCTTTTAGATGTAAATAGTTGGTGGACCGGGTATTAAATCATTAACCGTTTGTTCCCTATCCTGTATTATGCCATCCATGTTCCAGCTAATATTGCCATTAACTTTAAAGAGAGTCGATTAAAGACACTAGACAACACCTACTTTTAAATTTTTCCGGAACATGTTTCTGAGGCTTTGCCTCAATCATCGGCCGGCTCTCGACTGGTTCTCGTTGGTGTAGCTGACGATATTTTGTCACAGGTCTCCTCTGGTGGCGGTTCAAGGAACTTGCTGAACAAATCTTTCTGGGGGATGTCGAAATTGAATACTTTGTTTCTATTTTTTGAAATGAAGATTTGTTTCCATGTGGATAGTTCTTGTTTTCCTGATGTATGTTTTAGTAGTTTTGGTTCTGGATTTATGTTGTGGTTTTTTTTCCAAAAATGTGTGGCAACTGCTGATTTTTCTAATTGTTTATATTTTATGTTTCTAAAGTGTTCCTTTGCTCTTGTTTCTAAATTTCTTTTTCTTTTTCCAATATAAATTTGACTACAGTCATTGCATTCAATTTGATGTATACCAGATTTTTTGTTAGATGTTATTCCATCTTTATTTATTATCTTTAGATAATAGTTACAAAACTACGCATGTATGTACTCATTTAGCCATGTCTAATGGTTCTCGAGGAGAAAATTTAACGAATATGATAGAATTTTCTTGAATTTTTCTCAATTTCCTTTTTTCAATACCAATCATTATTAACTTTTTGATATACAGCCATAATGATACCAATTTTTATTGAAAACTTATCTAGGAATATACATATATGCAAAACTTAAAGAAATTCATGGAAAACTTTAGTGTCTGGAATATAAAGAGTATTAAAAATGCTAAAAATTGGACATGAAGAAAAATCTAGTTAGAAGCTCTAAATATAAACAACATTTTTTTTCTGTTTCAAAACCCTTGTGCATTATATGAGGACCACTAAGCTAGTTTATTATCCTCCTCTTCTTTTAATTTAGTCACTTTTAACTGCTTCTTGGCAGATTTATATTTGCTCAATGAACTTTGAGCACTTTGTTTTAGCTTTCACCTATCCCTAATATTGCTAATTTTCTTGCTAACAGGACTGAACTTTGCTTGCTGCAACTTTTGCCTTAACATTTAGCCTATCTTTATAACCCATATTAAATTCACTAACAGCTGCCATCATTGCAATTTGCAATTTCTTTCTTAATACAAAAACTTCTTTGTGACATTTACTCCATGCAAACTTTCATTAGCACTCTGTGCTTCTCCTTTGATACAACTTTCCCGTAGAATAGTACTAACTAATCTCTTCATTTTTGTCTATGAGATGGAAACTGTAAGTAGAATAGTTCATGCAATTCATATCCATGGTCATACAAAACTTCTGCATAGAAATATGACTTACCAATGCCCAGAAATACATAAACCATTCTTCTATTTACATCAAAAGGTGACCTACTAGAATCACTGTTAACTCTTGGGCTATAATATGTTTTCACTTAACATTTACCTCAAGCAGAGCATTCTAGTATCATTACTTACTATTACGGCTAGAAAACCTTAAAGTTTCATTATATTTTGCTTCAAAATAGCCACTGTACTCCTAACCAAACCTGGTATGAATCATATACCTACTGTTGCAACAAGAAAGCAATATAATGTTAAATCAGGCTTTATTCCTATTCTAAACAATAGTAGTTTAATATAAGCTGCTATCCACAGCTTTAACTTACATGTAAACCATATTTCACAAACACTACATGTCAGTGGAAATGTTTGTTTACTTTCAAAACTAGTAAGTGGGAAATAATATATAAGAAATGGTAGCAGACAAGTTCAGTAGCTTCCACAAACATCTAGAAGATGTCTCTGCACATTACCACAGTGTATGGAATCAAATCGCGTAGTTTAAACGTGAGAATTCCATCCATTTCTTTGCGACTCACTAGTAAAAGCAATATAAATGGCTATGCCCACCCACGCATGGGCATTTAAATAATGACGTAGCAGCTCTTTAAATGGCGCTAGGGCCTAAATGACGGTAGATTCTGAAACTACAATGTTTAAACATAATTTTAACGCAAAAAACAGAAAATGTAGTTTTTTTGTCATTTTTGACGAAATTTTACCAATGCCTCCCCTTAAGCAATATCTAGCATGAGATGTAATCCAAACATCATTAACAGTTGTGTTACACGTGGGCACAAACGATATAAAAAGGTCACAGGGGCCAAATGAGGTTATGGCCGAGGTGTATAGTGCAATCAGAAGTGCAAAGGAACATTATTCGCGTGCAACAGATGTAGTGAATAGTGTAATGAGAAGAAGAGATGTAAGTGAAAACTATATAAAAGACCTAAATGAAGAAATAGAATGGGCATGTAACGCCTTGCATGCAGTTTATGTAAATACAAACAAATTCTTAGATGTAAGTTGCTTGGGTAGGGATGGATTACATTTAAAAAGGAAGGGCTCAATGCTCTTAGGGCAGATGATTAATAAAGTTGTAAATATATGCATGGAACAGAAAAACTAAAACTTGAAACAGAGGGTGGGAAAACAGAGCAGCAGACGAAACAAACAAGGGAAACAAACAATCGCAAGTTAAGAAAGGATATAGGGAAAACACCATTTAAAACAGGTAGAACTGTGAGGGAATTAAGTTTCTTTCATCAGAATGTCCAGTCAATAAGAAAAGGACCTTAATAAATTAAGCATAAAGGACTTGGAACCAGATGTAATGATATTTACAGAACATAGTCTAAAACAGGAGGAAGTAATAGCAAATAATTATCAGGGTTATAATCTAGGAACATATTACTGTAGACAACAACATGCTAGTGGGGGAGTAGCCATATATATAGACAATGAACTGAGCTTTAGAGAAATAGATTGTAGTTAAATTAGTAGTAGAGATGGCATATGAAATGACAGTGCTGAAAATTAACTTAAAGGCAAAAAGTATAATACTTATTGGGGTGTACAGAGCACCATCTGGAGATAAAAAAATATTTTTTGAGAACATAAAAAAATTATTAAATTCAGTACAAGAAAACCAGATTAAAATTTTAATGGGAGACTTAAATATTAACCTATTAACAGATAGTGCAGCTAAACATACATTAATGGGAATACTAGATAAGCATAACTTAAAAATAGGTATAAAAGAACCCACTAGAATTACAAAGCGATCTGGAACATGCATAGACAATGTCTTCATCAATTTAGAAGAAACTAAATGGAAATCAACCATAATAAAAGCAGGAATAGGAGACCCTTTAGACAGGTAATAACAGTAAACATAAATAAAGTGGTCATACCAAATATATTTTGAGTATAAAAGGTCAATAAATAATGAAAATTTAAAAAGGTTAAGAAGTGTATTACAGCAACAAAATTGGTAAGAAGTTTATAAAGAGGAAACCATAAACAAAAAGTATAATCGCTTTATAAAAATTTTGCAAAAGGCAATGAACAGTACAATACCTGTAAAAAAATTCAAAGTGAAAAAGAACAAAGGGGCCATAAGTATGTAGTGGATAACAAAGGGGATAAAGATATCATGGAAGCGGGTAAAGTTTTTAAACTCGAGTGAGTGAGTGTGTGGTGTTTTAGGGCCCGTCGACAACAAGGTCATTTGGGCCCGAAGTCAACACTAAAACCTAAAAGCTATAAAAATTTAGCTAAAGAGGTAAAATATAAAACAAACACTCAACTGTTAAAAGGACATTAAAAACGATCTAAAGACTAATAATTTAAAAACTCTAAAAGTAATAAATATAAAATACAAGTCAGACTTGTTTATTAAAACCGATTTTAAAAACAAACCACAGTGCCTTATCCACGGCCACTGGGTCGTCACCTAAAACACCGGGCAAGTTAGCTCCCAAGCCCAAAGACTGGCGAACGCGGGCATACTGCGGGCAATCCAGTAATATATGCCGCACAGTGAGGCGTACTGCACATGGAGCACACACAGGGGCCGGTTCCCCTCTTAACAAATGGCCATGAGTTGCTCGTGTGTGCCCAATTCTCAGCCGGGTAAGTATCACCTCGGCTCGCCGGTTATCCCTGCAGGAAGTTAGCCAGGGTTGAACGCTCTCCTTTATTGTCCGCAGTTGTGTGCCTTCCAAAGCTGTCCAGGAGTGCTGCCAAGCAGATAGGAGTTGGCGACGGAAAAAACGTTGCACATCTTGGTATGGCACAGTAGTTGTTAAACTCCGGGGCAAACGGCAAGCGGACTTTGCAGCCGCGTCCACCTCCTCATTCCCGGAAATCCCCACATGGCCTGGGGTCCAAGTAAAAACAAAATTGTACCCGCGCCTGAGCATTTGCGAGATCTGGGCCTGTATTTTTAAAACGAGGGTGTGAGCGGCAGTGTGCTGTTGCAAGGCCTGAAGAGCACTCAGAGAGTCAGTGCAGACAATAAAAGAGCCAGGAGCTAACTTGCAAATAAAAAGGAGCAAATAGAAGATGGCATACAGCTCTACGGAATAAACTGAAGTGGAGTCCAGAAGGCAAAATTTATGAGCCTCACCGTTAATGAAGAACGCGCAACCCGTAGTGCTACCTAACTGAGAACCGTCTGTAAAGACCGGAACATAGTTAGGGTAACGCCCCAATAGTTCGGCAAAAAGTTGTTGGAACACTGAATGTGGAGTAGCGAGTCTAGAGTTGCTTGAAAGAGCGAGATCGAACAGCGCACGATCGAGCTGCCATGCAGGATAAGGGCAGATGGACGACCTCTCCACGCGAGGCATTCGGAGGCCATGGGAATGTAGGAGATCCCGAAATCTTATTCCCATGGGGCGTGTCCGAGAACCAGGGCGCATATAACGATGGACTAAATCTGGACACAGAACTGGTTTAAAACAAGGATGATTGGGATAACTTGCCAACTTCGAGACGTACGAGCAGAGTAACAGCGAGCGACGAATATGGAGTGGAGGTTCGCCTGAGTCTGCATACAGGCAGTCGACTCGACTGGTGCGGAAAGCTCCTGTGGCAAGGCGGATGCCAGTATGATGCACGGTGTCTAAAAGGCGAAGTTTAGAGGAGGTCGCTGCGCCATAAATAAAACTGCCATAGTCCAGCTTGGACCAAACCAGAGAGCGGTACAGCCTCAACATTACCGTGCGATCGCCCCCCCCCCCCCAAGATGCTCCAGATAATACCTTCAGCACCCGCAGTGAACGATCGCAAGAGGCTCGAAGGTGACGAATGTGGTGCTCCCAATTTAGTTGTCGGTCCAAGCAGAGGCCCAAGAACTTCAGGTGCGAGACAAATGGCAGGGGTGTGCCGTTCAAATGAAGATCAGGAGGCGGGTGAATACCTCGTAAGCGGTGAAAGTGGATACACTGCGTCTTCGCAGCTGAAAAACGGAAGCCGGTTTGAAGCGCCCAAGCTGCTAGCTGGGTAATGGTATGCTGCAGTTGGCGCTCAATGTGATCTATGTTGGCAGACCTATAATAAACTGCGAAGTCATCAACATAGAGGGATGATGGAATTCCACTTCGAACGGCACTAGTGATGCCGTTAATCGCTACGGCAAAAAGGGTGACGCTCAAAATCGACCCTTGAGGTACGCCGTTCTCCTGTATCCGCTCCCGTGATATCGTGTTTCCTATGCGCACCCGAAAACGGCGAACTTTTAAAAAGTTGCATAGGAATTCGGGTAGATGACCACGCATACCGTAACCATGTAGGTTACGGAGTATGCCGTACCGCCAAGTGGTGTCATAGGCCTTCTCCAGGTCGAGGAACACGCCCACGGCATGCTGCTTCAGTAGAAAGGCATCGGAAATATACCCCTCAAGGCGTGTTAGCTTATCGACACTTGAGCGATGGCGACGAAAACCGCATTGCAAGTTGGACAGATGGTTATGTTTTTCTAGCCACCAATTTAACCGAGCGTTTATCATTCGTTCGAAGGTCTTACAGATGACACTCGTCAGGCAAATGGGGCGGTAGCTAGATGGAAGTGTGCGGTCCTTTCTGGGTCGAGGGATGGGGATGACAATACCCTCTCGCCAGGAGGAAGGGAAAACCCGTTCATGCCAAATGCGGTTATAGATGTTTAAAAGGTAACATATTGCCTCAGATGGAAGATGTAGCAGCATCTGTCGGTGTACGTCATCGGGACCTGGAGAAGAATCCTTTGTTAACACCAGAGAATGGGCGAGCTCGGCTGCGGTAAAAGGTTGGTTGTACGGCTCGGTGCAGTCACTATTAAAATTAAGTGGTACCCGCTCCGCCTTTTCCTTAATAGGCAGGAAGAGAGCGTCATAGCGGGCAGTTTGGCTAGTAGCAGCAAATGTGGTAGCTAGGGCTTCAGCTATGTCCTGCTCGGTGGTGCACATGGAACCGTTGATGGCAAGGCCGGGAATTACCGTCCGGCGATACTTGCCATACATCTGCCGAACAGCTGACCATACTTGTTGGGTAGAGCTGCGCCGGGAAAGCGAAGACACATAGGCTTCCCAAGATTTACGCTTTGCGTTGCGCAGTATAAAGCGTGCCCTAGCGCGAGAACGTTTGAAGGCGACAAAGTTCCCTTCCGTCGGATGCCGCTGAAAAACGCGCAAAGCATGTTTGCGTGCTTTGACAGCCAAACTGCATTCCTCAGACCACCACGGTACAGGGATACGACATGGTGTAGGTGAACCTCGAGGAATGCTGGATTCTGCTGCGAGCAGGATCGAGCAAGTAAAATATTCGACCATTTCATCAATGGTGTCGAAACCATCGTCGATGAGGTGTATGAGGGATTGGAATTTTCCCCAGTTAGCTTTGGAAATAATCCAGCGAGGATGTCGAGAAGGTACACATTGGCGGCCAGAAAAATGAATGTTAATGGCGTAATGATCACTGCCGAAGAGGTCGGAAAGTACTGACCACTCAAGTAGTGGCACTAATGACGGACTGCAGAAAGAAAGGTCTAGTACGGAATGTGTACCATAAGCGGATGATAGGAATGTCGGGTCACCAGTATTTAGCAGAAGCAGGTCAGACTTATCGAAGACGTCTACGAGGAGGCATCCACGGGCGTCATCAGTGTCTGATCCCCATAGCGTGTGCTTGGCATTCAAATCTCCCACAAGGAGTAGTGGTGAGGGGAGCTGAGCCAGTAGAGCTTGAAGATCACGCTCTGGACTATACTGAGCGGCGGCAGGTACATGTTGCAGATGGTAAAACTGATGCTCTCCAGCTGTATCCGAACTGCCACAGCTTGCAATGGTGTGGTGAGAGGAACGTTGGCGGCTGAGATGTTAGGCGCCACTAAGGTAGCAACGCCATCGCTTGCATGCATACCTGCAAGAGAGTCGCTTCTAAATGCAGAGAAAGAGTGAAGGTGTAACGAGTGATTGGGATGTAAGTGGGTTTCCTGGAGGCAAATAATTGACGGTGACAGTTGAGAAACTAAATGTTGTAGGTCTTGAGCACGAGCTCGAAAACCATTGACATTCCACTGGATTATTTCCATGAAGAGTTTTTAACGGGCCGTTTTAACTTTTTTCTTGACCTTGGCTGACTTGGGCCCTACGATTCGAAAATCGTTAGCCTCCTGTGACTCCGCTGATGTTCGGGAGTCAGAACTCCTACGGCTCGTAGAACGAGACCGGGATCTAATAGAAGGCGAGCGACTTCGCGATCTATGTTGTGGCCGGGATCGGTTTTTCACATTTACTACTGGATTGTTGTTACTCAGTGATGGCTTGATGGCTGGAGTCTGTACGGTTGAAATGGAGGTAGTGCTGGTGGATATACAAGCAGTCTGGGACGTGGGTTTAACGGCTAGAAAGTCAGTCTGTGTGGAGGCGTGGGCGACAGGGACGTGTTGAACACCAACAGTGGCATTTGGAGTACGGCGAGCTGCTAATGCATATCCAGTAGTAGTGGTAGCAGGCTTTAGTTGTTCAAAGCGCCGTCGTGCCTCTGGAAAAGTCAGGCGTTCCTTTACACGTAGCTCCTGAATACTTTTTTCGTCCATGAATCTAGGGCACTGTCGCGAGCTGGAAGGATGACTACCACCACAGTTCACACAACAAGGTGTTCGAGTGCAGTTTGGGTCTTCGTGTTTCGGTAGGCCACATTGCTCACAAAGAGCAGGATTGGTACACGAGACCTTAGTATGTCCAAACCGCTGACATTGGAAGCAGCGCATGGGGTTCGGAACATACTGGCGGACGCTCGCACGTTCATAGCCGCAATAGATGTACTCGGGTAACTTAGTCCCGGCGAAAGTAAGAAAAACCGTACGTAGTGGGTACTCCTTGCCATCTTGCTTTCGTGTTAGCCTGTACACCTGACAGACGAGTTGGTCAGAGAGGCAACTTACTATTTCCTCATTCGCAAGACCATCTAAGCTGGAGGTGGTGACTACTCCTCTACAGGTGTTCAGCGTTTTGTGTGGGGCTACCCGGATAGGGTAGGAGCCCAACAAAGTCGCTTTCTGTAGCTTCTTAGACTGGTCTGCACTTGTGCTCTCTAATAGCAAGCTACCGTCTCGGAGACGCGTAGCGTTTTGACCGGGCCGCTGATTTTGTCAACTTCACGCTTTATATAAAATGGACTAATATCTTTAAAAGTTTTCCCATCACAAGCCAAAGTCATAACCAAATATGGGTCAATAAAGGAGGTTTTGCGCGGAGACATATTGAAATGGACCCCCATCCGGAACCGTCGGCGTCAGCCTGCCATCTGGGGGTTAAAGAAAGACACTGAATCTTCACGGTCTGTGCCGTCATGGGGACCTCATCCATGACCGATCTCATTTGTACCTCAGAAAAGCTACCCTTCAATATCCACTGCTTGTCCGTATGGGTAAACCGTTCACCACGCACACCCCGGCTTTATGCCCCTACCACAGGAATAACCGCCTGTGGCTCCCCACTTTAGGCCGCGCTGCGTGTAATAGGCACACGTGGATTCAGGGGACTTGTGGTTGATTACACCGGGGTTCTGTCAGCGGTAACACGTCCGGTCCGTGATACTAACCCAACGGCACACGGCCGTCGGGAGATTAACACAGACCGGGCCCTCAAGGAGCTACGTGGGTGTACTTGACGGTGTGGACGGGCTCCGCACCTAAGGCTACACATAGGGGCAGTGCGAAGGGTCCGCTCAACCTTCACTTTTGAGACCTCCGGAGAGCACACATGTCGGAAGCCGCGCTGAAAACCGTGGGACAGAACCAAGGAGATAGGAGAGATCCCTGCTGGTGAGACAGGAGTTATAAACCTAAGACCTTACTTGCTAATAATAATAATAAAAAACTAGAAGAGGAAGAATGTGATGCTTACTGACAAGCAGTAGCTCAACGTGGCACAGTTGATGGAGATGAAGGGGATGAATTGAGGGTGAGTGGCTAGGGACCCCGGGATCGCCAATCCTGTACCTACCGTAGTAGGTCCCTGAGGAAAAATACCAGAGCCTCTTCTGCCAGTTTTCGGGGTTACTGATGGGCCTTCTCGGCAGCCGTAGCGGTCCTGGGGTACACCAAGTCCCCACCGTACATCACCCCATCAGTCAGTCCCCTACTTCCTGTTGCCCACCCCTCGGGACGAGGACCACAGAGGATGGATTTTGAGGGGCTTTAAACTCGATAAAACATCCAAATATGAATGACCGATCATTAGAATATATAAAGAATTATAATGCTATTTTTAGAAAGGTAATATAAAATGCAAAAATGAAATATAATAGTGAACTTATACAGAAAACAGATAATATAACAGAGGCAACATGGAACATTATGAATAAAATGCGTAAACAAGGCAATAACAAAAGCATAGAAAATATGTTGATAAAAAAAACAACAGCAAAGAAATTAAAGATCCATATGAAATTTGCAGTATTTTCAATGATCACTATCTAAATATAGCAACATTATTAAACTCGAATGGACATCAAATAAAAATATTAGTTTAACGAAACAAACAGGTAAAGTAAATAGCATGTCAGTTCTAGAAGTGATGGAAGAAAATGTAATAAATGAAATAAATAAGCTAAAACCTAAGAAATCAAGTGGGTTAGATGATGTCTCAAATGAACTATTAAAACAGATTAAATATGAAATTGTTGAAATTTTAACACACATTATAAACACATCACTTATGCAAGGAATTTTTCCAGACTCACTGAAAAAAGTTATAGTCAGACCAATATTTAAGCAGAAGGGAAATAAGAAAGACATAGAAAACTATAGGCCAATTATCCTGTGTTCTGCAATTTTTCCAGACTCACTGAAAAAAGTTATAGTCAGACCAATATTTAAGCAGAAGGGAAATAAGAAAGACATAGAAAACTATAGGCCAATTATCCTGTGTTCCGCCTTCTCAAAGCTGAAGGAAGGATTATATTTAAAACAATTGGAAAGCTATGTAAAAACATTAAATATTATATCGGAATGGCAGTATGACTTCCAAAGGCAGAAATCTACAATAAAAGCAATACAGGCGGCTAATAATATTATATTAACAGCTCTGAATAACCGGGAATCCATAATTGCAATTTTTATAGATCTATCAAAAGCATTTGATTGCATGAACATAAAAACACTAATTAACAAACTAGAAATATATGGCACTAGAGGCCTGCTGCAAAAGTGGTTGTTGACATATTTAGAAAACCGAACAGTGTGTGGAAATACATCATCTAAATGCAAATGGTATAGTGGAAAAAATAAAGTCTGATTTCAAAACTGTACACAAAGGAGTTCCACAAGGCTCAAAACTAGGACCCTTTTTACTCTAAATATATATAAATGAAATATTTGAAGTGATAGAAACAAAAGGGGGCATAACAGTTGGATATGCTGATGATATGACAGTTATAATTAGGGGTCATTAGGGGTCAAACAGTCAAAGATGTAGAAAATAAGGCAAACTCTGTTTTGGAAATCATAAAGCAATACTACTCTAGCTTAGACATAGTAATAAATATAAAAATGACAGCCTGTATTAATTTTGAGTTAAGAAACCACAACTCAGATAATATCAAAGTAACCATAGAGGACGAAAGCATATGCGAAATAAATTCCACAAACTTTCTTGGAATGATCATTGATAAAAATCTAAACTGGAAATCCCATGTAGTACACATTACTAATAAAATAAATAAGGGCATCTTTATAATAAAACAGATCAGGAATACAATGGACAGAAAAACAATGAAGCAGGTTTATAACACATTTATATTCTCGCATATAAGTTATGGCATTACACTATGGGGAAATATTACACAAAGAGAAATGGGAAAAGTGCTGAAACTACAGAAGAAAACAATTTGAATAATAGCAAAAGTAAATAATAGACAGACATGTAGAAACTTACTTAAAGAACTAAAGATTTTAACAGTTCCATGCATATATAAGAGGCGTGTCCGTAAAATGAGGTCTCCAATTTTATTTAATATAGAAAACATGTTTATTGTCAATGAATGTTACATTAATGGAAAGGCGGAACTTACAGCTATTTTTCAACGTAATTACCATTGTGATCAATGCACTTTTGCATGCGCTGTGGCAGTTTTTGTATACCCTTGTCATAGCACTCTCCCGCCAAGTTGCGCTGGTAGCGATCAATGTCGTTTTTCAAATCATTGTCGGTCTGGAAATGTGTTCCACCCAGGTGTAACTTCAACTCAGGAAACAGATGATAATCACTAGGTGCTAAGTCTGGACTGCAGGGGGCTTGTGTAAGGATGTCCCATCCAAACTGGGCCAGGAGACCCACCTCACACACACCTTGCGATAATGCAAATGTTCGGTCAAAGTCTTCTCAATTGTAGTCTTAGTGACTTCAGAGATAAGTTTGCACAGCTCATGAACTGTCACATGCCAATCTTTAAGCATTTCTTGCTCCACTTTTGCAATTGTTTTGGCTAAAACCAAAGACCCACCAGAATGCTGTTCGTCATGGAGGTCTGTACGTCCGTCTTTGAACTCTCTGACCCACTTTTGCACGTTTTTGACGTCCATACATTGTGGCCCATAGACTTCGCATAACTGATGATGAATTTCAGTGGGGGTAGTGCCCTTGGCACTCAAACAACGGATCACTGCACGCAACTCGCACTTAACAGCGGAAGTGATAGGACGCTCCATCGCAAACGGCTGCCCAGCCAAGACTAATGGTTGCAACAGGTTCGTTGTGGTGGGGATTTGAAGGGGTGAAACCAAGCTACACGCCAGTGTCGCTGGATCTCGCATAATAGCGTTCCTCACGGCTCCAGCACCTTGGAGACCTTATTTTACGGACACGCCTCACATCTATGAAAGCATAAAAACCATTGTACATAAAAGATACCAAAGGAATTACAATATACACACTTACAGTTTGAGATATAATGAGGACTTCTACAGAACAACACTAAGAGGAACACTGAATAACTGAGCAGTAGAAATGGTAGGAAGGGAGTTATTCAATAAGTTACCAAATGAAATAAAAAACATAAACCAAGTAAAAGAAATAATGAAAACCATAAAAAAGTACTTAACTGAAAAGGCATTTTATAGTGTAGAGAAATTTAAATATGGAATATATAACTAAGATTAATTGTATATAATGTTAATAGCTTATATTATGACGTGTCCCTTAAATTGTAATTAAAAGGATGAAAATGAATTGAATTGAATCAAAAGTATCTTCACATCTTTTTAAAGTAGCAATTTAAAGAAGATTTAACTGTTAAACATGTTTTAAAATTAAAATTCAAATAAACAGGAAAGCTGTACTCACCTGTTTGCTTGTTATTAGCAAGTTATGTGTGAACATCACCATACTTGAGCAATAGGTGTGTGACTGAAAGAAAAGAGTAATTTAAATATATAGAGGTTCAATAACTTTTATTTGTATAGAATTAAAATAAAATTATTCATCCAGCATGTGGAATGCTCATACAAAATGTCTGGCAGGCAACACTGCTTGATTAATAAAAGTTTCTTCCAGGCTTAGAAGCTGTGGTCTGCTGGAGTTTAGATGTCCAAATGTCTCATCCACACATGCGGTGGACATCATCAGTGGCGTGGTCTAAGTCTTCTTGGCAAAGGTTCAGGCACAACTGAGATGTTTTTTTTTTTTTTTTGTATCAACGGGGCGTTAAGAAGAAATAGTAGGAGAAAGTGGCGGGGTCCCGCGGATGCACCCCCGTTAGTAAAGGTGGTTCTGTGGCGGCACCTTAAGGGCACGTGCCTATAAATGCTTTTGGTAGGGGGTCACAACCATGACCAGAGGCCCTGGGTGGATCGCCTGATTGCTGCAGTTGTCATATTTATATCCAAGCTGCTTCTAGGGGATTGGCTCGGCTTGAGCAGAGGGTGTGTGCTCTGTGGGTGGGGTTTCTCTGCTCTGATAGCCGATTGGTGCATGTGATTTCTCTATATTTGAGCTTGTTTTATACCTATGTTTATATATTTCTATAGCTTCCCACTGTAGTCTTGCATGGTAGTAAGGTATCAAAGAAAGGGCAGTTGTCTCCTTATACTGAATGATGTGTTCACCATTGGCCCATATAGCATGCTCTGCAACCGCAGACTTATCCGGCTGGCCCAGATATGGGCTGATGGTGAACACATCATTCAGTATAAGGAGATAACGGTTCTTTCTTTGATACCTTACTACCATGCAAGACTACAGCGGGAAGCTGTAGAAATATATATCCAAATAATTTTAACAGAAAGGAAGAAGCCCTCAAACTAAACAAACCCTGACATTCGATACTTGAAGATATAAAACAAGCTAAAATGCAGAGAAATCACGTGCCCCAATCAGCTATCAGAGCGGAGAAACCCTCCCCACAGAGCACACACCCTCTGTTCAAGCTAAGCTAATCCCCTAGGAGCAGCTCGGATATAAATGCGGGCATCTCAGTTGTGCCTGAACCTTTGCCAAGAAGACTTAGACCATGCCCCTGATGATGTCCACCGAAGGTATGGACAAAATGTCTGGACATCCAAACTCCAGCAGACCATGGCTTCTAAGCCTGGAAGAAACTTTTGTTAATCATGACTCCGATCATGAAAGCTTCCGAATACTCAACACTGCTTGAGGTACACTTCAATTATGGTATGACAACTCATTATCAAGCCTTGGCCTTCTCTTAAACTTTTAAAATTTAGCCATGATGCACCTCTAGAATGTGATTTTCTTAAAAACTTTTGTCATTTAAGCAAACCATATAACTAATATGAATTACACAGGAAGAAAACAAAACTTAAATAAATTGCTGAAAGTTATACATCATTCTTCAAATTAAAAGCTAGTTCTATAATAATTATTATAATGGGATTTTGTTCCTAATTTTGAGAAAGAAAAGGAAAAAAAAAAAAAACACATACAGACATACACAATTTGATCAGCTAAGGACTAGTTCTACAACAACTTGCTGGCTTGCCATTAGCAACCCAGGTGAAAAGCTAAACTCATGTTCTGTAATGTCTTGTTTTCGTTGATAAACTGAACTAGTGATAAGCTGTCATGTGTTAACTTGACCACTCTGAACTAAACTTAAGTAGCACCATGGAGCTGCTTCCCAATACAGTACTGCATATAAGCATATATTATTTTGCGCACAAAAAATACAAATAATTATTTACCCTTAATTTGGGAAATGATTTATTTTAATACTGTTACACTTCAGAGATAAAGAAAATGGAAAACTCTGAAAAAGGAGCAATAATCCAAACATTGAAAATGTTCACTGGAGTCATTTTCATCACAACTGTTATAACACTTGGCAAAAAATGGTTTTAACATGAATGATTCTACTTCTTTATTTTCAAAAGGTTTTTAACTTTTGTAACGATATGTTTTAGTTAAAACTTTTATATGAATATTGTTTTCTGATATGACTTAGTAGGCCATGTAATGACAATAGCAGTAGCAGTACATAGCAGTACATCGGCCAATCATAAAATTAATAGAGGAGTAATGATAGTTACGAAAAATCAATAATCTTGAGATAGATATGTTCTTCAGTCTTGTTTCATGACGAGGGAAAAATGTCGCGGTGAATATAAAAGTTTTGTAACGGAAAGTTAATAACCTTCAAAAAGAGTTATTCGATATTCGTAATAGTAACGAGTGAATTGTAATTCAGATTATACAATTAAATGATATATATTACGAAATCGGAGTTATATAAAATTTTATTTCTGTCACCAAAAATCCACACCTGAGAAAAGATCTCATGACTCTTATTTAATCAAATCTCGACCTGGAACTTCCAAACAGTCGGCGTGCTTCCTATCTGCTGCGAGTGGAGGATAAACGCCACACTTTTCATTTACCATTTCCCTGATGTAAAATTATTTCATTGACTTACAACATTCATAAACACTGTAAAAGTTCTATATACTGTTCTAGTTATCAAATGTAACACTAGAAGTAAAATATATAATGTTTCCACTATTAAAGAATAACTATAATGGCACTGGTTTATAGTACATTTTTTTTTAACATTTAATGCTTTCAAAGGAACATGTTTAATGAAAAGTATAGAAAAACTTTAAATTCCTGCTGCCTTCTGAACTCCCATAATGGAGGGGTTCCAACCCCTTCAGCTGCTGTGGTATGGGTGCTGTGGACCTCAAGCACTCATGGTAGTTCTGATGATACTTGAAGTATGCTGGACCAAATATTCAAGCCCTTCCCAAAAAAGGGTGTTATCTTGTAGACTTTGGGTTGCTGGTACTTTGGATTTTTAATCATTAGATCACACACATTTGCACCCTCATTCATACTTCCAGACTCTGGGAAAGATAGGAACCATCTTGGTTGGAGCAAAATCCCCAGCTGGGAATCGAACCCAGGATCCCTTGCACAGCACGCAGGTGCTCTACCGACTAAGCTACAGGGCAGCCACCATGTATCTGTTTGAGTACAACAGAAAGGTAACCTGCTGCATAACAGACTTATAGCTGCACAATAGTTCACTGGCACCTAAATCTCTCAGATTGCACTATCCAAAGACTGCAGAACCTGTTTAAGTTATGTTTATAGCATTTCTAAGCCATCTACATAGGAAAATTGCTAATTACATAATATTAATGTTTAGTGAAAGAGTTGATTTGAAAGCAAACATTATGTTAATTGTTGTACACTGAGTGGATAATCTCAAAGTTTTTATGGAACAAAATTGCACAGAAACACATATCAGACATGTGATTTTTATTTATTTATTTGTGCTATGCAATGAACAAGTGAATATGACCCCTTCACCCCTGCTCTTTACCAGTCATATTCATGGTTTACAATACCATTTCCTATGCTAATTGGTTTATTTCTTAGTGCTTAAGTGTAATAATGCTATTTGTCCCTTTTCATTGTCCACATTTATTCTTCACTATGTTCAAATATTGCCCTACCTTCTTACTATATTTGTGAAATATTTCAATTATAGTTATATTTCTACCTTAAATCATTTCTTGTTAATAAACTCTTTTCTCCACCTTTTGGTTCCTTCATATTTAATCCTTATATGTTCAAGATCATTTCCATCACTGAATATTTCATTGAATTTGTGGAATATTCTTCCTTAAACCTTTTAAAATCCATACTCCTGCTCTTTCCTATCCAATACTAGCTTGCTCCTCTTTGTCATGAATACATATTTTTCCCTTCCCCAAGTACTTTTCATATGTGAACAGAAAACCAAAGATTTCTTTTCAGCTACTTCACTAAATATTTTGTGTCTATATTATATATATAATGTTCACATTATTTTTCTCTTCTTTCTCATTTCTCTCCCCAATCCATTAACTTATAAGATATTTAAAAGATTATTTATACACCATTGTTCTATAAGCTTTTCTCAGAAACGCTTTTAACAAATTTCTTTCTTCTAAGTTAAGAATTCTGAACTATTAAGTGCTCCTTCCATAATCTTTTTCTATGGAGCATTTTATGCTCCTGATCTATACCTTCCCATGTTTCTTTTAATCCTCATATATCTATACCATAGATCATTTTTGCCTTAGCCATGTGTGGTATTGTTTATGAAATAACAAATTAATTTTTACTTAAGGATACACCACTTCTATTACATGATAGGAATGGTACACTAGGAAAGATTTCTATGACCAGCTAACTATTTTGATATCTTTATTGAAAATATAATGCCATGAAATTTATTTTGAGATTTGATACTCACCACTTGTATAGTATTCAACAAATGACCTTGAAATCTTTCCCATACGCAGAGTCTTTCATCTGTTCCCAGGCTGATCACATAACTGGCAGAATATGTTAATGCTGTCACACTGCCATCGTGAGCTTGCAAGCTATACATGCAAGTTCCTAGAGAAAAACAGTAACTATCAGATAATAGCTCTCTACTTAACAAAAATCAGTACATTAGTTGATCTAGAAGTTACAGCCTCAAAATTTATTTGCGCAGTGTTGGGAAAAAAACTTGAAATTGACCACCTTATGCTAATCAAAACCACATATTTACAGCTAGAATTGGCCCAAAATACCTTTTGGGATTTATTTTTCATTGGTGCAATAACTTAACTTTCAATGTATATATCACTAGAACAAAGTAGTTCCAGGCCAAGTCTGAGAAAAGAGTTTATAGCAAACTGAAGATCTTGATTGAAATCTTAGTACTGAATGATTTCTTTTGGGAGACTGGGTGGGAAGATGTGTTCCTTATGTATGACTTTTGCTATTCATTATGATTTTACAAATTGTTCCCATAAAGACCTTATTCTTCTATGTCAGAACTTTCCAACTGGCCAAGGAATGAACTTGCTATTCCATGGAGAGAAAGGTTACGGAGTAAATGCTAGAGCCAAGACAGATCAGTAAGTGGTAGCATGTCAGGTTACATGTATTGCAATTTATTAACATGGCTTCAAAGAGTGGCATAACTTAAAGACACTCTACTCCAACAAAGTTTCTTACTATTTGGAAGAGTTGTTTATGTTTATGGATAAAAAATAAAAATCAAATCAAATCTGCATATGTAATAGCCCAGTTTCTGGAATCTATATCACACCTTATTATGCAAACTTTATTTTTACCTTTATTCAAATTTCAAATCAAATTACATGAAGTAGAGTAGTTCATAAATTTTGCTGATATAATCTACTTGCTACCTTAACTAATTAACTAAGGCTACAGATTACTGGATTCCAGTAGCTTTACAAATCTGCTCATCTAATCTATCTAAAAACAGTCTTTCTTCTACTTTACTTCTACTCCAACAATATAATTCAAATCTACATTTCCACTACAGCTTTAATTTATCTGTTTCCTACAATTTTAAATTTCCTCTTCTGTAACTGGATGAAGCTTGTTCATCAGCTCGAGATATCCAGGTTATCATCTTTCCTCTTTAACATAATTATTTATCTGTCCGCTCTGATTCCCTTCATACAGCTCCTCTAACTCTCCTGGGGTTCTCTGGTCTTGCTCTCCTTCTTTTGGTGGCTTCTGCTCTTCCTTATGATATCCATAATTGGCATCTTCTATTCATCATTCGGGCATCTTAAATTAGGTCATCTCAAGTCTGGTAATCTATCTCTTCAGTTTCTCCTGGTCTTAATATTTCCCTCCGACGATCTCTTAAATAATATTCCTTTCTCATAGGTTGCAATATTCTTATATTTATTTCTATAACTCTTTTGTTGTGAGTCATATATTCCTCCAACGCCTTAGCCAATACTACTTGAGACATATTTTCTAATTGTGCATACTCTTCTGGTTCCCTTAAGATGTTCCATAAGCACTTTCCTTCAAATTTCCTTCGACCATCTTCTAGTAGTTCACTATATTTATTGCACTCAAAAATAATATGCTCAGATGAATCTAAACAGTTACGTTGCTCACATAAATCTGAATTCTTCTTTCTTATTCTTTTTAAATATTCATTACATAAACCATGTCCTGTAATAAAGTGAAAAAGTCCTATGTTCCAATTTTGGTCTCTCTTTAATGTCTGAAAATAAATCATATACTCTTCTTCCTAAGTGTGCATTATTCCTTCTTCTTACCATTCTTGTAGTAAATAATTTTGCACTTCTTTCTTAGTACTGCATCTTTTTCCCATAATTTTAAAAACATTCCATATTTTTCCTTCTTTAGCCAATAAGTTGCACTCCTTTATCTAATTATATAGTCAATAGACCAAATTCCTGCTACTATAAGTAGGGCCAAAGTAGATGTCATTTTTGTAGCTCAGCTACTGCGAAGTAGTAACTGCCTCAGATTTTCGGATTTAATTTGTGCAGGATTTGACCCTTAACCTACATGCCTGCCTCGGTATGTAGTAGATGGTAGCATATCTGTCTCACGTTCAAGAGGTCCCAAGTTCGAATCTTGGTCAGGGTGAGTTAACTGGATTAGGTTTATTACGGGGTTTTCCATTATCCTGAAGGACGAATGTCAGATAACTCTAAGCTCTATGGACTCTAGGCCCATTTGAGCATCATTTCACCCATTCCATTCATCGTCCGATATGACTTAACGTTGGAGGACGTAAATTTTAAAAAAAATCTACATGCCCATGTAGTTGCACCATATCCTATTATCCCTATTACAAAACTTATATGGTATATCCTTGTTGTTGTGAAAGGAATTCTACAGCTCTTTAACATAATGGATGCTAATTTCATAACAACATTTACTGCCTTTTCTTTTACATACTTCATAAGACAGTTTAGAAGTAATTTTCCATCTAATTCTATGCTTAAATATTTAAATGTTTTGTCTTTTTATATTTACATAATAGATTTTAACTGGGGTCTCATTTGAGTTCTCCTTTACACATCATGTGGGGCAAATTTTAATTTGGTTCTGGTACACCACTGCTCAAGAGCGTCAAACATCTGCCTACATTTCTGTTCTAGTTCTAATCTATTCTTTACTTTTACCATAATCATTAGATCATTGGCATCAGCAATGATTACATATACCTTTTCCATATTCCCAATTTCCTCTAGCATAGGTTCTGTTGTTATACCCCAAAATAAGGGTCCTAAAATATACCCCTGCAGACATACTTTATTAATTTCTCTCTGTCAATTTTTCCTGAAATGATTTGAACATATACTCTTCTATCTGCAAAGTAGTTTTTTATGCTGTTATACAGACACCTTGGGTAATCCTTATCTCTCATAGTATTAAAAAGTTCTGGCCACCATACGAGTTCGAATCTCGGTCAGGGTGAGTTACCTGGATAAGGCTTTTTCCGGGGTTTTCCCTTATCCTAAAAGACGAATGTCGGGTAACTCTAGGCTCTATGGACCCCGGGCTCATTTGAGCATCATTTCACCCATTCCATTCATCGTCCGATATGACTCAACGTTGGAGGACGTAAACTACAAAAAAAAAAAAAAAAAAAAAAAAAAAAAAAAAAAAAAAGCATTAAGTAAGCAAACTGGTCTATATGATTTTACCACTGATAAATCCTTATCTTTCCCTTTCTTGAGAATAATTGCTTTAGCTTCCTTCCAGCAACAGGGAATGTTTCCTAAAAATAGGCACTCATTTAATAGCTCGGTTAATATTGGTGCTAATTTATCCGCCAGATTTTGAATTGCCTCTGATACTACTCCTTCTGGTCCTGAAGATTTATTTTGCTTTCCTTGCCTAATGACCATTTTTACTTCAGTGATATCATATGGATATACTAGCATTTCTCCCAAGTATTTTTCTTCATAAATGCATCTTTATATTTGTGTTCTTGTTACTCATATTTTATCCTATCTCATGGTAATAACTTCTCAAATAAAAAATAAAAAAATAATTGATTTTTTCTACGTTTTTGTTTTCTCTCCATCTTTTTCCAGGGTCGAAATAAATTCCGCTCCTCATATTCTCTCCATTATGACCTTATATGGAATACCCATACATTATAAGTCAATTTTTTCCTCTATATAATTATCCCAAAAATTCTTCCTTAAATTTTCCAACTTCATTTTTCATTTACTTGCCTATAAATTTTTAAATTCCTGTCCCTTTCTGGATATACTACCAATTTTTGGGTAAATTCTTCTTGCTTTCCTCATTTCCCTTCATAATTTATATAATTTATCATTCCATAAACTGTTTATTTTGTTATCATTTCCTTTTTTAGGTAAAACTTCCTTAATTAGTTCTTGAATTCTGTTAGTTATAATTTTAGCCTTTTTATTTACATCATTATTAGAGTTTGGTACTTCAAATTCTTGCCTCACTTTATCTCAATCCGCCTTTTTAGTTATACATTATCTTTTTCCTTACAAATTCATAATCCGATTTCGTATTACCCCATAATAATAAAAAAAAAAAATGATTAGATTATGATTGCTTATGGTTTTATTTTCTGTAACCCTCCAATTAAAAATGTGTTTTGATATATTTCCCTTAGTTAAGGTTATGTCTACATTTTCTTCTGCTCCAGCACAATTTTTTAAGGTATATACTTTATTGTCCTCATTTAAGACTAATAAGTTATATATATATATATTAATTTCTCCATTTGTTTCCCTTTATTATCTGGATTTTTGCTTCTCCATAAGGTTGATTTTCCCGAGTTCGAATCTCGGTTAGGGTGAGTTACCTGGATAAGGTTTTGTCCGGGGTTTTCCCTTATCCTTCAAAACGAATGTCGGGTAACTCTAAGCTCCATGGACCCTGGACTCATTTGAGCACCATTTCACCCAATTCATTCACCGTCCGATATAACTTAACGTTGGGGTGGACATAAATTAAAAAAAAAAAAGGTTGATTTTGTGTTGGCATCCATGGTGAAAATTATCTTTTCATTTGTATACATATCTAGTATCTTTTTTGTTTCCTTTTAATGTACATCTATGTTGTCTTTATACTAATAATATTGATTGCAAACAATATTACTAACTCCTTTATATGTCATTTCTATGCATATCACGTGCTCTTCACATAGTTGGAAAATTTGGCAACTAGGAGTTCTTTACATAGAATTTACACACCAAGCCAGAAGCAGACACCAGTTGCACCATTAGTCGACCACAGAACTGAGCATAGGGAAGAAGTTCCCAGAAACTAATCTTCATATACAACTTGTAAGTGGAGAAAAGTGTATACAAGGTTGGCTCATTTACCTAATTTTAATAGGAGTACTTTTTCTTAAATTTATTTTCAGTTCAGTATAGTGTTAAATACACAAAAAAAACCATGTCATATGAATTTATACAGATTGTATGATACAAACGAGGTACTAACTAGACTATTAATAAATTATAAAACATAGACGACAAGATTCGTTGTGTTTTAGATTCCCAAGGTGTCTGACGGCTTTTTTCTGCAATACAAAGATTTTGTTAAAATTTACCTTAGCTGTGTTACCCCATACTTTGATCCCATATGAGAGGTGCGAGTAGATTAAAGAATAATAGATAATTTTAGCTGTGGGCGTAGGTATATATTTTGTTAGCTATTTCAGAATGAATAAATTTTTACTGATGGTATTGCCAAGTTTATCAATATGTTCAGAGAAGTTTAAAGTACTGTCTAGCGTAACACCTAATAATTTAGCATTCTTGACCATTTTTACTGGTTCATTGTCAATATTTAAATGGATTAGAAGATCTGCTCTTTTAGCTCCAAATGTAATTAATTCACTTTCATTGGGATTCACAAACACGTTCAGATTATAAAAATAATGCAACAGTTTATCAGTGGTTTCATTTAAAGTATTCTGTAGAGTAGTAATATTTCTGTGACAAACTGTTATTTAGAATCATCTGCATACTGGAATAATTTTGCATTATTGGGTATAAGCTGGTCACTATCGTGCATGTATAGAATAAACAGAAGAGGTCCTAAAATGGAACCTTGCAGAACTCCATGGCTTAAAGTTTGGGTTTTTGACCTAAATTCACCATTTTCTGTTTTCAGGATTACAAACTGTTTTCGATTTGTCATATATGATTTCATCATTTTAAGCGCAAGACCCCGGATGCCAAGATCATATGATTTATTCATTAGTATGTTACTATCAACACAGTCAAAAGCTTTACTGAGATCTAATAATATGCTAGCCGCGTAGTTACCAGCGTCTAGATTGCTTATTATTTCTTCAATGCAACTTGAGATACACTTTGTAGTGGAGCTATTTCTCACAAAACCGTTCTGATGTGTGGGTAAAAGGTCAAATTTTAAGAGATAATTCATAATTCTATTGAAAAGAACACGTTAAAAAATTTTTGATAGTGCTGGTAAGATGGAGATGGGCCAGTAGTTATTTATGGCATCTTTCTTTCCCTTTTTAAAAATTGGTATAACTTTTGCTATTTTTAGGATATCTGGGAAAATTCCAACTTCTAAACAGGAGTTTATAATATTAGCAATTGGTTCATGTTTGTTGTTGTAATTTACGTCCTACTCGGACGATCAATGGAATGGATGAAATGATGCTCAAATGAGCCCAGGGTCCATAGAGCTTAGAGCTACCCGACATTCGTCTTTCAGGATAAGGGAAAACCCTGGAAAAACCTTATCCAAATAACTCACCCTGACCGAGATTCGAACTCGGGACCTCTTGAACGTGAGGCAGACATGCTACCACCACGCTACTGAGGCGGGCAGCAATTGGGCCAGCTATTGCCATTCTACATGCTTTTATCAAAGAGATGGGTATGCCATCATTTCCCATACTATTACGGTTTTTTAAATTTTTAATAATGTTTGATATCTCATATTTGTCAGTTGGATGTAGATATATACTGCGTGAGGATTTGCAGTTGCCTGCTAGTCCCAGAGAGGTATTGATATTGCTTTTGCTGTGATATTACAGTTGGTGTCTGGAGCTTGAGGAGATAGGACGTGCCAGGTAGAGAGGCAGGTAGAAACGAGTTGAGACAATGGGTGTTGACTTGGTGGTTTACCGGGCGAGGATCGGAATGTGGTCGGGTCTGCGCTCACGGGGAGCAGGTAGTCAGCGTGAAGGTACTACGGAAATTTCACAGAGTTATTTTGTAATTTTTGTGTTAGTAACTTTACTAGTGATAGGGGGAATTGAGATTAATCCAGGACCTGTAGCGGACGAACGATGTGGGAGCTGTATTAAAGTTCTGAGGACCGGACTTATGTGCAGTAATTGCTCGAAGTGGTTCCACTTTGGCTGCCAGAAAGTGAAGAGGGACATGAACATCGAGGAATCCTGGGAATGCAAGGAATGCAGAGGAGCCAAGACCGTCACCGCAAATCAGAGGAAACTGGAGCAGCTTCAAGAAGAAGCACGGGAACTACGCATTAAGCTACAACAGGCGGAAGATATCATTCGGAGGCTCGAAGCTGAAAACCGTCAACTGAGGGAGCAGGGGGAAGAAAGAGTAAAAGAAGAGGTGAAATCTTGCCTAATAGTCGGTGACTCTATTGTGAGACATGCTGGAAATCCAACGGCGGAGGTAGTTTGCTATCCTGGCATAAGAGTTGACGGTATGCAGAGGGAAATCGAGAGAAAACAAGAGGAGATGGAAGGCAACTATCAGACAATCGTATTACATGTCGGAAGCAATGACTTGCGGAGAAGTGTTAATTATGTGTTGGGCGACATGTACGACTTAGTTAAAAGGACAAAACAGCTGTTTCCTTCAGCAAAAATAGTCGTCAGTGGAGTACCAAGACGACGCGACTCCAACTGGAGAAAGGTGATGCAGGTAAATGAAGCTTTTTCATGGGTAGCGGAGCGACTGGGTGCTCAGTTTCTTGACCCGAATTCGTGGATTGAAGACTGGGACTACGGAGGGGATGGGGTACACTTGAACCGAAGAAGATCGCCCAGGCTGGCAGCTTTGTTCGCGAGGGTGACGAAGTGGGCTGACGGCAAAGAGCAGCAAGGGCAGCAATGACACCAACTTCAGGAAAACGTAGACTTTCAGGTAGGGGCTGATTCCTTAAGGCTGCTACAGGTAAATTGCCGTAGTATTATGAATAAAATTGTTGAGTTTTGGAATTTAGTAGAAATATGCAATCCAAGTGTCATTATAGGTACGGAATCATGGCTGAATATTGACATTAATGATTCAGAAGTATTCAGAACAGATTACAGGGTGTTTAGGAGGGACAGGGATGGAAGGGGAGGGGGAATCTTTATTTGCGCTAAATCAGAGCTAAACAGCAAAGCATTATGGGTAGAAGAAGAGGTTGAGATTATGGCAATCAAAATTATTGATCAAGCAAACAAAGGGAATAATTTAACAATAATAGCTTGCTATAGACCACCTGGAGAAACTGATTATGCTACACTTCATAAACTAGTGGAGAAAATCTCTTCCGAAGGGGAAAAAAATGTTATATTAGCAGGGGATCTAAATCTGCCAAATGTAAACTGGGACGGACAGTTAATAGGAGGTGAAGCTCAAAAGCTCGTTAACTTTCTGGTTTGGGAGCAGGGGTTATTTCAAGTAGTGAAAACTGTTACTCGACAATCAGCATTACTGGACGTATTTTTATGCAAACCTGAGTCATTGTTTTCTGCATGCGATGTCTTGCCAGGTATAAGTGACCATCAGTGTGTGCAATTAGACCTAAACTGGAAAGGGCAGACAAACCGGTTTGAAACGGAACAAGTAATTAGTTGGGATTTCCATAGGGCGAACAGGGAGGCTATCCAAACATTTCTCCGGGAAAAATATGGGATATTTGTAAAATCTGCCACTAGTGTAAATGAAGCATGGGTTAATTTCAAAACACTTATCCTGGAAACAATTAGAGAACACGTACCTTTTAAAGTTATTAAACATAAAGCGGATCCAGAATTTTATACAAAATGTATTAGGAAACTTAAAAGAAAGACTAGGTACGCTTATAATAAAAGGAAACTATCAGAATGGCATCTTAACAAATTTAAAGAATTAGCTAAACAATTACAAGACGAAAAGTTGCAAGCGCAGGAACGATTCTTAGATAACGTTTTTAGCGGGACAAATAATTGTTGGAGATCATTTTACAATTATGTAAAAAGACGCAGGGGAAATAAAGAGAGCATACCAGATTTTAACGTTAATGGGATAGATGTATTAAGTGATAGGGACAAAGCTAATATATTAAATTCGCATTTTGTATCGGTTTCTTAAATCCGATGATAGTTCCGAACAGGAAATTGGGGAGAGTGGAGAAACGATTTTTCAAATAATGGCGCCCAAATTACGCAAAAGGATTAAGATGCTGCAAAACCGAAAATCAAGGGGACCAGAGAATGTACCTACTGAAATATTAAAGCTTGGGGGTGAAGCCATGATTCCCTATCTAATGCTCTTGTTCAACATGTCAATTAACAACAGTGCCTTACCGGAAGACTGGAAAACAGGTATTATAGTTCCGATTTATAAAGGGGGTAATAAAACAGAAATAAATAATTATCGACCAGTTAGTCTAACTTCAGTAGTATGTAAATTAATGGAGCATTTAATTGCAGAATATATACGAGAGGAGTTAGAAAATAAAAAGTGGTTTAATGAAGCGCAACATGGATTTAGACCTGGGTATTCGTGCGAAAGTCAAATTACTTCATTATTTCAAGATTTGGCAGATGAGGTAGATGCAGGGGGAAGAACTGATGCAGTGGTAATTGACTTTTCTAAAGCTTTTGATGTAGTGCCACATAGTTTGCTTATTTGTAAGCTAGCTAATACAGGAATTGATAAACGCGTAGTATTATGGGTTAAACATTTTTTGAAAGGGAGAACGCTAAAAGTTAAAGTAGGTAAAGAGCTGTCCGATAGTGGAACTGTAAGTTCGGGTGTGCCGCAAGGCTCAGTACTAGGGCCTTTACTGTTTCTCATTTTTGTTAATGACATTGCTGTTAATATTAACTGCCAGATAAGGTTGTTTGCAGACGATTGTATCATTCATAATAAAATTCGGAATACAGTGCATGAAACCGCTCTTCAGGATGATTTAAATGAAATCTGTAATTGGGCTGCGGCAAACAAAATGTCAATTAATGCCAAGAAAAGTAAGTCCATTGTTTTTAGTAGAACTAAGGGCAAAATTATTGTTAACTATCACATGGGAGGGGTGCAAATTCCACAGTTGGACAGCTGCAAATACTTGGGAGTGTACCTGGCAAGTAATGCTGGATGGGACGAACAAGTAAATTCCACATCTAGGAATGCGTGGAACGCATTACATTTCGTAATGAGAATATTGAAAAAGGGGAGCGCTAGGTCCAGGGAAATTGCCTACAAGACCTTAGTGCGGCCGGTTATGGAATATGGAGTAGCATGCTGGGACCCGTATAGAGCTAACCAAGTCGATCCGTTAGAAAAAATACAGAAGAGGGTAATAAAATTCATAAAAAGAGGCAAGTATTTTGGGCCTATAAAAGGAGATGAGACTAAATGGGAGGAATTAAGAATTAGGCGTAAAAAACATAGGTTGGTAGCATTATTCAAAGCTAATGCTGGTGTAAAGGCATGGGTGGACATTAGTGTAAGGTTAGATAATCCGGATTATTATGGACAAAACGATCATAGGTATAAAATTAAGGGTAGAAGATACAGAACTGACGTAGGAAAATTTTCTTTTGTTAATAGAACCATTGAAGAATGGAATGAATTGCCTGTAGCAGTCTTTCAGGGCTGTCCCCTGTCGCTGAAGAAATTTAGAAAAAATCTAGATGGTTTATAGTTTAACTTTTGAATTATAATGGTATATAATATGTAAATAGAGAAGTAATTAGATATGTTTTAAGTGACTAAAGTAAAATAATATCATGTTTGTATTGTTTACTGTGTTATTGTTGTAAATCTAGTAATTGTAATTTGATCTGTATTCATAACTCTGCCACCGGGTAGTACCCAATTGCAGTCAATAAATACATACATACATACATACATTGAGTTTTAATTTAGTTCCAACGGAGGTAAAATAGTTGTTGAAAGTCTCAGCTACCTGCGTAGGTTCTTTTATTGACTTATTATCCAAATGAATGGTTATGCTTTCTACAGTAGCATGAGTTTTACATAAATTATTTATTATTTGCCAGCTAGTTTTACACACATTGTCTATTTTAATATGGTTTTGCTTATACTGTTACGTTTTGCATCAATCACTAACTGATCATAAAAGTGTTTTACTTTTTTATAGTTATTCGCTTGACGTGTGTTGTCTGTATTGTAAAGTAAAGCATTAAGTTTGAGCCATGTGCATCAATGTTTAATTTGCGGAGTAATCCAATTCTCCTGATAAACATGTTTAGGGTTACAATGTTTTATGTTGATGTAATAGTACAAAGTATCATAAAAAGTATTTAGTTTCACACTTGGATCTTGAGCGGCGTAGACATTTACCCACTCTTCCTTCGATAAGACTGTGTTTAGAGAGCATAGATTTAATTCATTAAATGAGTTTATGATTTTTAAATGACCTGTGCACTGTTTGGGGAGCCCTAAATCATTTAATTTTATACACTGAGCTGTGTGGTCTGATAAGCAGGAGTTAAGAATGGTAAAATGATAATGTGTTTTGTCAAAGTTAGTGATGATATTGTCAATGGCTGTACTGGACGTAGCTGTAATTCTTGTAGGTTCATTGATTGTTGCAGTTAAGTTATATTCATTTAAGAGGTATTGAAGTTTCAATTTGTCATTGGAGTTTTGGAGAAAGTCAATATTAATGTCACCCGTGATTATGATTTTACTCTTGTGGTTAACTGTAAAACGGTCTAAAAGGAATGTTACATTATTCAGGAAGATGTTTATGTCATCATTTGGTGGCACGTACACTCCGATAATATTAATTGTGATATTATACAATGCAATACTGATCCCTGCTAGCTCTATGTGACCCTCAATACATAAATTCTGGAGATTTAATTCGGCCACGACCTCGGTTAGAATAGGATTAACTAGGATACTGACACCACCCCAGGTTTTGATACTTCTGCAAAAAGCTGAGATTAAGCACATTTCAGGAATCAGGTTAAATAAGGACTCATGCTCTCGAAGTCCATGTTCGGTAAGCATCAGTATGTCGGGTTTCTCTTCTAAGAGAAAAACATTCAGTTGGTCAGCTTTGTTTGTGAGCATTTGGATGTTCTGATGAATTTATTTTAAAGACTTACTCATCACTTGGAAGCCGGAGAAGACACCTAGTTTTTTTAATGTGAGACTATGGTTTTGTTAACATTGCTTCCTTGTGCTTCTGTTGTGGTTATCTTTACAGAAGCTTCTTTAACTAAATCTAAAACAACCTTAACTAGAGTGTTACAAAGTGATCTTCCCCCCCCCCCCCCATTTTAAAGTGCATACCATGTCTGGTATGATTTCCACGTTTAACATTTGCAGTGCTTATCAACTTTACATGTTGGTACTTGCTGGTAACAGAGGTTATGTTTGAGTTCACTAAGTTTGTTTGCTTGTTCACCCAAGAATTGGGGTTTTGGTAGTGTCTTTGAGGGAGTTTAATGACTATCACGTTTGTATGGTGTAGGTCCTGGATTACACGTTCCATGTTTTCCACTAAGTCATTCACTTCACCATTTGCAACATCGTTACTGCCGCCAATGAGCACCACAAAATCTTCTTTGGTGAAATGCGAGCATTTCTCATCGATGTTACTCGCCACTTCTGCAAATCTTGCACCGGATAAGAGAGAATTGCGCAGTTTCCTAGGGCTGTGCAGTTATTACCGCCGTTTCATAAATGGGTTCTCCAACATCGCCAAGCCCCTCACTCGCCTGACAGAAGAACACCGGCCTTATGTGTGGACAGAGGACGCCGAAAATGCTTTCCAGCACCAGAAGACACTTTGCAGTGCTCCTATTCTGGGATTTCCACAATCAGGCGCTGCCTTCATTGTGGACACCGACGCCAGTGACCACTGCATTGGGGGTGTCCTATCCCAGATCCAGGATGGCCACAAGCGAGTAATAGCCTACTACAGCAAGACGCTATCCAAGGCACAGAAGAGCTACTGTGTCACCCGGTGAGAGTTACTGGCAGTAGTAAAGACCTTGGAGCACTTCCACAAGTACCTGTATGGTCAGCCATTTCACCTGAGGACTGACCACTCCGCCCTAACCTGGCTACTCAGCTTTAGAAACTTGGAAGACCACCTCTGAACATCGTAGAGGGAAGAGCCATGGCAACGCAGACGCCATGTCCCAAAGATCCTGCCCAAAAGAGTGGAAGAAAAGGAGCGTGCCGCAGCTGTCAGAGTGGTCACGGCAGTGCCTGCAGACAGCTGGGATAGCGCAGACCTGAGGAGGGAGCAGCTGACGGATGCAGACTTGGGACCACTCTTGAGAAAAGTGGAGGCAGGGACAAGACCGACCTGGGAGGACATCGCAGCAAGGAGCACCACATACAAGTCGTACTGGGCCCAATGGGACTCGCTGAAGATCAGAACGGGCATGCTGTTCCGGGTATGGGAGTCACCTGATGGGAAGATGCAAAGAGAACAGTTGGTACTTCCCCAGAGTCAGGTCCCAGAAGTCTTGGAGGAAGTGCACGCCAGTGCTTCAGGACACCTGCGAGCGAACCAAACGATCGACAAACTCCGACAGTGCTACTACTGGCTGAGGCTTCGAGAAGACGCTGAGGGGTGGCGTCGTCAGTGTCATGTATGTGCGGCAAGTCGCGGCCCCCAGACTAGGAGCCGGTATCGCATGCAGCAGTAACGTCGGAGCGCCATTCGAACGCATTGCTGTCGACATAGCTCGACCATTCCCGGTGTCCGACCGAGGCAATGAGTACATGATGGTGGTCGTGGACTACTTCATCAAGTGGCCAGAGGTATATGCCATCCCGAACCAGGAGAAGACCATTACAGACTGCCTCGTGGAGCAACTGTTCTACCGTTTTCGGGTGCCATTAGAGCTCCACAGAGACCAGGGGCACCAATTTTAAATCCAACCTGATGAAGGAGGCACTGGAAAGGCTTGGGGTGAACAAGACCCGCACAACACCTCTACATCTCCAGTCGGACGGCATGGTCGAAAGGTACATCAAGACCCTAGAAGAACACTTGAGGAAGGTCGTGGGCAGCCATCAGCAAGACTGGGACGTCAAGGTGCCACTGTTCTTGCTGGCCTACCGCTCGTCAGCACACGACACCACTGGGATGATGCCAGCCAGCTTAATGTTCGGCCGAGAGTTACGCCTCCCTTGTGACCTGGCTTTTGGAAGCCCCCCGGATGAAAAACAGCCAGCAACCGAGTATGTGGAGAACCTGGTGGACCATCTCCACGACATGCATGAGATGGTTCGTCAGAACATCCAGAAGGCGAGCGACCACATTAAGACCTGATACGACAGGCAAGCCAACAGCCAAAGGTTCCAGCAAGGTGACCTGGTCTTGTTGTACCATCCTACCCGAACCAAGGGACGCTGCCCGAAACTTCAACAGGCATGGCAAGGACCATACCGGGTGGTGAAGAGGATTAATGACGTGGTCTACCGCATCCAGAAGGTTCCCCGAGGGAAGATGTTGTTGGTACACTTGGATCGTCTGGCCCGCTAAGATGGTGCTGTTTGGGATGACCAGCCTTGAGGAGGGAGCAGTGTCGTGACTGTGGCGACACACACCAAAGGTTCGGTGCAGAGAGATGAGGGACAGATAGTGCCGGGCAGAGATAAAGAGCTTGCCTAAGCAGATAAAGATAGCACGGAGATAAAAGGCATGCCAAAACAGATAAAGTTAGATAATTAGAAGGTTCTAAAGATGTCTTGTTTGTTACAGAAAATATCGGTAATTTCTAGAATTATCAATGCACGTATATCAGAGACCGGCATTTAGCGCGTCAGGACCGCTCGACTCACTCGCAGCGACGAGCATGAGACATTCCGTAACCGGGTGACGTCATAATTCACGGCCCGCCCGCTCGGTCTTGAGAAGACCGGGTCACTATAGCAGTGAGTGAGTGACTCGGGTTTACCCGCACCCAGGGATGCTCCGGCTTCTCTTTTCTTGCTCTTTTTTATTTTTTTGCCATTAACCCTTTCACCAATATGGACGTGTATAGACGCCCTGTGCATACATGCATTTAATGCTCATTTAACGCAAATTATTTTAATCTTCCTATTTTACAATAAATTTAAATTAGTTCTATAAGCGATGTAAACGTACCCTTAATGGTTTCTCTTTGAATTGTACATCTCCATACCTGGATAAACACCCAAGAGCACATCTGCAGATTCACACCAAATAATATTGGTTTCCTTGCAAAGTTCTTTTTAGCAACACACTAGACATTTTCGAAATGGTTACGACTGTTTTGGTTGTGGGTGGTATCCTTTTAGGGAAGTGTTTTCTCTCAAGTATGAGGGGTGATGTCCTGGTGAATTTCTTACCCCCCAGTATAAAGAGGCCTCTGAGTATTGTAGTACTGAATTAGGTTACGAGCTATTTATACGCGCAGGTACATGTAGGTGAATGTCTTGCATTAAATTACAGCTCTGAAAATTACTAAACAATTGTGCATGGTTAAATCCAGTGGTATAAAATACTTTTTTTTACCATTTAACTGTTTTTCGTAAAGAGGGATAGCTAGTAATAGCTGATCCACGTCACCCATATTTGACCCGCCAGTTCCCCCAAACAATGGAATAGCTAACATGCCATCCTTAGATCACTACACGTCACTGCTACCTACATATATCCTAAACATCTCCTTCATAATCGCACAACAAACCTTCCAGATTTTTTACAGTAATATCAGAAGCTTGTATACATCATATGCAAGCTAATTTTTTGCTACATTACCGGGATAAGCCATGGTTAACATGGAAATTTAACAATTTCAAATGTGCCATTCATTTAGGTCGTGATAGCTATAAGAAATCATTCTGAACACACAGAGAACTAAAATAGTGAGCGAAAACAGCTGCATAAGGCTACCAGAAACCTTGGTTGAGAAACACTGTAATACCAGATGCTGACAGGGAGTTTTCTTTCCAGTGTAACGCAATATAATACTCGTATGATTATCGCTTGATATAGCATAAATAAACTAGAATCTAAAACCTTGAACCGGAGAAGTTGCTTGCGTAGTTATACATACATTCGTTCGTATATACTATATACACAAAACAAAATGATTCAAATATTAGGAGCGCTCGGCGCAAAGAATGGCTTTTGCTATAGTGAAACAAGGTAGTACATTTCAACGATTTATTAATGTAGTCTCTGCTTTTTTGTTACTGTAGATGTATACTTCCGTTAACGGGCTTAAAAAAGTTTTTGTTTCGTTTAAATAACTTAATAAATACGGAAGATACGGAATTGTATTTATGATGCATGTTTACAGCATTTAACAATTTAAATGTCCTGTTCTGTTTATTTGGTATCCGTTTCCGGCCCCTGAAGGGTTTAAATGGCCATCGGCGAAGCTGTTAAAGAATCAGTAGGTTCATAGAGGAGTTTGAGTATCATACAGTAGGTACGTAAAATAAGAAGCTATTAACAGTGAAGCAAACAAATATATACAAATATAATAAGTTGTAACTTAAAAAACTTCACTTATCTTTTAAGAAATGGTGACCGTATTTCATACAAAATGAATAGGATAATTATTACAGGATTATTGGTATAATTACAGGATTATTCACGAAATCGCGATCCTATTCAATTTGTAAGAAATATCATTTCTTAAAAGATAGGTGAAGATTTTTAAGTTAAAAATTTTTATATTTGTATATATACAGTAGGTACGAATATTGTGTTAGGTCTTTACTTTAGTCATCAATAATAATAATAATAATAATAATAATAATAATAATAATAATAATAATAATAATAATAATAATAATAATAATAATAATAATAATAATAATAATAATAACAATAATAATAAAGTCTCTGAGTGGAAATAATCACATTAACACTTTGTAAACATTACGTACCATACAACAAAAATGTAAACCTTGGGAATCTTTGAAACATCACATTGTACATAGCAGAAATTTATGTACAAGAACAAAACTGGCACAGGTTTTTAGTTATTCTTTATATAAGAACTAACATTGAAAAGACATACGTTTAATTAGAAGATTTCACCGTCTCCGTGTTTCATGTGATTATTAATGACCAGTAAATCATTGACATTTTCAGACGAAATGTTTGTTCGTCTGTTCGTTATGACAGGTCCTGCTAAACTGAAATTTCTCTCGCAAGCGCTACTTGCTGCAGGTACACACAACACTTCCTTGGCGATTGAGGAGAGCAGTGGGAATGTTTCTGAGTGATCTTTCCACCATTTGAGAATGTCTTCACAGTTTGAATCACCTGTCGCAAGATACAGTGTTACCTCGTCCACGGAAGAACCTCCTTTCCTCCATTTAGAAAATCTTCCACACTTATGTGGGGAAGCTGCCGTAATTCCTTGTGCAGACGATTCTCGGTACACAGCACATCTCATTCGAGCGTCTGCATAAACTTTCTCCCTCTCTGTTTCATTCACCATTGCTAGGTGTTTGAATGCAGGCCATAAAAATGTTGCCATGTAATGTAGAGGTTGTAGCACAAATTTTTCTTCAATGAATTGTGCAGCACGTAATTTCAGTTGTTTTATTTCCTGAAATAAAAAAAAACAATGATGTTAAAATTTGATTGAAACAGATGGAAATGAAAATGATTATTTCAGTTTTGTGAGACAATATTTACCTCAGAATCCTCCTTTTGTGGTGAGCAATGATTAATGAGCTCAGATTTCCACAGAAGAACTAATTGCAGGGTCGGCTCATCGGCTTCCAATTTTTCGGAACCCTCTTTGAAGGGATCTAAAAATTCAATCAGTTCCCCTACAAGACTTCTGTCGTAGTTTTCCATTTTACTCTCAGCATTGTGCTGGAGTAATTGATTTATAATATCCTCTTCTTGAGTATACACTGACTTCAAATTTAAGAGGCGGGAATTCCAGCGGCGGGATTTGGGAAGTTTGTTTACAAGCCCGGTGCGTTTCATGTAAGCTGTAGTTTCCTTACGCGCCGATATGGAGGACCAGACTCTTGGTAAATGTTCTTTCAGGAAATCTTCTTTGAAGGTATTGCGAAGAACAGTGTTTAATATATGGGCTGCACAAGGAAGCCATTGGTAATTTTTCAGAGCTTTCTTGATATTACTACCTTGATCTGATACAAACTTAATTTTCATCAAGTCTTCTAAAGGTAAACCGATCGACATCATTCTGTTCTCGATTTCCTTTCTCAAATTATCACCTGATTTGTTCTGATCAGGAAATTTTGCAGTCATAAGAACTACAGATTGGAATTTCCAATTTTCCGAAATGTAATGACCCGTGATAGTGGTATAGCTGATTTTCTTGTAATCATCGGACCACATATCCGTAGTGCATGCTAGCAAACATTTTCCTCGAGAACACAAGGAAGTGTGTCTTGCCGTATTCGATCAGCAATTTCATGTACATTACGGGACACAGTGCGTGGATCTGGTAGTACTTTATCAATGTCTATATTTCCGTATTTAGCCCTGATTTGTACAAGATTCTGTGCCATAGTACGAAACCCTTTACCAGCAACAGTTTCGAATGGACGAATGTCACTTGCGCACATGAGTACACAACTCCTTGTGATAATCTCCCGGTCTTGTTTACTAACACTGACTGTAGCAGAAATGGAACGGGGAACCAAACACTTATGTCTAATCAGGCTTGACGTTCCTGAGTTGTGAGAAAGCACTTTATTGCATGTTTTGCACTGTGCAAATCTCAGTTTAATTTTTCCATACGCTGTGTAAATTTCTTTAAAAGTCTCCCATGCTGAACTTGTACCCGACCTTTCTCTGGTAATATACACACCACTGCTCACTTTCTGTTTAACACTTTCAGCAGACTCTGTTTCCATTTTCAACTTCCGCAATGTAACAGACAACTGAAGTCGATCGAGTCACGGTCGCGCTTGGCTCGGCTCGGGTCACTCTAGGACCGCTGTATAGTTAAATGCTAGATAAGCAATGAACCTGCTGCCTTCTTCCCCTCCCAGTTACCCCTCCTTGTATAGTGACTCGCGCTGCCGTATCATCCGAGCACGGGCGTGAGTGATGCAAGAATTGCCGGTCTCTAATGTATATATAAGAGATCACGATGCGTCAGCAGTAGTCGTAAACGAAGTTGTAATGAGAGGTGTTGTTGTAAACAGAGTGTAATCATAACTGAGTATCGTGCAACTGTGAACGCTGTTTGTTTGTGGTCAACGTCCTTGGAAGATTGTAATTGAGTATGTGATGTAATTCTGCTACTGTAACGATTGTCCAAAGTGTATTTCTATGGAAATAAAGAACATTTTGAATTTCTGCAACTTGGTCTTTTAACTCTATGAACCCACAAAGTCACAATACTGATTCTTTGATGGAAAAAAAAAATCAAGAAAAGAGAAGCCGGAGTATCCGTGGGTGCGAGTAAACCCAAGTCACTCACTCACTGCTATTAGTCTTCTCAAGATCGATTGGGCGGGCCATGAATTATGACATCATCTGGTTATGTAACGTCTCATGCTCGTCACTGCGAGTGAGTTGAGCGGTCCTGATACGCTAAATGCCGGTCTCTGATACATACTCACTTTAACAAGGTAAAAGGGAATAGCAGTCATATAATATTCCTAAGAAATAATACAAATGCAAAAGATTTTATGACTGAACTTCCAAGTTTGTAACTTATGAGCAGCCGTACAATGTGATCTTTCAGTCCCTACACAGTACTGAAGGTCAACTAGTCTTCAGAGCATCACAAAATGGTTGATAGCAAGGTATAGTTCAGTATCTGCCAAGGACACAGCAGTCACATTCATTCCCAAGGCATCATCCTGTTGTGACTAGAATTGTGAATGATGCTTAGGTTATAGAATAAAAAGAACTATTTCAGACAGTGGAGTGACATTGTTATTAAAATTAGGCAAATGAGCCAACATTGTATACACTGTTCTCCACTTACAAGTTTCTTACGAAGACTAGTTTCTGGGAAGTTCTTCGCTATCCTCAGTTCTGTCCTCAACCACAGAACTAAAGAGCGGGAAGAACTTCCCAGAAACTAGTCTTCCAAAGTTCACTGTAAGTGGAAAACAGTGTATACAAGGTTAAATCATATGCCTAATTTTAATAATGATGGTTAGCTTGTCCCTAATAGTGTGATGGTGTTTTCAATTAAACTAAAATGTTCTCAATTGAAGAGTTTGTGTGTGTGGGGGTGGGGGGGGGGGGGTGTGCGTGTGCGTGTGCGTGTGTGTGTGTGTGTGTATGAACATGCGCGCGCACATGTACATGTGCATGTGTGCATGCCTAAGTGTGTTTGGGGAGTAAAAATACAAAAAAATTGAATACAAGAAGTGGAGGAAATTTTCAAGACCTTCTGGGAATGAGTAATAGTTAATTATGACTTATTTGTTTTCTCTTTCTATTGTTTTCTGCAAATTAATTCCTTGCAGTCTAAAAACGTATGGAGTCAGCATTACCACCATATCCTTATATCTCATTTATTCCATCACTGTGTAGGGACTTGAAGATCAGACTGTATTAAAGTACTAAGAGCTCACAGACTACCTGTTAAAAGATCCCAAACACACAGTAAGCCATCCTGGCTACCACTTCCTGACATCATGGGGGACATCTGGTCTATGAAGAGGCAGGTAATAGGTCCACAGTGACCATGAAGGGTATACAATGGCAGCTGATCCTCTAATCTAAACACCTATAACAATCATAAATATTTGATTTCAAATTTAGTGCAACATTTTTAAGAGCTTCTTTCATCCATTTATTCAGAAATCAATACAAATCTTCCAAAATTCTTTATGCTTATAAAATTGAACTGCAAGTACAATGGCAAATTCATCAGTTTTATAAATCTCATATTATGAGAGACCCACATTAAGCTTTATTGTATTGTACTGTATTTATTTCATCCGTTGGAACATAATACATATGTTATAGGACACGTCAGTTCAAGATACAAAGATAAATATAAAAAGTTACATAAGACTAACAACTGTAACAGATACAGGATCCAACAAAAGTCTAAAATAGAAAAAGCAAATAAATATAAACTATATAAAGACCATAGAGAAATGCTATATAAAATTGTTCACAAACGTGGAGTTTACTCTATTTCATAATTTAATTCAATTTAATTTATTTGGTCCTTTTGATTGATATCAGACACGTCATAGTATAAAAATTACATTAATGGCCACTGTCATTATTTACAATCACTTAAAACTAATTAACATTTAAAATAAAATGAATGTTGCAGTAAAAAGAGATTTACTCCCTTTTTAAAATGTATAAGGCTCTTCATTTGTTTAATATTTTCTGGTAGTCTGTTGTATAGTCTTATACCTTTATTGATAGCACTAAACCTGAAGATTTCCGTTCTACAACTTTGAATGTGAAAGTCATCTTTCTGACGTGTATTGTATTTGTGAATATCAGCATTTTTGTAATTTTGTATTTGTAGTTTATTTTGTTTTACATGGATCACTAATTCCAAAATATACATACCTGCTAGAGGTAATATTTGATGTTTTTTGAATAATGGCCTGCAAGATGTTCTGTTACCCACCCCACTTAGTATTCTTATCGCTCTTTTTTAAAGTTTAAAGACTCTATCTGCCTTTTCCCTCCAGAACACTATCCCATATTGTAACTGACTGTGAAAGTAACCATAATATATATTTCTCAATGCTGCTAAACTTATTAAGCTTTTCAAATGTTTAAGCAAATAACAAATGGAACTCAATTTATTAAATGTTGAATATGTTTAATAAATATACAAGAAAGTTAAGATTAAATACGTTTTAACCAATTTACAGATAATTCACATATTCTTGAGTCTTGTGGAGATTATCTAGATATTACAATTCAAATGGCATTTAAAATGATAGTCTGCATGTCAAGGCATTTTTATAAATCACAAAATATAAAACTCTTCAGTACTGAATGAGTTTTGCTAATGGTAAGGGTGCTGCAGTACTCATTTTTAATGGAGTTTAGAAATTACTATTGGCAGACTTTCGCCTAAAAACCCATACACTCTATGTACTGTAATAGCCTATGTATTTGCACTGTACACAATATAACTACAAACTAGTTGGTAGTAAAAACATCTGTGAGCTTCTGCTGTCTCAGTTTTGTGTATCGCTTACGAGCAGTGCAATCTCACATCTGTTTTAACATTAGAAGTTCAAGAAATGTTTTGGCTTGACTCTCGAAATAAAGCATCAATTTTCCTATGTTCGCTACTGCTTGTGCATGGGTCATAACTACAGCTGATTCATCAATACTGTCTAAGTCTGAATACCCTTCATTTTCATTGCATGATACAATAATGTCTTCCTCTGTAATCGGTTTATAACCTCTGTCATTGTTGATTTGCAACCAATTGTTAATGTCTTCCTCATCAACATCAGAACAGCCATTATTTTTTTTCTTCTTCCAACAGGTGGGTTGAGTACAATGAATTCTCCCTCTGGCAAGAAAATTCGGGTAATGAACCTACTGTGTGTGTGTGCATGTGTGTGTGCGCGTGTGTGTGTGCGCGCGTGTGTCTGTGCACGCGTGTGTCTGTGCGCGTGTGTGCGCGCGTGTATGTTGTTCTTCTTTTTCTTCTTCCCAGTACTGGTATGGGTTATCCAGACATCCGGGTTAATGGGATTTTACTGTACTGCCCTTTCCTTCTTTTACCAATCATACACCACTTAACACTAAAAAATACAGCTGGCCACTCTACACAGATGATGGTGAAGGATAAATCACACAGTTCCTTCCTCAGAGCTCCCTTCTGAACACCTTTATAATTTGGGGCATGACAACCACTGTATACCACCGCTCAGTTTCCCTTTGGGTTGATGCCATCCTGCTCTGACAAATGGATACTATGATGCAGATCTCACTGGCATCGATGCCCATGATAAACTCCTTACAAGACTGGGGTATCTTAGAACAGAAGCCACGTAAAGCATTCTCCAAGACTTGCAGAGCTGCTTCAGTTAGGTCTCAGATCTCAGGAGGATTGTGGTGTCTATGATTTAGTTATGTTTAAATATCCCACAATAAATTTCAGATGGTTTGTGTGGGAGATTGAAGATGCCTATGCCATCTACTAGTCTTAGCCCTTAACCACAATGTTCCCTTGTGTCTTTTGTTCCCTTACAGGGATTCAAATATTGTGTAACATTATAAGGAAATAAAATGGTGGAAAGTTTTGAAGTACTTATAATTTCCAGTTTAATTAGAACCTTCAACCCTTCCATGCTACACATTTGGTGTCAAAACCCGGAAGATATCATTACGTTGAACTTGGAAAATACAGAGTCGATTTTCAGCACTGTTTGAGCGACTTAAATCTCAACATAGGAAAAATCATTATGCAGCAAACAATTACAACACAACTTCATGATCGACGCTGTGATATTTATTGTGAAAGGACATATTGAATAGAAGAACCTTACCTCATGAGACATTAGGTCACAATAATATCTGAAGGCGCAGAAACATTTTCCAAATTGAAATGCAAATGAACAACCCAGAGTTCAAATGCCACGAGATTTATGAATCATCTGAACAGTTTTGACTCTTCTTCACCATAGAAGGAAGTGGAACATTTCTATGCGAGCTTGTGTGAAACCATGGATAGCTTGGTAATATTGGACGGATCTGTTCCGGAGCTTCTTGAGGATACCGAATACGAGACCAATGTCCTTGCTTCTGAAGAACATATAGATTGTGCTAAGTGATCCATCCAGAAGGTAAAACATTTTATAGACAAGCGATGAGTGGTGGAGAGCTCCAGTACCACAACTATTTAGTCAAGCTTCCCACTTCAGTGCGCCCATCATAAGGTTGTCTACAATAAAACTGCAACCATTCTGTGGCAATATATAAAAATGGCATAAGTTTTGGCAACAGTTTGAATCCTCCATCAATAAAAACACTGCAGTCTCAATGATCAACAAACACGTATTCCTCAGAGGTTACCTGGAGGATGAGCCTAGTTGAGGGCATGGCAGTCACCGCAGAAACCTATGAACAAACGAAACAGATTCTGCAAACACGATATGGGGACAAAAACCAAATTGTCTAAAGCCATTTAGATTTACTGGAACACCTGAAACTAGCTGCAACAGGGAGCCCCGATGTTCTAAACACCACATACACCGAATGTTACTGGCCGCTAGAAGCATTTGAAGCTCTAGGAGAAGATACTGACCCTACGGGCGAATTCTACTGTTGAAGATTCTGAGAGCCTTCCCCAAGGACATTTGCCACCACTGGTTTGTTCATGCCAGAAGACAAAACATTCAGAAAGGAAATCTATCACAGTTAATGGAATTTCTGGATGAGAAAGTACAAGGAGCCCTTGCAGCAGACATCATTCTCCTGGCCTCCTTGGTACCTACGGCAGCTTCTTTTCATGTGGACACTAAGGCCTGCAAACGTTCAAGGAGGAGCTAACAAGATATGGAGCCATTTTGTGTAATTTGTGAAGACAAAGGACACTGGGGACAAGATTGTCAGTTTGAGATTCCAATGCAAGAGCTGGGAAACTAAAAACGTCAAACCGTTGTTTTCTGTACCTTAGGCGATGACACAACAAACACATGTTTCAAGAAAGGAATCTTGCAGCCACTGCAAGGGACAGCATCACTTACCCATCTGCAACAAGGACACTGCATCTTCATCTGTTCACAAAATAGACACCACCACCTTGAACTTCATGTATTTGCTGACCATTCGAGTATGCACTGTCAGACCCACTGGCTTGAGTAAGGTTACCCAATGCATTTTAGATGCTGGCAGCCAATCTAGTTCTGTAAATAAAACCTTAATCGAGGAATTGAAGCTAGATATATTATGAAATGAACAGTTGAAGGTAAATGGGTTTGGGGCATCTTCAACTTGCAGACACGCTTAGTATGACTCAATTTAAAGGGGATATGGAACAGGGCACAAGTTTCTCTAACAGCTTTCAGAGTGCTCACTCTTTCTCACATCACTTGGCAATTTCCCAGGATGTCCATATGTTTGGCTTAATGCACTAACTACAATTAGCCAACCTGAAGATAGATAATGAGGATCTTCCCATTGAAATTCTCATTGGAGACCAGTATTGGAAGATACTGAAGGATGCTGCACCCATATGGCTCTCATCACTGATGGCTTTACTGCCATCCATATTTGGTTGGGTGTATAGTGGAAACTGCTTCAGATGTTTCAGTAAATTCCATGACAGTGAACTTCATTAGCCTGGATTCTGTGCTACACCAGTCAGACAACCACCTCTGGCACTACTGGGATTGGAAGCAATAGGCATCACTGAAAAGCAAGACTAGTCCATGAGCGCTAGAGATAAAGCGTAATTGAATTCCATGCTTCTTACTACCTGGAAGAACAAAGGAGAGTGGTACATCTGACAAGGAAGAGCAAGGTTTCTTTTTCAAATAGTTTTGAGACTGCAGAGAGACTCTTTACTGCATTGAGCAAGCAACTGGATCGAAATCTGTTCATGCGAAGCACGTACAAGGAACAGGTGCTGAACTATGTACAAAAGGGCCAAGTTGAAGTAGCCCCAAGACACACTTCCGGAGAAATATTTTATTTGCCACACCACATACTAAAAAAGGAAAGAAGGGGCAAGGTGAAGTGGCATATAACATGTTCAACAAACTACCTAAGGCAGCAAGAGTTGTCCCAATTAATAGACTATGTATTCACAACTGGCTATTAAATAGGCCATTTTATTCAATTAACGAATTTATGGATAGTTCTGTTGACATTACTTTGTAATTTAAATTTATGTAATCTGTAGCCACATAGGTAATTATTGTTTTATATATTTTAGTATTGTAATTATGACGATGTCATTTCTGGATGTATTCTGGTCTCTGACAAATAAAGATTATTATTATTATTATTATTATTATTATTATTATTATTATTATTATTATTATTATTATTATTATTATTATTATTATTATTATTATCATCACTATTGTTTTGGATGGTTCATCTCATAAAGCCAATGAAAGAATGTTCAACGATGCATTAGAAGCTGGACCCAATCTTCTTCCAAAACTTCTGGCTGTGCTGTTGAGGTTTTTGGATGTTTTCATCAGTGATGACCAGTGACCTTAGCAAAGCCTTCTTGCAACTACTTCACCTGGTTGACAGGAGTAAGACACGTTTTCTATGGTATGGGATTGAAAGGGGTGATGATGGAGCCTGTATCACTACAAGAGAAAAACAGAATCTACTGTTTCCTTCCAGAAGTCCGATGGGACCAGATCAGCAGACCTGTACAGCTGGTCATCTCTCTGGTGATTGCCCAAATTACCTAATCCTTGTTTCACATAAACTTTCCCCATATCTCTTAACGGTCACATGACCTTATCACCTCTCATTGGCTGCTGTCATGGTATAGACTGTTGTGCGGTAAAAATTAGTTCGTTATCTAACATGGTGATATATCGTTAGATGTTGGAAGAGAATTGTCAAATTCATATTTTCATAACTGTTTGAATTAAATATATTATGCAACAGAGTTGATTTATCTGAAATCCATGTTAATTCTTAAACAAAGTAAAGAGGAGGTTCCTTTGCTCTCAAGCATGTGCACGATAGCATGTGCTTTAGCTGTAGTGATGACATATTTGTTTATATGACTTTTATCACTGACCTTGTTTTGAACTAGATTAGTCATATATCACCATTCGAAGGTGTGTTGTGCCGAGTGCGAGAGCTATATTATTTTATTGATCATTTATTACGCATGTACTTGTAATATGTATAATGGCAGAGTCTACAGCCAGCTTTTCGCTGAAGCATCGCAAGGGAAAACCTTTACAAAGCGGCGATAAAAGAACTGTGGTGCATGTGTTTAATGTACTCACAGGGAAAAATCCGTCTTTGTCAGTGAGAGAAGTCGAACAGCTGTGCTCTGAACTTACAGGTATGTTAAATACGTAGGAACATTGCGACATGAAACTGAGACAACAGGAAAACTTACCACTTCAGGGGTGATATTGCTGTGTGGTGAAGACGTTATTTAAGGACAATCAGACTGCACTGGGATACAAGTCGGGATACCTTGACGAGACTTGGGTGAATGAAGGACACACATGACAATTATGGCATGACACGACTTTTAAGACTGAAAGACAAGCATTTTTGCAAGGTATGTGTGCTGGCTTAAAAAAATCCCAGTGGAAAAGGCCAAAGGCCTTTCATTATAAACCTGTTTCAGTTTCATTACTCATTCATTCAGTTTCAACTTGCTCAGTTTCATTATAAACTTGTATTTTTGCATGCCTTCATATTTTTATTTGTATGATTTTATCTATCTTCCTGGCAATTATTATGACGTTTACTGCAGGTTTAAATGTGACTGGAAGGCACTGCCTATGGCCTATGGCGCGAAAGCATTAGCCAATTAGGGTGAGGGGGAAGGTAGTTGCACGCGGAGTGATACATGTCAGCGGGGCAAGGTTATATGAAACAGAGATTACATTCAAACCATTATCATTACAAAATGAAGAGCAATAGTCAAGGTCATTGACAGTCAGGTAAAAATCAGTCTGGGTGCTGTCTGCAAATGGCAACAATGTATATGGGATTGGAGGGTGGTTTGTTACCTGTGCCATCTCTGTTTATGGTCCAGTAAATAACTGAATTTTATTTCCTTCCATCCTGGCTTTAAAGATTAGAAATTACTCTACTTGCAAATAACAATGACAACATATAGAGGTGTCATCTGTGAGGCCCCTCATTGCAACTCATGAGTCTCTGGAACATTTTGGAGGTGATACAGCATTCAAATCATTATTATGAACTGCTACAGCCATGTCCAATAGAAAATGTTGTCTTCTTCTTGTCAGTGAGAAAAAGGGCACTTGCCAGTACCTTGGCTTTAGATGCAGCATGAAAAAGCAGTGAGACCTTGCTAAAGTATTCAAGGTCATCAATCTGTGGCAGCGGCAATCTTTCTTAGAGATATCATTCAGCTTCTAATAGTTAATACAAAAGCATATATCTCCAGTTTTCTTTTTGACGAGCACTACCAGTAAGGATTGTGGGCTCTCAGATTCCTCCATTATGTCTCTGCTCTTTGATTTTCCATTTTCTTCCATTTTGCTACTGGCTCTAGCAAGCCAGCTGTCTGGTCAGTCGAGCATCACCAGTGTTGATGCAATGCATCACTCTATCACACAACCATAATTATCTTCTGATAGGCTGAAGATGCCCTGGAATTGGCGAGGTTAAGTATCTCTCTCTTTTTTTACTTAAAAGATTCTCTGCTAACTTCTGGCCAAGGTTACCCATTTGCCCGTATTATTCCTCATTTTCTGGTCAACTTTTATTATTTCTGGAATAATTATTAGACAGGTGAATGGCTAAAAAATTCCCCAGGACCAGCTAGACAGGTCCTGATCCAAGCCAGTGGCATTAACAAATCTGACAATGATGGTTTCTTAAGGCAAAAGTAACATCCCAGCTAATCTCAGCTCAGTGAGGTCCTCCTTCATCCAAGACCATATTCTTCATTAGCCTGCACTATCACTACTCTTGCTCCTCAATCACACATGTTCCTCGATCATTGAGACAATAAACACCAGCAGTTCTAGCCTGCTCCTGCCATTAGAAAACTCTCCTCTGTAGCAGACAGGATTATCCTGAGGCAATTTGTAACCTGTAGTACCTAACTGATGTCATCTTGGGTAGCTACAAACCACACCAGGCCTGACAATGGTTAGCAAGACCTGCACATCTACCAACACCAACATCCTGGAGAAATAGTCCCAAATCCATCCACACATTACCAGACATTTCTCGTCATACTCAGTTGCGTGTTACTGTGAGGTGAGAAGGTGGTGACAACACTGACGAGCCCCTCTTAATATTGGCCCTTGGCAAATTTCTTGACCCTCAGCTGCGGTGTGCTAACAGTTTGCCCATAGACATTCTGGTTCTCTGTAACACAAACACATGGTCTTCTCTCCCCACTTTTACAATGGTTAAGCTGTTGTTAAAGCTAGCACCTGCCATTTGTGGCCATCACTGCTGTGGCTGACACTGGAATGGCTCTTCTGGCCAAGATCTTTGCCACTTCAATGTGGAGATCAGTAAGATATCATTATATTATGATGTTCAGTTAGAAGAAGGAAAGCTGCTGAATCATTTCTCAGTCATTTACACCACTGATAAATAGCTGTTCTACCTCCATGCCAAACAACTATGAGGTATTGCCAAGTTGTTGCACTTTCAGCTAGAACCAATAAAAAGTAGACAGACAATTTTCTCATTGAAACCTTTCCAAAGCTAAGTTAACTGTGCATTGATCTTACTATGCAGTCAAAAGCTGTGTCATCTGCTCCACCAGCGTACATTCGTTGTAAGTAGCAATGACCTCAAACTGCTGCTTGAATAACACCCATGATGAAGTGCCACTGAATTTTGAAAGCTTCATCATTTTAGCATTAGTCAGTGAGAACAGCTTCAACAAGACACTAAAAAAGGTTTCTTCTTGCCTGCACAATGCACAGCACCCTACTTCTCAGACCAGAGTTACAAGAAATCAGAAAACAATGCAACGCCTACATTCCATATATGGATAATTTGTCTGGAAAACAGCAGAATTTTTAGTAAGTATGACAATATCATCCATAAATTGTCCAATAAAATCAGAAACATGCTACGACAAGCCAAAGATTTTCTCAGTCTTAAGACTCCCAAGGTATAGTACATTCTATGTGAATGTGGTAGGGCTTATATCAGACAGACAGGAAGAACCGTCGAACAATATTGTAAAGAGCATGACAGGTACATTCATTTATTGTACCCTGAAAACTTCAGTCTTGCAGAGCACTGCATTGAAGAACAACACAGACCAAAACTATGCGAAACAACTATCATCTTTAAATCTGCAAACTACTGGGACCACTCCATTAAAGAAGCCATAGCCATCAAACAGAAACCAAGTAATATTAAGCGGCTTGCAGCTTAATAGCATTTGGAGTTCAGTACTCAATAAACACTTAGGAAACTTTGCCGAACAACAGAAGCGCAGCACTGTTTTGTTTGTGGTACACATACTATGATGGACCAAACACAGAGTTTCCACTCAGCAAGAGACATCATTGGCTGGACTTGAGTCAATCATGTGGCAACATGAATTTTGCCATGCCCACCGGGCTGACTATATATACAGAGTGAACAGCGGTCACTACATAATTCATTCTCTGAAAATGAGAGCAATGTTATCTCTTGAAAGCTTAGAAATCTTTCCAGAATTCACCTGGCGATGGCTCAAGAGAAGATATTTTTTATAATAAGTAGTACTACTCATAATTCTGCAAGGTGGAAGAAACTGTGGAACAATGCAGTTCCAGTTAGCATAAGCTTCTGCAGTTCTGATAAATGAAGCAATTAGACGACAAAAGCATTCAAAGTTGTTAAATTGATGGATTTACTACCTCTAAAATCACATTTGTTCCATGGATGGTGATGAAGGGGCTTGAAATAAAGTGGAGAAGTAGATGCAAGCTGAGAAAACTTCAAGAACTTGAACTTAAACAGTTTTTTTAATTTACAATATAGATGCAGCATTGTATTTGTGTTTACTGGTACATCAGAATGTCATATGGCTAAAATATCCTGTTCCTCTCAATTTAAAATTTCCTTTCCACAATATTTTCCACCAGAACCATGAAAAGTACAAAAATGGGACTCTACGGTACTTTAACCATAAAATTGTTGGATTACCTTTAATGTGTGATCTTGGCTTCCTGTGAGAACCCTTCCCCCTTCAGAATCCAGTACTGTAATTGGCTGTTGATGAGCTCTAGTGGTGTTCAGTTTAATGCAGCGAATATCTTCTTCAGCATCATCTTGAGTGACTAACAAGTCCCAGTCTTGAAGAGAACCTGTGCTGCCACTGCGCACATGAGCTGAAATTTTTAAATAGCAAAATTAAACATTTCTTTTTCTGATTTAGTATTGTAAAAAGATTAACTTTGATATGTAATTACCTTAAACATATATTGATAGTTTGAACTGACATGAAATATATACAAATATAACAGTTTGTAACTTAAAACTTCACTTTTCTTATAAATTGTTCGGGATCGCAATTTAATGGAAGTTCTTCCACAACATCATCAGCCGGAACCAACAAGTTTAAAAAATTGACTTACCATCCTTGGGTTAATAAACATTTTCAAATTTTTTTTTAAAGAGTTTGGTATAACTTTAGTTCCTCAAAATAAATATAGTATTAAACATTTACTGCATTTCTCTAAAAAAGATAAAATTCCTAATAATAAAAAATCTGGTATTTATCAGTTTAATTGTTTCGATTGTGATAAAGTTTATATTGGAAACCAGAACAAAAGAACATTTTTGTAACATTAAGTATAGACAAACATAAATTGGCCATAGCAGATCATTTTTGGCCATTTAACCATAAAATAAATCCAAAAGTTAAATTATTAAAACAATTAAATGATCCGATAGATTTAATGGTTTGGGAAAAGATATTTATTTTAAAAAACAAACATCGTGTAATGAAGTTTGAAATACCGGCAGTTGATTCTGTTTTTAAATTTGTTCTATTTTCAGATTTTGGTAGTACTAACAAGAACATATCAACATCTAGTGTTTGTAACGATGGCGACAGCTTTGTTTCTGGCTGAAGAAGTGTATAAGTTTACATGAAATCGCAATCCCACAGAATTTATAAGGATTATCATCATTTCTTATAAAATAAGTGAAAGTATGGAAAGGTAGAGTCAGACTGAAAAATTCAATGCCATAGCCGGGATTTGAACCACGGAACTTCTGGTCTCTGTCCAGCCGCACTAACCACTGAGCTACTATGGCCAACGTGCTGATATGACATTAATTCTCCAACTGACTCGTATTTTTCCCGGCAAACCACTTAGTGGTTAACTATAAAACCTGGGCCTTAAAGTACTTACATGTTGTATGTCACCATTAAGGTAGTTGTCTCATGTGTTTATGAGAATTCCTAAATGGTTTACCGGGAAAAATACAAGTCAGTTGGAGAATTTAATGTCATATTGGCACGTTGGCTATTGTAGCTCAATGGTTAGAGCGACTGGACAGAGACCAGAAGTTCCGTGGTTCAAATCTCGGCTATGACATTGAATTTTTCAGTCTGACTCTACCTTTCCATACTTCAGCCTACACTCGGCCAGTGTGAAAGAACAACAAATTTCCAAGATAGTGAAGTTTTAAGTTACAAATTGTTATATTTGTATATATCTTTTTTTAAGCTACAACACATGTTTAAAGCCAAGGGTAAGGCCTTCTGGAGCCACATTAATGTTCCTACATCTTACAATCGAAACAAAACATTTGGAGCACTGCATGAGTTCATTACTTCCAAATACACACATAGGATGGCACTAGGCAGCTCATGCATTAAACATTCAATACTGCCAACACAATTATTCGAGAAATTTTAAAAAGTAACATATATATCTAGTCCAAAATTTTATATATATTATGTATGTATTTATTCACTGCAATTGGGTACTACCCAGTGGCAGAGTTAAGAATACAGATCAAATTACAAATACTAGATTTACAACAATAACACAATAAACAATACAAACATGATATTATTTTACTTTAGTCACTTAAAACATATCTAATTACTTTTCTATTTACATATTATATACCATTATAATTTGAAAGTAAACTATAAACCATCTAGATTTTTTCTAAATTTCTTCAGTGACAGGGGACAGCCCTGAAAGACTGCTACAGGCAATTCATTCCATTCTTCAATGGTTCTATTAACAAAAGAAAATTTTCCTACGTCGGTTCTGTATCTTCTACCCTTAATTTTATACCTATGATCGTTTTGTCCATAATAATCCGGATTATCTAACCTTACACTAACGTCCACCCATGCCTTTACACCAGCATTAGCTTTGAATAATGCTACCAACCTATGTTTTTTATGCCTAATTCTTAATTCCTCCCATTTAGTCTTATCTCCTTTTATAGGCCCAAAATACTTGCCTCTTTTTATGAATTTTATTGCCCTCTTCTGTATTTTTTCTAATGGATCGATTTGGTTAGCCAGCATGCTACTCCATATTCCATAACCGGCCGCACTAAGGCCTTGTAGGCAATTTCCCTGGACCTAGCGCTCCCCTTTTTCAATATTCTCATTACGAAATGTAATGCCTTCCACGCATTCCTAGATGTGGAATTTACTTGTTCGTCCCATCCAGCATTACTTGCCAGGTACACTCCCAAGTATTTGCAGCTGTCCACCTGTGGAATTTGCACCCCTCCCATGTGATAGTTAACAATAATTTTGCCCTTAGTTCTACTAAAAACAATGGTCTTACTTTTCTTGGCATTAATTGACAATTTGTTAGCCGCAGCCCAATTACAGATTTCATTTAAATCATCCTGAAGAGCAGTTTCATGCACTGTATTTCGAATTTTATTATAAATGATACAATCATCTGCAAACAACCTTATCTGGCAGTTAATATTAACAGCAATGTCATTAACAAAAACGAGAAACAGTAAAGGTCCTAGTACTGAGCCTTGCGGCACACCCGAACTTACGGTTCCCCTATCGGACAGCTCTTTACCTACTTTAACTTTTTGCGTTCTCCCTTTCAAAAAATGTTTAACCCATAATACTACGCATTTGTCAATTCCTGTATTAGCTAGCTTACAAATAAGTAAACTATGTGGCACTACATCAAAAGCTTTAGAAAAGTCAATTACCACTGCATCAGTTCTTCCCCCTGCATCTACCTCATCTGCCAAATCTTGAAATAATGAAGTAATTTGACTTTCGCACGAATACCCAGGTCTAAATCCATGTTGCACTTCATTAAACCACTTTTTATTTTCTAACTCCTCTCGGATATATTCTGCAATTAAATGCTCCATTAATTTACATACTACTGAAGTTAGACTAACTGGCCGATAATTATTTATTTCTGTTTTATTACCCCCTTTATAAATCGGAACTATAATACCTGTTTTCCAGTCTTCCGGTAAGGCACAGTTGTTAATTGACATGTTGAACAAGAGCATAAGATAAGGAATCATAGCTTCACCCCCAAGCTTTAATATTTCAGTAGGTATATTGTCTGGTCCCTTTGATTTTCGGTTTTGCAGCATCTTAATCCTTTTGCGTAATTTGGGTGCCATTATTTTAAAAATCGTTTCTCCACTCTCCCCAATTTCCTATTCGGAACTATCGTCAGATTAAAGAAAAACCGATACAAAATGCGAATTTAATATATTAGCTTTGTCCCTATCACTTAATACATCTATGTCATTAAAGTTAAAATCTAGTTTGCTCTCTTTATTTCCCCTGCGTCTTTTTACATAATTGTAAAATGATCTCCAACAATTATTTGTCCCGCTAAAAATGTTATCTAAGAATCGTTCCTGCGCTTGCAACTTTTCGTCTTGTAATTGTTTAGCTAATACTTTAAATTTGTTAAGATGCCATTCTGATATCTTCCTTTTATTATAAGCGTGCCTAGTCTTTCTTTTAAGTGTCCTAATACATTTTGTATAAAATTCTGGATCCGCTTTATGTTTAATAACTTTAAAAGGTACGTGTTCTCTAATTGTTTCAAGGATAAGTGTTTTGAAATTAACCCATGCTTCATTTACACTAGTGGCAGATTTTACAAAAAACCCATATTTTTCCCAGAGAAATGTTTGGATAGCCTCCCCGTTTGCCCTATGGAAATCCCAACTAATTACTTGTTCCGTTTCAAACTGGTTTGTCTGCCCTTTCCAGTTTAGGTCTAATTGCACACACTGATGGTCACTTATACCCGGCATGACGTCGCATGCAGAAAACAATGACTCAGGTTTGCATAAAAATACGTCCAGTAATGCTGATTGTCGAGTAACAGTTTTCACGACTTGAAATAACCCTGGCTCCCAAACCAGAAAGTTAACAAGCTTTTGAGCTTCACCTCCTATTAACTGTCTGTCCCAGTTTACATTTGGCAGATTTAGATCCCCTGCTAATATAACATTTTTTCCCCCTTCGGAAGAGGTTTTCTCTACTAGTTTATGAAGTGTAGCACACACACATACTTCCCATAATATTAATGAACTTTCTTGTATCTTATTTGAACTCAATGTATGATGTGAACTGGCTAACTGTAACCTATTTGAGACAAAATTTCAAAGCTGGGAATGGTAATTTAAATTTTAATGGTAGTGAGGCAAAACTTAACCTGGAAAAAATATTCTTTGATTTGTAAAATAACAAGATCTGAAAGGCCTGCAAGAGCATGAACAACTAGAAGGAAGCAAGTCGATATTCACAAAGACTTGTTGGTAAGTAGGAGGTACACATGTATTAAATAACGTATACTACTGAAAATTATATCATGGCATAACCTGAATTGTACCTTCACTGAATATTCATTACTCTTTTGATTAATGCAGCAATTAGTGATGAAATGTCAGTCAAAGGTGTTGTAGATGCAAAGAGCATCATCACCTTTAAAGTACATTTATTAATCTTATTGCTTAACTGCTATTGATGCAATAATGTGGTTTTCTCTCCTTTCTTTTTTAGAGCAGTCACTATCTCAAGCTACCAGAAATACATTGGCAGGAATCTAAAATGCAGAATCAAGAGAATTTTGATGATAGATAGTGATGAGCTCCAGGAACATTATTAATGTGACAAAAAAAAACACAAGATGAAGTTCACCTTAAAGTCCTTTAAAGTCAACAAAATTGTTAGCACAACTCTAACTTACAAAGCCTTCTCTTTTACACAAATACACAGCTTCTACATGTCTATTTTAATGTTTCTTTATGTCTCCTTAGCATGCAAAAACTTGTACTGCCTGTAACCTCTCTGAATGTTCATACAAGTTTACCTCATATACAGAAAGCTACATGCTGACTATGAACTCAAAAACTCTGGTATTTGCCCTTGAACTGCATCACTGCCTGTCAACTTCTCACCATGGAGCTTGAAACATATAATACTCTCGCAAACCGACACACCTCTCTGCACTGCTGTGTCTACTCACACAACTCAACTGACTGACTCACTGACTTGTGAACTACTTTACTGCACCAACTTCTCACCACAGAGCTGCATATGTTAGCTCAAATGAATTGACTGACACTTGAAATACACTGAGAAGCTTTGCATCAGCCCAAAAGGGACTGCCAGGTACGCCAAGAAGCTTCTGGTGATAGAATGTTCTTGAATTACATATTGGAACAGTCTCAAACAGTGTATGCACATTAAGAACACAGCTCTTGCTCCTGACTTCATGACCTCAGCTAGTGGCTGCCCATGGAAGGTGTGTCTCTCTTACCCCTCCAGCCAGTAGATAACAAAGGCAGAGCGATTGCCCTACCCACACTCAACTTCTCCAGGCAGGTTCACAATCGCCAGTGTGACATTAATGTAGTGAGTAAGGAGCTTTTGCTCTCACCTGTACAGCAATTTACTGATATAATCAAACATTCCTTAGAATTTGGAGTTTCATTAAATATCAATGGAAAAATTAACCAAATCTTTGAGGACTACTGCAGGAAACCTGTTCTGAATTTTCAGTAAAAGTGGAAAAAAGAAGTAGGTTTAGGCAGTTATTTTAGTGTTTTAGTTGGCTAATAGTTTTAAAGGTAAAATGTCTGAGTTATATTTACATATCAACACTAAGAAATAACACACCTCATAGTGTGACTGTCACCATTAGTAGGCCATATACTGAAAGTAGTTTCTAGTTTAAATTAACTGAACAATAGGTTTTCTAAATTACGCTATCTGTAACTGTCATTTGACTTCACAGTGCTCATACGGAATAACATTAATACAGAAAAAAAAAAAAATCTGATGGGTTGCACTCACACAACTATTCTTAAAAATGCTTATTTTTCTATTTACTGCATGTCGAGATAAACATTTTATATACTATTATAGATGCCGCCACAGACAATCAGCTCACTTCAAGAAACCATGCATCCAACCAGTCAGATAACTGCTGACAATGGGGACAAAATGTTCTCCGAAACATGTCCAAGTAAGGATAATTTAAGTGATGTTTGTGTTTGAATTACCGACTCATTACTTTCAAATCTTATTACTAATTTTCTCGTAGATGCAGGGGGAATATGAAAATACATCAGGCTTAAGTGATTGTCAAATATTTTAAGAGCTGGTTATCACATAATGGCTTTGAAAATTCTGTTCTCCTTGCAAGTCCAGGATATAAAAAAGAATAACTTATTTGTACTTGGAAAAAAAAAAGTTGTTTGAAAAATTCAAACAATCAACATGGTATATCTTACAAATGGTTCATGCACCAAAAATTGTATTTGACTTAAATTGTGCTCTTTACAGAGATCTACATTTTTTGTGTACTAAGATTTTGTCTATCTTTTATGGTTTACCAGTTTTGTAAAGACATTCAGAATGAAGAGGACTTCAGAGGATATTCCCAAAAAATTCGACATATACCTTGTCACAAAAATATCTTACATATAGTATTTCAATTAAAATTATTAGAGCCATTTTGGAGAAAATCAAAGTTTTCAAAAAATGTTCCAAACATAGCACAGTCTGGTTTGGGAGAGAGGGGAGATTTTACTGAAAATCTTGGAAGATGCTGACCTTAAAAAATTTGATATTTAACAGACCTCTCGTTTTTGAGATATGCAGTTCATACACAGACCTTTTTCTAAAAATGTTGTTTTTAGATTCAGAAGTGTCAAAATATGTATTTCCAGTGAAATATCAATATCAAAGTTTTCATGGAATACAATATTGTGACTTTGTGGGTTCCTGAAATAAAGGTCGAGGTTACAAACACAAAAACTGTACTTTATTCTCGTAGCAAATACACTCTTCACAAATTCAATTTGCTAGATAACCTAAAACTGTTTATTTTTCAAACACTTCGCTCAACGGTCTATCGCTTCCGGTCACGATCGGCCCCGAAGTTTCCCGAATCTCCACCGGCCATCATTTATTCATCGGCTTCGCGAGTCTGCCGCCAGGGTAACACTGCTCCCTCCTCAAGGCTGGTCGTCCTGAACAGCGCCTTCGTAGCGGGCCAGGCGATCCATGTGTAGCACCAACATCTTTCCTCGGGGCACCTTCTGGATGCGGTAGACCACGTCGTTAATCCTCTTCACCACATGGTACGGTCCTTGCCATGGCTGCTGAAGCTTCGGGCAGCGTCCCTTGGTCCGGGTCGGGCGGTACAACCAGACCAGGTCACCTTGCTGGAACCCTTAGCTGTTGTCTTGCCTGTCGTATCGGGTTTTCATGTGGTTGCTCGTCTTCTGGATGTTCTGGCGAGCCATCTTGTGCATGTCGTGGAGGTGGTCCACCAGGTTCTCCACATCCCTCAAGAGTGGCCCCAAGTCTGCGTCCGCCAGCTGCTCCCTCCTCAGGCCTGCGCTATCCCAGCCATCCGCAGGCACTGCTGTGACTACTCGAACTGCTGCAGCACGCTCCTTCTCCTCCACTCTTGTGCATTGGCCGCACTCTTCTGGACAGGGTCTTTGGGACATAGCGTCCGCGTTACCGTGACTCTTCCCTCTGCGATGTTCCGAGGTGAAGTCGTAATCCTGCTGCCTCTTAACCCAGCGTGCCGTCTGGCCTTCCGGTCGCGCCGTCACCATCACCTCGCTCCTCGCGGGGACAACCACGTCTTCGTTCAAGATGACCCTGCAAATTCCAAGGCGCTCTTCTGGTTGATGGAGTATAACCTCTTCTCCGTTGAGCCTCAGGACCTTCCGGCCGACGTCGACCGTCGCCTCGTGGCTCCTGAGAGCATCCAGTCCCAGAATCACCTCCTCAGCCACCTTCGCGACGAACACCCACAGACGCTGCACTCCGTCACCAAGGTCAGATCCAGCAGGGCCTTCTTCTCCACAGGCATGGTGTCACCCGATGCCGTCACAAGCTCGTATGGTCGGCTCGGCTTCCTCGTCGGCAAACCCTTCGCCACGTCAGGTCTGATGATGGTCACGGCCGCCCCGGTGTCCACCAGCACGCAGCACGGCTTTCCTCTTACCCAGCCGTCCGCGATGAGGTTGTCATCCATCCGCTGGTTGACGGCGCGTATTGTCACTCGAGGGGATGGTGGTAATGGCGCCGACGTACGCCTCTCCACGCCGGGCCTTACTCGTTCTTCCCGCTGCCCTTCCTGGTGTGGGCAGTCTCTCTGCAGGTGCCCGGGCTGTCCACACCCCCAACACAGACCACTAGGTGTTCGCCGGCGTCCCTCAGCTGGTCTTCTGTCTCCGGCGTAGCGCACACTCCTCGTTCTCGACGTCGGGATAGATGCTACCTTGGCCGCCTCCATCCTTAATGCCGCTGTCAGCGCCTCGTGGATGATTTTATAATCGCCGAGCATTAAGTGCTGACGAATCTCCGTGTCCCGTACCCCGTCGACAAAGTTGTAGGCGGCTTCCCGGGATACGAACTCCAGTGGCAGGTCAACCAAGGCCTTGCTAGCTAGCTGCTCAATCGCTATGACTAACTCCTGCAGCGTCTCCCCCGGCTGCTGTGACCTTGCCTTTAGGTACGCTGCAGCTAAGCGGTGGTTCCCGAAACGATTCTCCAGGGCCTCCCAGATGTCCTTGGGCGCCGCCGTTGTCTGCACCGCGTTTAGGACTTCCGCGGCCCGTCCCTGGAGGCTGGCTATTAGCTGTGTGGCCTCCTACTCCGGTGACCATCTGCTGTGCTTGGCCACTGTGTCGAACTGGCGGCGGAAGACCTCAAATGTTGATGCGCCGTCATATTTCGGCGGTTTGACGGGCGCAGATGTTGTGTCGCATCCCTGCGCGTCGGCCTTCAAATCCTTCAGTTTCCTGCCGACGACGTCCTCTACTATGGCGTTCAGGGACTTGACGCTGCTGTCGGCCTTTCCCTCCAGGTCGTCAACGCGGCTCGCCAGGTCCTCGACGCGCTCGTCCACTTGGCCCACGCTTGCCCAGCTCCGTCACGTTATCCCTCACGCCGGCCAACTGTTCTTAAAATTTGGCGGCGAGGGCCTCGTTCGCAACCTTCATTTCTTCCAGCTTTGCGGCCAGGTTGTCATTTGTAGTCTCCAGCTTCGCGGCCATGCTGTTATTTGCCGCTTCTGTTTTTGCAGCGAGGTTTTCATTTGCCGTCTTCATTTCCGAGGTCAGTTCGGCCTTCATTTCCATTATCTTCTCCAAAATCTTTTCCAATGCCGATTCCATGGCCGTTATCCCACTCCTGACGCCCATTGTGACTTTGTGGATTCGTGAAATAAAGGTCGAGGTTACAAACACAAAAACTGTACTTTATTCTCGTAGCAAATACACTCTTCACAAATTCAATTTGCTAGATAACCTAAAACTGTTTATTTTTCAAACACTTGGCTCAACTGTCTATCGCTTCCGGTCACGATCGGCCCCGAAGTTTCCCGTATCTCCACCGGCCATCATTTATTCATCGGCTTTGTGAGTCTGCCGCTTATATATATATATATATATATATGTTAAAGTAAAAATGTATATACTGTCTGTAAGATTTCCTAATACACCTTACTTGCAAATTCCAACTAGTAAGCTTTTTAGGATTTGGTGGATTTACCTGAACTTTCTTTTTGAATTGCTTTACTTAATTTCAAGCTTATGTGTAAAAAGTACAATTCATATATAATTTAATCATGTGTCAGTGTTTATGATCTGCTGTTAATAAGGATATTATAGGTATAACCAGCTCATAGTTATAGCACTTTCTTGGCTATGAAGTTGTGCAATTAGTTCTCTTAACTGCAGCGCACACGAGTATAATGAGAATAATGAGTGATGGCACACATCAAATAGCTGTGGAAAAATCCTTTCATTTAAAATTGGAGTTTTAATAATGCTAGGAAAAATGTGTTTTTATATGATTTTTTAAAGAAGGGATACTTAATGAAACTTCAGTGAGGTGAAGAAGTCTTGTAGTAATGGAATATGTTAGTTTACTGTGGAAACTCAAGTCATGATGTTCTGCAATTTATTATTTCATGGTTTAGTATTCTTTTGTTACTTATTAGTAAAACATTTTAATTTGCTGATGTTGAAGGAAAGAACAGTTATGTATTTTTTAGTCATTAAGAACTTAACATTGCAAAGAAACCAGCAGAAGTATTGTACCTTAAAAAAAAAAAAAAAAAAAAAAAAAATAATAATAATAATAATAATAATAATAATAATAATAATAATAATAATAATAATAATAATAATAATAATAATAATAATAATAATAATAATAATAATAATAATAATAATAATAATAATAATAATAATGTTGATGACTGCTAAAATGTTATTTGGTTTGAAATCATTTAACCTTTAACCTATATTCATTAGTATTATAATTTCAAAGTTAAACTGAAGGTAATATTTTACTTTACTTTTGTTTTTCCATTCTATGTGTCATACTGGAGTAAAGTAAATATTCTGTGTGAATTTTTGGCAATACTAGGTGCTTGTGATGTCAGCACAACATACAACCTGTCTGAAGAATGACAGCAGTGAAAGCTTGCATAGAAACAAACAGATAAGTGGTATTATGTCACAATTTGCTGTGCATGCCATGTACTATTTGGCAGTACTGAAATGCATCAGGTGAGTACCTTACAAGGAGGAGTTTGAATCACGTCAAAATGCAAACACTGTCTCTCAAAGTCATACACTCACAAAGTAGAAAATGAATATTCAATGTGTTAAAACTTTGTAAAGAAGAGAACTCTACAGGTAGAATTATTCCGTTAAATAATGCTATAAAAAGAACAGCAACAGCAGTAGAGAAGGATGAACAAACTGTTCATAATATAGTACAATAGGTTCAAAATTCAAAGTGTATGGGAGACAAACTTTCAACACCTGGTACACCCACATCCAAAAAGGTTTGAACTAATGAGTTGGAAAAATACGTTTGTGCTGAACTTTTCTTGAGTTTTATGAACAGAGAAGAGATATTCCTACAGTATGTAAACTAATGAATGCTGTTAAAAAAAAATCCCTTTTGAAGGCAGGACACATTCTGGAGAATACTTAAAGGCATGGAATATTGATTTTGCAAGAAAAAAATATGTGCCATTTTACGTAAGCTGTGCTGATGTTTTGATGGTCAAACTGTGCAGCACTATATTCCTGCCTTTTCTGACCTCTCCAAACTGAGCCATGCTATACCAGCTACCTCAGCAAAAAAACTGCATCATTCATCAGACAGGTAATAGTGTCACCCGAGCGTTGGAACACCCTATAGACCAGCTGAGAGCGGGAAGCAGGGGAGGTCGGTGTTAGCCACGCCCCCCCCTCGTTTGTCTTATAGTGGTGACAGGAGGTGGCTGGGAGAAAAAACATCACTGCGCCGTCTCTTTCTGTTCCACCTGTGTTCTCGAACTTACGGGATATTTCATCTAATGGAGAACCTTCCAGATCGGCAAGCGGACCCTATATAAGCAACACATCGTGCAAGAGGAGTCAGACAGAGTTCTTGGCAATCAGCGTAAGAGTGCAGTACTAGTGTAAGGACGAGAAGACTGTGTATGTGCATCGGAGTTTACGTAATCGCGAGTGCAAGTGTAACTTAAACGGACGAACTGGTGAATTGTAATTGTGTGCAGTACGTAATTCTGTGTAATTGGCAAGTGTTAAACTGTAAGTCGGTGGAAATAAAGAACATTGTTGAGTTTGTGTAATTGGACTTTTCATTTCACGAACCCACAAAGTCACAATATATATGTATTTCTGTTTCCATACCAACAGGAAAGAAATCTCTCTTGCTGAAACTCTTGACATGCTAGAGAAAGAAGAATAAGATATGGAGCCTAATACTATGAATGGCTATTTAGTTAACTTTGAATTTTACCAAGGTAAGAGGCCCAAAGGAAACAATTATGACAAGGCATTCAGCAAGGCTGCTAGTCCATTTATCATCTTATTAGATGAGCTTCCTGCCGAAAAGAGGGAACTAAAGTATAACCTTAATATGAATAACCTATTTCATTCTCCTTTTTGACTTTGTGTGGCTTTTGGAACAATTAAAGAAAACAGGATTCTGAAAGGATGCCCCAATGCAACCTTCTCTAAAAACCAAAGAGGCTGTTTTGAAGATGCTAAGGAGGTGAACAACTGCCAACTAACTATATGTGCAATGGATGTTCAATGCAGTCGTTACACTGATCTCCAACTCATGTAGTACCCAAGAATTAGGAAAAGTAAAGAGATTCTCCCACGCTGTGGTGTAGTGGGCTGGAGGTTGTACTCTTGTTCCTTGCCATGGAATATGTCCAGATTTGATCCCACCTGTGGGGTGTAGATTTAAAACCCAGGTATAGAGCCAGTGCCCACTCAGCATCATATGGATTTGAGGAGCTGCAATAGGTAGCAATCCCAGTCTATGAAAGACAACTTTCCGGCTGGGGATGCCGAAATGCTGACCAAATCTCCTCCCTGTATCAGTTGGATGATCACCCACCTCTGCCTCATGTGGGCATGATGCTGGCAGTTGAGTTGGCAGGCTAAGTCCCATTTTGCACTGTTACACCATGGATTAATTATTATTATTATTATTATTATTATTATTATTATTATTATTATTATTATTATTATTATTATTATTATTATTATTATTATTATTATTATTATTATTATATTATTATTATATTATTATTAATTATTATTATTATTATTATTATTATTATTATATTATTATTATTATTATTATTATTATTATTATTATTATTATTATTATTATTATTATTATTATTATTATTATTATTTTAAAGAGATTCTTTCAGCAACAAAAAGGACATATGATATCAAGGCCACAACTGGTTGCCAAGTACAACACATATATGGATGGTAGAGACCAAATGGGCCAAAACATCAGTTGTTATCACATAGGGATCAGAGGTAAAAAGTGGTACTCGCCCTTGATTACCTAGATATTGGACGTGGTCATGCAAAACAGCTGGATTCTGTACAATAAATCATGAGGGAGAAGCTTTCTCGGTTGGATTTTGGGAGAGAAGTGGCAAATGTGTTTTTACAAAGATATGAGGCTACACCTAAAGGAACAGGAAGATGATGCCCTTTGCCAGTATCATCGGACATTCATGCTTCAGACTCAACAAGATTTGACACAATAGATCATCTTATTCGACACACATAGGGTAAAAGGCTGAGAAGATGTGCAAGGTGTGTTTGCACATCTGTCTTTACAACTGAATGTTTGAAGTTCAATGTTGGCTTGCGCACTGATGGCTTTATCTTTTTTCACTCACATTATGTGCTTTTCCGCTGTATTCAAAATATGTTGTCTTGTGCCCATTATACTTCCAAACCTCTCATTCATGTCAACACGTTTCCCTCTGTATTCTTATAAACAACTGTATTTTGTTGTTGTTAAAAGTATTAAAGAATCTTAGGAGAAACTTTCTTTTGTGCGACGCGAGAATATTTTCTAAGTCCAAAGGTGTACAAGCAGACGAGCAGCCGGTTGTCGCGTTGCAACCAACATGAGAAAGATATGTAGAAGTTGTAGCCAACGTTTGCAAAAATGCCCCAGACATAGGTGACGCAGTCCGTTTGCAATGGAACATGGTTTGAGCAGGCTAAGTTATCACCTGGTCAAATTTTGTTACTCATGCACTGCTTTGCACATAACAATCCTACGACACGACTATAATGGAGTGCTCTGCAGGAAATACATGTATGAGTTCACGGACTGTATTGGACTGGTTCAGCTCCTGCCGCGAAGTGTGCATGATGTCGAATGACACCAAGTATACTGCAAGGGAGAAAATTGGTGGTCCCGGCCACGTCATTCAAATTGGCAAATACAAAATAGGATGACGCAAGTTTCATCGTATGCACATCGTAGAAGGCAATTGGATCTTCGGAATGATAGACATGAAAACAAATGAGGTGCAGATGATGATATGCCCCAACAACAGGAGGGATGCAAAATGCTCTACAGTCTAATTGCAGCGCCCACGATGAAACTTGCATCGTCCTATTTTACATCCGTCGATCTGAACGATGTGACCGGAACCACCAATTTTCCTCCTTGCAGTATACTTTATGTCATTTTACATCATACACACTTCGCAGCAGTAGCCGAACCAGTTCAATACAGTCCGTGAGCTCATACATGTATTTCCTACGGAGTACTCCATTATCGTCGTGTTGTAGGATTGTTTATGTTAGTCTGCTAGATAGTGTAATTTAGGGACAAGTAAGACTGTTGGCAACATTGCTTTCAGTGGAGAAACAAGCATAGTTTGGCTGCACCGAATTCTTCAATATGGCTACATTAAGCAGTAAGTAAATAAACAAACAATTAATAACGTTCAAAGAATGCCCTCCAATATGAAATTGCACTAAAAGGTAAAGAAATTATATTGAAAATCATGGTTGTATATAAAAACATCAAAAAGTGTGAAGGAATTAGAAAAAATCGCTGCATCGCATTTTAGAAAGATACTATTAGATAAATAACTAAAAAATGCATATTTAATTTTGAAATCAATTTGTAACCCTATGCCAATACATAGAAAGACTTAATAGCACAAATATGATTGCAACAAAAGAATCAAGAATTGCTACTCCAAGCAACTAGCATTGCCTTTTGACAATGGTTGGTAATTATATTTGATGCTATAAATTCTGAGCATCTTAAAATTTGTATATTTTAGTGTGTAAGCTCACCTTTAAAAATAATGTAAAAAAGTGAAAGAAATGCAAAATAAATAATTCCAACTTTAATGGATTAATGACCTTTTCTCCAGTTTCAAAACACCATTAACCCTGTAAAATAAAAGCCTGAGTATACTCATGTTTTTAACTTTGACAAAATAATAAAATGCCGAGTATACTTGGGCTTAACGTTTCTGACTGAAATACATTTTAAAAGGTCAAATTTGTTCATTCTGTATCTTGTTTTAGTAGTCACTTGATTCTTTCACTAGATTTTGTTGTGGTCTGATATTTTGAATATATATTTCAACCAAAAGGTTTCTCTGAGTCACCCAGTCCATTGATATCTTTCTGAAAAATTCATTCATACTAGAGATCTCTCTTACAATATGTGCTAGCAGTTTAGGTGCTGTTTTCTCACCCTTTATGAAAATGGAGGGTGAATATGGGTAAAATATTAAATTTAGTGAGTCTGAGAGTTGTGAAGATAGCTATGAGGAGACTTCGGGAGAAGAAACTAATGGATCACTTTCATCGGAGAATGGTATTGCAAGTGCCAGGGTGTGGTGTGAAACACCTTCTAGGCCCCTCCCACATTTTCCTTTTACAGGTAAACCTGAAATTAATTTTCAACCCTATATTGAGGATGTCAAACACTATTTTAGTAAAGTCAATTTATTGATGATGGGTTCCAGGAAATTTTGGTTACCAAAACCAACAACTATGCCACAAAAACGTCCTGGCATGGAAGGAAACAACAATTGATGTACCCGTTTATTGCTGTAACATTGTTGCAAGCCATTGTCAAAAAAACCTACATATCAGGTGTGCTGGACAAAAAGAACCACATTAAACATACTCATTTTTTGATAAATTCTACCATTCAGGAGATTTGTAAACTTTAAAAAGAACTTACATTTTTCCAATTATGCAACCTATAATGATAATGATGATGATGATAATAATGATAATGATAATGATGATAATAATAATAATAATAATAATAATAATAATAATAATAATAATAATAATAATAATAATAATAATAATAATAATAATAATAATAATAATAATAATAATAATAATAATGGAGAAAGGCATCCATAGCCAAAACTGAATAAAATATTGCCTATTGTGAGTTACGAGTCATCTAAATTTAGATATATCTGTGTTCCAGAAAGAGATGCAATCATAGATGTAAGCCTATCATTATATAAAGGACGACCAAGATGAATCCAATATCTGCCACTCAAAAGAATTAAATTTGGCATCAAAACATTCATGCTGTGTGACTCAGTGGATATGTTTTATCCCTAATTATTTATGTGGGCAAGGGCAGCAACTATGATGAAGAATATCAAGACCTACTAATGCCATCACAAATTGTGACACTGCTAACGAAATCCTTGCTAAATATGGTATATTCATTGACTAAAGCAACTATTAATAGTTTTCCACAGCATGCTGACCTTTTACTAACAAAAAGAACATATATGTATGGTACAGTGCATCTAACAGGAAAACAAATGCCCCCTTCCTTTCGGACCAAAAAACTAAAGAAGGGAGAGGTTATTGCATACCAGCAAGGTAAAATAATGCACTGAAATGGACAGACATCTGCATGTCATCCACTATTCACAATGCAGACATGGAAAGTAAGAAACAAAGATATTGCAAAACCAGTAGCTGTATTTGCTTATAACATAATGGGAGGTGTGGATGAAGTAGACCAGCACACTGCAAACTATTGCCACACAAGAGGGGCATAAAGTACTATAAGAAGATAATTTTTTATCTCTTGGTATTAGCAATATGTAATGCTTTTGTACAAGGAGAAAAGCAGAATGCTCTCGACTTTTGCAAGGCTGTTGCTGAGCAACTCCTTGCCATACATCAGAAGCAGGAACTTTCACTGAAAGTGCTGGACTATATATCAGCCGACAAACCCCAACGTGATGTTAGATATCATTTTCCATCTGCGATTCCTCCCACCAAGAAAAAGTACAATCCAACAAGGACTTGTGGGATGTACAGCATGGGAAGAGAACATGGCAAGAATCAAGATACATGTGTAAAGATTGTGATGTAGCTCTATGTATTGACCCTTGCTTCAGGGTATTTCACACAGCCACAAACATATAAACAATAGTTCTAAATGTGTGTTTGGAGGAATTTAGTAACAGTGACGTCAAAATTAATATAAAAATTATTTGTGGTTGGTTTATTGACACTCGTCACTTACCTTTTCATATATTTATCAGTTGGGAAGAGATTGAAAATGGAGGCCAGGGCCTTTGAAACTAGTCTCTCATAAATATATGAAAAAGTAAGTGACGAGTGTCAATAAACCAACCACAAATAATTTTTATATTATAATAGTTCTAAAATTTACTTATTACTGCTGTTCACTCAGTTCTTAGTGCTTGAATGCCAGAGATTTGGTTTGTTAGTGTAATTTCAGCAAGAAAGAAAAAGGTTAAACATAACAAGTACACTGATGATTTTAATCTAGGTGATATTAGGAGATTAAAATCTCCATGGTTAAGCTCATAAAAATTAATTTCATTGTTGCTATTATTGTACTTAATGCAATATTTAATTTCGGCAATAACAAACAAAAAAAAAAAAAAAAAAAAAGGGTAAAAAAGGTGTCATGACATGGTAAAATAACAGGTATGTTAAGAGGTTAAAAATAGTGGTAATTTTATTTAAAAATTGTATTCCATTCAGTTTGTTTCTGTAGATTTCAAAAACTATGGGCACGGTCAGCACCATGCATCAGGCATTATCTATTGATAAATAATGCAGTTAGATGCATTACCGATAGCATTGGTAGTTCACCTGAAACATCAAGAAAAAGCACCCTATGTGGCACCTGAGTGGCAATTTGGTATTAATCTGTGGCCAGGTGTTACAGCCTTATGGCAAGAAAATATATCTGCTCCCGAAATGTATTTTTAATGCTGAGATAATTCAACTATTTGTGGTATGTTTGCTAAATATTTTAAGGCCATCATGTTATTTGTACTAGTGTCTCAACATTTGCCCTATCCACCCTTTTTAAGTCACTGATTTATGTATTTGAAGGAACAAATTTTTACATATGAACATGGTAATTTTAATACCTTCAACACGCCAGAAACTTCCAAGCCCTACATATTTGCTACATGTGTGTGGCTTGCGATAAAAGTTCTATTGAAGCATCACTGTTCCCAAGTGATGCCACATGGCAAGAAAGTATGATTATAAAGAAATATCATCAAATCCTTACTTCTGTGAAATGAAGTAAATTTCCAGTCTGTCTGTTTCCCATGGCTGTAACTTTCTAGCTCCAGGAAGTCAATGGAACCATTCAACTTGGCAGCAACCACTCGATTGGCAATTATCTTCACAGAAGTAATGCCAACTCCACTTCCATCCTCAAACAGGCACTGGAAGAATTTGTGAAACAGATTATTGGCATGTCAACTAATCAGTTTTTCACACAAATAATGTATTACTTAAAAAACCATTACTTTAAATGTAAAAGTAACATTCAGCATTTGAAGGAGAATTCAATGTCATAGCCGGAATTTAAAAATGGATCTTGTGATTTACATGCAGTTGATCTAACCAGTGAGCTACCATGGCAACATGCCAGTACAACAAATTCCCCAAATAATTCAAATTTTTCCCAGTACACCACCAAATGTCTCACTCAATTCATGGATAACATACCTCAATGGCAACTTACAAATTAGTGAACACTTCTAATTTCTGAGCAGCACACATAATTAAATAACTATAAGATCAGTTGGTGTATTTTTATCACAGGTTCAACCCAGCTTATGGATCTTTGAAGGTAGAATCAGCGTGGAACATTCAATGCCATAGCCAACATACACTAATTGACCTTAAAACTCGTTAACTATGTGTGCCCAGTAATTAAAGTGTTACTAATTTGGAACTCATCATTACGGTATGTTATCTCTGAATTGAGATGCTTGATGGTTTACTGGAAAAAAAATGAAGTCAGTTGGAGAGTTTAATGTCATACTGGTATGTTATGGTAGCTCAATGGTCAGAGTAAGCACATGGAAACAGGGAGATACATATTATAATGGATTGTCAAAGTATTTAAAGTGATAAATTAAGACATTTGTTATATTAACGAGTAGCTGGCATGCTTTAATTTGTATAAGAGTACTCACTCAGACTTTAGATGTTCAAATTTCCTCCGAAACTTGTTTTCTACCAATGTCTTGGTCATCCTCAGTGGGCCACGCTGCAGCGACTCCAGCATGGCCCACTGAGGATGACCAAGACATTGGTAGAAAACAAGTTTCGGAGGAAATTTGAACATCTAAAGTCTGAGTGAGTACTCTTATACAAATTAAAGCATGCTAGCTACTCGTAATTAATATAGAGAGATACATGTTCAAACCTGGCTATGGCATTCATAAAACCTTAAGTTATGTTGGGCAAATGATAAAATAACAATTGACATACACTAAGCCTTTGTTAAAATAAATGAATTACTGAAAGCTGTTAGCCATACACTGCAACATTAAAATTATTTCCTGTAATGCTTTTCAATTGTACATTTTGAATTAAAAGTTGTTTTTAAATTATAGTATAAGAAGGTACTTTTTCTCCTTTGCATATCCATTCAAGGGTTAAAAATTCAATTTATGATGCTATTCTAAATTTACTGCTAAAAGCATTTCCTTAAAAGTACAACAGAATATGTATTATGGGTTTCTGGGTTCATGAACTGAATTGAATTTATTTATACAATTTGCTATTTACAACATTTTAATCTTCAATACATACATATTTCTTATTCTAGTTGTATAAATTTTGGTGCTGTTTTCCTTTTTAACCTTGCTAGCTCAGCCTGTTTGGCTTTCTGGGTTCACAAACATAACCACATTCAATGTATGCAAACATTTATTTACCTTTATGCTCGACCATGCCAAACTTTAGTATTTATACGACTGGTAGCAGTGCTTTAATGGGCCTCATTAAAGTACACCTGTTCATTAAAGTATTCATATTCGACCAATCAGAAGTGGCCATGTAACATTGTGAAAGCTCAAGTATAGATTATTCTCATTTCGATCGATAACAGTACTGCTGCCAGTTTAGAAAAAAGTCAAAATGTCTGACACTAGTAACAGTGACACTCAACTTACAACCCCAGAAACTAAGGCAAAAGCAATCAATGTTACCAATAACTTGTTGTCCAAAAGTCAAGAAAGATGTATGAGAAGTTCTATTCACAATTCATGGATTGGAGAATATCAAAAGGTATAAATTTGTTCTCAGAAAATGTATTCCTAGTGTATTTCGAAGAATTGTTTCAAAATATGAAATCATCAACCTTGTGGACTCACTATTTCATTTTGAAATCAACACTCAACATTAGGCAACAAATTGACTTATCTAAATGCTCAAATAAATAACCTATATTTGAATAACAATAAATAACCTATATTTGAAATAAAGTCAGTTCTGTTCATACTATAATTAGCATTAACTGCAAATGATATTTCAATAAATTCAATTTGTTCCAGTTTATTCCTTCTTTTAGGTTAAACTGTCTTACACGTTAACAGCTGTTTACAGGGAAGTAATATTTCTGCACCTGCACTACGTACTACTTCTCACTTTACGATTGTAACATATTACTCAAACCAGAAATGAATACTTTGAAATGAAACCTTCAATTTAGATACATGATCAAGCATAAACAGTCATATGAAACTTCACTATAATGGTAATTATAATGCTCATATAATTATTAACCTTGCTTCGCTTGGTTAATAATAACACTCACATTTTAATTACTACCATTGCACAATATACTATTAAAATTCTATCACCTTTTATAATTAGTACAAAACTTTGGTAATTAATGTAAAATATGTGACACAAACATTCACAGGGTTTTCTCTATTCAAATTTAACTTTATATAGGTCATTAAATCATAATGTAACCCTTTTGCAACCTTTACACCCTTTCCTTGCCATCTAGCTGGACTTCGGACTGTCAATTCCTACTCAAAAGGTCTTGACGCCATATCTCACTGTTATTGCTGTGTAAGGTGGAGTCAGTTAGGTGCCTCTATTGATTCAGTAAACATGGTGCATCACTTATCTGTGGAAGAATGTATATTTATTTGCAAAGTTTACTTTAAACACGAATCTCCTCACCCATGTGCAGGGAGTTTATTAAAAGATTTTCAACTATATATCACCTGCATTTAAGCTTAATGGCAAAAAAATTAATAATAATAATAATAATAATAATAATAATAATAATAATAATAATAATAATAATAATAATAATAATAATAATAATAATAATAATAATAATAATAATAATAATAATAATAATAATAATAATAATAATAATAATAATAATAATAATAATAATAATAATAATAATAATAATAATAATAATAATAATAATAATAATAATAATAATAATAATAATAATAATAACTATAATTATTATTATTATTATTATTATTATTATTATTATTATTATTATTATTATTATTATTATTATTATTATTATTATTATTATTATTATTATTATTATTATTATTATTATTAAGGAAAACTATACTTGCAATCATGAACAAATCTGAAGCTGCAGGTTCAGTGTTAGATGAGAAACATCCCTAGATAACATAAATTTTAATGCAAAGTAAACTAGATGAAACTGGTGCCGCTTTACAGCAATCACCTTAAAAATCGATAAATTAACTCAACAGATGTATGAGGGCTGTGCCAGAAGTAACCGACCTAACAAAAAAAAATACAAAAATGTTGGGAAAAAACATTTATTTCCCTATGTACTCTCTTTTCTGCTCAATACACCTTTCCCAGCGATTCAAAGTTTATATTGAGAAGCACTGAGTTTCACAAAATAGCTATCAACTGCAGATTCCACCTCTTTACCACCAAGCCATTTCTTCAAGTTTGGAAACAGAAAATATTTGGAAAGGGATAAATGTGGCAAATAAGGTGTACAAGGAGACAATTCTAACTATAACTCGATTTTGGCTATGGCAATAATGGATGTGTGAACTAGTATGTGGTCTTGATGAAACAAAACCTTTTCACTAAATGTGGTCATTTTTGCTTGATCTCCCCCACCCACCCACACTCCTCCCTCCACACACATACAAATGCAAAATAACATACAGGTTAAACAAACACCATCTTAAACAATATCACTTAATATTTAATGGATAGAGGGAGGCACATCATCCCACAAAGTACAATTACAGTGGAAACAAATTAAAAAAAATAGGGGAAAACATGAGCTAAACCAAATTTTTACATTAGATATATGCTGTAAATTAACTTCTATATAAAATACAACAGCTACTGAGCCATATGTGGTAATATGTAAACTCATTTTTTTTTAAAAAATAATAATAAATAAATAATGGAGAAAATTGTAATCATATCATTTTATTATATGTGTTAAATTTATTAAATTAAAAAAAAGATGAGGTTACAAGAGGCATTTGAAATAGATATATAAAATTAAATATTTATTTTGCTTTAGAAATTATGATTTATTATTTTATACGTCTTTTGTTCACTTTGTTTATAACTGTTGTATTTAAATTTTAATTCTATCATCATATAAAAACTGTTGAGAACATGTGAGGATCATGTATCCAAAGTAACTTAAAAAGATTACTGAATAAAACAAAGTATGTTAGTAGAAAAGGCTTGTAAGAGAAAATGTTTGTTGGAATAAAAAGCTTCTAGGAGTCTGTTGTAAAATTTGAGAACCAAGAATAAATAACCTACATATAAGATCAGAGTAATTATTTCACTTCATGACCTGACATGTGTTTCATTATGCCATGAAGAAACTGAAAGGATAGCACTGGGGAACAAAAAAATAAAAAACATGGTGTCTGAAATTTTCCACATGATTCTGGGTAGTTTTGTTCTGCTGATTCTGAAAATGTCTTCCATTTCATTCTAGCAGTTCTAGTTTATGAGATATTGACATCATTATAAATTGCTCTTATACTTCCATTTTTACAATGCCACCATTTGTAAACAGATTATATTAATATAATTTTGAGTCGAACTAGTACTCAATGCTCCATTTATTGCTAGTGTTTACCTAGAACGCTTATCATTAAGACCTTCCTAGCATCATCAGCTGTTGTCGACTACTGGATGTTGGTTTGGCGAACTCCTTGGAGGCGATAGGTGCATCTGTCAGTATCTTGATGAACTTGAAGTTTAGGTTCTCTTCAAAGGTAGTGTCGAAATTGAACAATTTTCTTTCACAATTTCTTTATGAAAATTTTTTCCCATGTGGTTAATTAGATTTTATATTATATTATCCTCAAAAATTGTAAAAAAAAAAAAAAAAAAAAAAAAAAATTGTAGTGTAATTCTTTTCCTACTGAGGAAAACACCAGACAAGACTCAGCTGTTGATGGGAGCAACAGCTCTTGAAATGTGTCCTATGAAAAACAGTGTAAGTGAAGCAATGTGTCAATATCTTCTCGATTCACTTTTATTTTAACTTGTGCTTCACTGTCTTCACGCTTCTTTCAATTTTTGAATCCTGATGTGTTTTGTTTCATCTGTGGGTTATATACATTCATCCAGCAAAGAAAACTCATAACCAACTTTGTAAAAAGAGCTTATTTGTCTTATTTCAAAGTAAAACTGGGAGACCAAGGTAAGGCTTGGACACCTCATATCATATGTAAAATATGCAGAGCCTCTGCGACAGTGGACAAATGGGAAGCAGAAGTGCTTGAAATTTGGGGAACCAATGATATGGCAAGAACTAATAAATCAGTGATGATTATTAATTTTGTTCAGCAAATGTAAAGCATATCAATAGTAAAACTGGAATATGTGGAAATATCCCAATCTATGCTCTGCAAGACACCCTGTTCCACATTCAGAGGAGTATCCTGTTCCAGTATTTATCAGTCTTCCAGAGTCATCAGAAGAAGTGATGAATCATCTGAAAGCTATGTTGAGCAAAATGACAATGACAGTGATTTTGCAGGACCTTCATCAGTTGTATCTGGTTTTAATCAAGCAGAAGTAAAAGACCTCATTAGAGATTTTAGTCCTCCAAAGAAGTCATCAGAATTGTTAGCTTCTAGGCTGGCAGAAAACAATGTCTGTTACCGGGAACAAAAGCGATAGTGTATTACAAAAGAGCAAAATTTCCTGCTGTTCTTAACAACAGAAAACCAATTTGTTTTTTGCATCAATGCAGAAGGACTGTTAATGAAACCGAATATAAGAAAATACACACTAATGGATTGGCATTTATTTATTCATAGCTCCAAACGCAACCTGAAATGTGTTCTCTTGCATAATGGAAACAAATACAGGCGAATACCAATTGGTCACTCAGTTACTACACATGAAAATAAGCAACAATAGTTACAGTCCTAGAGAAGATCTCACACCATGATCACCAATGGATAATCTGTGTTAAATATGATAAATTTTCTTCTTAAGAACAAAGTGGGTACACTATATACCCATGCTTTATATACCTATGAGACTCTTAGAGCTTAAGATGAACAATGGCTGACAGGCAGTGGCCTCTTAGAGAAAGCATGATCAATGGAGGAAAAAAAAGCATCATCTCAGAACCTTTGGTTGACAGAAACAAGATCATATTGCCACCACTGCATATCAAACTTGGGTTAATGAAGCAGTTCATGAAGGCGTTGAATAGAGATGAAGCATGTTTTGGCTATGTAAGTCAAAATTTCCTGCACAAAGTATGGAGAAAATAAAAAAGTATAGGGCCACAAATCCAACAACTCATAAATTATGAGAATTTTGAAGACTCAATTAATGATACTGAGGCAGCTGCATGGTCATTGTTCTGTCTGGTAATAAAGAATTTACTTGGAAACTATACAGCTTTTAACTATAAAGAACTCGTTGAGAATATGCTCACTGCTTTTTGTGCACTTGGTTGTGACATAAGCATCAAATTACACTACGTACACAGTCACTGTGACCAATTTCCAGACTGTCTTGGAGATGAAGTGAGGAACATGGTGAGCATTTTCACTACTAAGTAAGTAAAATGGAAGAACAGTATCGTGGATGATGGGATATAAATATAATGGCAAACTACTATTGGAGTGAAAATGACAGCGCAAATGTCCAAGATCATTGCATTGTAGGAAATCACATAAACGAGGATTCAGTGAATCCCCAGCAAATTCAGCAAATCAAGCAACCTGATGGAAGAAAATAAATAAACCTCATGGGATTTGTGTATAAATAAATGCATTGTAGTTGATAGAAAGTTGCTTAATGAAAAAGAAAGTGCTTGATTCACCTGTCTTCTGTATTTAATAGTGTGCAAGTAATATAGTTGTATATGCAGACCAGTAAGATTAAATTGGTGTATAATGTGAATAAGCTATATCTCAAAAACTAGTGCTGATAGAAGTAACAGTGAAAACTGGTGAAGTAACAGTTGAATTAGACTCTAATCAGCCCGCCTCGGTAGCATGTCTGTCTCGCGTTCAAGAGGTCCCAAGTTCGAAATTTGGTCAGGGTAAGTTATCTGGATAAGGTTTTCTTCCAGGGGGTTTCCTTATCCTGAAAGATGAATGTCTGGTAACTCTAACCTTCAAGGACCTTGGCGTCATTTGAGCATAATTTCACCCACTTCATTTATCACCCAATATGGCTTAATGTTGGAGAACATAAATTATTATATAAAAAAAAAACTCTAATCAGCTTTATATTTTTCTTGTAGTAAGTCAGCCTATTATGTATGATCTCCTAGTTACACAAAATTAAACAAAATTTAATTAGAATAAAATGGACTGAGACTATTCATAGAAAACTCAATAAATAAATTCTGTTAGAAATGTGAATATCCTTAAATATGTGGTATTTTAATCAAAATCATTAGCCGGTTATGAGAAAATAAATCATTAAGAAACATTTTACATACAAAGGAAATAAATATAGGGCCTGATACTTGTCATTCAATTCGCATTACAATTTAGTGTTATGACTATATTGTATATAATTGTTTTAAATCCTGCTTATTTAAACGTTCAAATGAACATTATGTCAGGGAGATGACAAATTGCTCTATAATACAGTTAACTTGACTAGGAGTTTCCTGAATTAGGCTTTTAGGTCACAAATAATTTTCAAGCATTAAAATGCAAAAAACAGTATTTGTGTCACTAGTAATGAACAAATAGAGTAGATACAAACAAATTGATTCAAGGATTCGGACAGACCCCTTTTAGTTCTTGAACTGTTTGCAAAGTTTTCCTCTTGGGAAAATAAAGAAGGAAAAAAAAACTGTTGTTTCCCCACATCACTCTTAACTGTGGATGTTAAAAATTATATAATACTGAAATCTTTTTGAAGAAGACACAATAAGTTACTTCAATATTATATGTCAACATTTGGAATTTTTACCGCTCTGATTTAAATTTTCTACACCAGAACTTATTGGGATATGTTTTAGAGACTGTTGTCTCCATTAGCCTTGATTTAGTGATGTGCCTCTGCCTATAACTTGCAGATTGCATTTTGGCTGAATGTACTGCAAAGCGATATCCTTTTTATATGGATATCAGTGTTTATTCATACACAAATTTAAACTCAATTTATTAAACTTTGATATTCCATAAGAAAAGGATCTCATCATTCAGTACATACAGACATCTAAAAGTCACAGGAGGAAGTGCAGAAGTAAATCAAGGTGATAATGTAGACAAGTCTCCAAAATATATCAATAAGTTCTGGTGTGAAAAGTGAAGTTAGAGTAATAACAATTTCAAATGTTTGCATATAAATCATGTAATATATCCAAGTTAGAATACATTTCTTTTCTTCTTTCTTATTTTATAGGCTTTATACTTATTTTCATAATTAAATGAGAGTAATTCAATAAAGTGTGTTACCTTAAATCTGCCAGCAGTTCCTTCCCAGAATTCCAGTCTTCCATTAGCACAACCTAGAACGATGAGATTCTCGTGACAGTCCACACACCAAACTGGAGGAATTTGAAGTCCTTTACAACCGATAGAAAACCCTCTGTCACCACATAAGTTCCCTCCTAAGCAATTAATAGGTGACCCAAAATCTGTTTTTGTTCCTGGGCTCTGAGACTTTTTATTCGTATCAAGAAATGATGAACTTGTATTTTCCAACTGCAGAGAGTGCTGATAAACCAAACCAGTTTGATAAGCACTACTTTTACCCGCAAGCTCAGTGTCATTCACATCTGAAAGATGCTCCAAGGACACAGAGCAAGTTTTAGAGAAGTCTTGTGGTGCACCTGCAGTATGATCTAAGTTTCTATTACTATGAACTGGCATCATCAAAGCACCACTATGCCTAGGCCCATAATTATGACTGCAATCATCTGAGGAACTTCTTGCTCTCATATTTACAATATGTTTTCCTTTCGACTGGGGTGAACAGCCAAAGACGCTTTTCATTTCATCATGAGCAATGACTGTATTGTCATGATTTTCCATTTCAGACACTGGACACCCAGAATCCCTGGCAACACTCTCCCCATTCTCTGCACTGTAGCGTATTTGTCCACTGCAAAATTTTCGATGACGAGCCATTCTAGAGGCATCTCCACTTATATCAAACTGATGGTTCTCTATAAAAGGGTCTTCTAGAGTTCTTTTTAAACCACCACTATCACTAAACTGTCTTCGTGCAGATAATGAAAATCTATTGTGAGCAAACACCTGATGTTTTTTAGATGGTGCTGATGTGTAGCTAAACTCCATTTCATTCATATTATCGAAATCTGACTCCAACACTTTGTGCTCATCATACAAGTCTTTAAATTTTGATCCATAATCAAAGCCTTTCCTTCTGATATTCTCTTCAGAACTGTGAGAATCCACCAAATTTTGCTTGCAGATGCTTGTAAAATTTGTATTAATTACTGGACGGAGGTCAGGTAAATTCCACATGAGATTAGCTGCATGGGACTGCTTTCTGTGTGATGTAGTAATTTCATCTTTCTCCCCTCTTGAAGGTGGAGAACCTGATTCGTAATCAGATAGAGGGAGTTCTTCAGAATCACCATCAAGGACTGGTGTGACTAATGAGACCTTACGCTGTTTTTGCAATGCTGAGAAGTACCTAAAATGAACATAAAAGCTATTAAGTGACTGCATTTCAAAAACTGAAAAAAAAAAAAAAATTACAAGAGACCTGGAAAATTTACAGTTCATAAATGTGAAAGAGAAAGAGATAGACAAAGTAAGATTTTGTCTATCTCTTACAATTTATCAGTTATGTAAAAGTCATTCAGAACAAAGAGGACTTCATAGGTATCCAGACACTTCAAAATATACATTTCATTTGTCACAAAAATATACTAAATATAGGTATATATTAACTTAATCAAAATTTTTGAAAAAGTTTTCATGTAAAGGAAAATTTGGGATGGGGGATGGTTGCTTGCATGCACACATGCATTATGTGTGGTAACAAATTTTTGGGTTGAGTACAATAGTACAGAAATAAAACAAAAAAGAGGGAAAAGTAAAGAGGTGGAGGAAACTAAGTATTTGTATGGATATGTAAATTTTACTGATCAATTTTGCATTTAAAGACACAAAATAACAACATTTACCTTCATTCCTGAAATCTGTTTTGTGAAAACATGGAGAGCCTTTAAAAACGTTTATACCAAAATCCATTAAGCGCTTCGCCAATGGCCATTTAAACCCTTCACGGGCTGGAAACGGATACCCAATAAACAGAACAAGACATTTAAATTGTTAAATGCTATAAAAATGCTTCATAAATAAACATTTGTATCTTCCATATTTATTAAGTTATTAAACGAAACAAAAACTGGTTTTAAAACTCATTAAAAGCAGTATACATCTACAGTATCAATAAAGTAGAGTGGCAGAGACTATGTAAAAAATAAAGCTAGCTACAGTGAAGCAATAAATATTACACAAATAAAACTATTTGCAACATAATCTTCACTTATCTTAAGAAAATGATGTAAATTTTTCTTATTAATTGATGAGATCGATTTCATAAACATTCGTCTACATCATCAGTCATCAAACAACTTCATCGTCAACGATACTATCAGAGGTAACTATATATGTGTTTGGAGGAATTTCGTGTTTGTTTTCAAAAGATAAAAGTCCAAATCCTACCTTATTTGTATCCATTTTCCCGGTGTTTGTTCCACACTTAACCTCAAATTGTTTATTCCTCAAGACTTGTTGGCCTATTAGTTATATGTGTTTGGAGGAATTTAGTAACAGTGACGTCAAAATTAATCTCAGAAACTATTTGTAGTTGGTTTATTAATACTCGTCACTTACTTGTTTATATTAATGAGAGACTAGTTTCAAAGGCATTCGCCTCCATTTTCAATCTCTTTCCAACTAGCATCTGTTGTCTGATCTCTCTCTGGTGGTGGAACTATGAACTTCTTTGTCAAATTATATACTGGTGGGATTTCACAGTTCATTACGCCATCCTTATTTTTCCATATGAATATGTTCTCCCATGTTGTCAATTTATTTTGGTTTATCACTCCTTTTAATAATTTTGGATTTGGATCAATGTCATGGTTTTCATTCCAAAAATGAAATGCTACTGCTGACTTATCTTCTTGTTTAAATCTGATGTTTATAAAGTGCTCCTTAGAAAAAAAAAAGAGTGCTTTTTTATATTTAAAGTGCTCTTTAGATCTAAAAACCAGAGTCAAAAAGCACTTTAGAAACATCATGAAACAAGAAGATAAGTCAGCAGTAGCATTTCATTTTTGGAATGAAAACCATGACATTGATTCAAATCCAAAATTATTAAAAGGAATGATAAACCAAAATAAATTGACAACATGGGAGAATATATTCATATGGAAAAATAAGGATCGCGTAATGAACTTTGAAATCCCACCAGTAGATAATTTGACAAAGAAGTTCATAGTTCCACCACCAGAGAGAGCAGACAACAACAGATGCTAGTTGGAAAGAGATTGAAAATGGAGGCGAATGCCTTTGAAACTAGTCTTTCATTAATATAAACAAGTGACAAGTATTAATAAACCAAATACTTTCTGAGAGGTAACTATGTTTTCTCCAGTATTACCAAAATCTGAAAACGAAACAAACCTAAAAACAGAATCAACTGCTGGTATTTCAAAACTCATTAAGTAATTTTTATTTTTTTAAATAAACCTTTTTTCCCAAACCATTAAATCTATTGGACCATTTAATTGTTTTAATATTTTAACTTCAGAATTTATTTTGTGGTTAAATGAAAAAATTGATCTGCTATGGCCCATTGATCAGTTTGTTTATACTTAATGTTATGAAAATGTTCTTTCGTTCTGGTTTCCTAATTACGTTTCATCTTACCAATATAAACCTGATCACAATCTAAACAATGAAATTGATAAATACCAGATTTTTTATTATTAGGAATTTTATCTGGCAGAGAAATGTGGTAAATTTTTAATACTATATCTATTTTGAGGAACTAAAGTTGTACCAAACTCTTTAAAAAAATTTTGAAAATGTTTATTAATCCAAGGATGGTAAGTCTATTTTTTAAAATTATATTCATCTTTTATGTTTTTAAGGATAGAAATATCATTAACAGTTTTTGATATTTAAATTTTTCAATCTTTTTTTGTATAAAGTCTTTATTAAAACCACTAATTAAAGCAGTGTTAATAATATGTTTATATTCTCTATTAAATTCTTCTTTATTCAGGGTTATATTTATTAATCTATAAATCAAACTATTAAAAACAGTAAATTTATGTGAAAAAGTTAAAACTTTTACTTTTTATGTAATCATCGATATGAGTAGACTTCCTATAAAAACCAAAGTTTAATTTATTATTATATCTTATTATCTTTAAACCTAGAAAAGGAAGAAAACCATTAACTTCAGTTTCTAATGTGAATATTATAGCTTTTTCTTGTAAATTTAGTAATTCTAAAGCATCATTTATGGGTTTATCAGGAACAATAGCAAAAATATCAGCATATCTATACCAATAGATAGAGTCAACATAAAAAATTCAATGCCATGGCCGGGATTTGAACCACGGATCTCCTGGTTTCCGTCCAGTCGCTCTTACCCTTTGAGTTACCATGGCCAACGTGCCGTCCTGACATTAAATTCTCCAGTTGACTCGTATATTTCCCCGGTAGACCACTAGGGGCTCTCACATCCGAGATACACCGTTTGTGGCGACTTACTATCGTAAGTACTTAAGTCCCAGGCTTCATCATTTAACTTTATTATTTTAGTTAATTGATGGGAATTAATTATTTCTCCACACTAGCCGTATATAGGCTAAGGTTTTTGATAGATAGAGTCAACATGAAAAATTCAATGTCATGGCCGGGATTTGAACCACGGATCTCCTGGTTTTCGTCCAGTCGCTCTTAACCTTTGAGCTACCATGGCCAACTGGAGAATTAAATGTCGGCACGGCACGTTAGCCATGGTAGCTCAAAGGTTAAGAGCGACTGGACGGAAACCAGGAGATCTGTGGTTCAAATCTCGGCCATGGCATTGAATTTTTCATGTTGACTCTATCTATCAAAAACCTTAGCCTATATACGGCTAGAGTGGAGAAATATTAATTTCCATCAATTAACTAAAATAATAAGAGTTAAATGATGAAGCCTGGGACTTAAGTACTTACAATAGTAAGTCGCCACAAACGGTGTATATCGGATGCGAGAGCCCCTAGTGGTCTACCGGGGAAATATACGAGTCAACTGGAGAATTTAATGTCAGGACGGCACGTTGGCCATGGTAACTCAAAGGAACGACTGGACGGAAACCAAGAGATCCGTGGTTCAAATCCCGGCCATGGCATTGAATTTTTCATGTTGACTCTATCTATCAAAAACCTTAGCCTATATACGGCTAGTGTGGAGAAATAATTAATTTCCATCAATTAACCAAAATATCTATACGAAGTTTTAAAAATTAAAGGGAATGCTTTAGTGACTTGCATTTTGAAAAAGCTCATAAAAAGGCAGCAAGAAAAGGTGAAAGAGGATTACCTATTGCTAAGCCAGAAGTTTGTTGAAAAAATTCATAATTAAAAGTAAAAAAATTTTGATCCAAACAAACATTAGTAAGTCCTCATGCAAATGTATTAAATTCAACCACTTTTTTAAATAAACCAAGTTTTTCTCTAGCAATACTAGGAAATGAGGCAGTTACATCAAAAGAAACAAGTTTATCAGTCTTAGATAGTACAGCACTGTTAATCTTTTTTACTAGTTAAAAAGAATTTGTAATACTTAAACTCTCAAATTTATCAAAATTACTAAATTTTTTATGTAACCATTTAGCTAAATTGTAAGTTGGCAAATTTATACAATTTACAATAGGTCTCATTTTATTTCCAGAGCATAAATTCTAGGTAAAACAGGATTACTAACTTTTAAAAAATGTTTTTCTCTATTTGATATAACTTTCACTTCATTAAGCATTTTATTAAAATTTGAAATACAAGATTTTAAAGGATCTTTATTAATTTTTATGAAATCTTCACTTTGAAGTAGAAGTTCTACTCTATAAAGTTCTATAGTTCTCTTTCTGTCCAGAGACAGGACAACAAATGACAAACAGGCTCCACCCCCAAATAAGGCGCACCCACCTTCCATGTGCAGTAATAAATAGTGCACCAGCAAACACAGTACTTCAATCTTGCCTTGCTTTGTCTGTACCTCGGAACTGCTTTCGTGGCTTCAACCTCCTTGAAGATTGCAGATATAGTATTTGGCAAAATGTCAGAGAAGAAAACAACTAGACTATGGCCTACAGCTCACAAAACATATATAATGAATAATTTACTTAAAATGAGTCTGTACTGGTAACAATATCATCACTTATGTTAGTATAACTACTGTCGACTCATCTTAAGTAAATCATTTTAACACATCACTGTTTCTAGCTTCTTTCATATATAAATATATAATGGAGTTGATAACACCAGCTACCAGCTGTGAAAATCTTAGCATTTATACAAATGGACTTTATTAACATTCAATGCAATAAGCAGGAAAAAAACTGCTGATATATACCTATGTTAGCATTTCTTTGGTGGTTCTATCTCACTGTAATTCCTTTATCCCATTTTTTTCGTATTACAATATTTAACCGTGTACTATGTGCATGAGAGTAACACTTGCACCCCATTTTTCAAGTCTCCAACCTCCCCCCCCACCAAAAAAAAATTCTGGTTAAGTATACGCATTAGAAACAAACTTACATATAGAAAGATTCAACTGTATTGGAACACCACAGTGAAGCGAAAAATTATTAAATTTTAGATGAGTCGCATTTTTTACACATCTGCTTCACTTTCGTACCTATTTTGAGGACATGTTTCGCAAATCTTCGTTTGCATCTACGGCTCTTGTGCGACGGCTCTTGAGCCGTAGATGCAAACGAAGATTTTCGCAAATCGAAAGTGAAGCAGATGTGTAAAAAATGCGACTCATCTAAAATTTAATAATTACATATAGAAGATTAATAATAAAAAAAGACCTGAAACTTTCCCGGCAACGAATATATTCAAGATGTTCTTGGGGTTCAAGGCAGGTGTAAAGATGATTAAACATCGACAATTCGGGAACGTGCATCTCTCCCATCATCAGGATAATGAATGAATAAAGCTGTAAAAACCCAAGGTAACTGGCATGGACCTAGTAGAAAATGTAGAACGATTCAGTTAAGGTGGTATGTGCAGACCTCATAGGAAGTGTGACTACTTAATTTGATGTTCCATCTGTCTAAATGGCTCTGGCCATTTCTTCTGAGAGGAACATGCTTAACCGTGATGCTGGATTACAGTTCAGTTCCTTTTGGAAACCGGCCTTAAAAATGGAAATCAATTGGCTCAAGAAGCACAAATTTAGGCAGATGGAACATTCAGGCTCACACCTGCATTAGTAAGCACAGCCTCGCACCTGCATTAGTAGCCAGACTGCTTGCCGAGTGCGCACTCTCGAAATTCGACCTAGCTGACACACGGACGAGAAGATAAAATCCTATGACGATGCCAAAAGACAAATAATATGAACTGACCATTAAAGGCAATGCAAATAATGCAATATATAAAATAAAGTCAGATACAACTAAGAGACATAACTTTAAGGTTTTCAAGATTAATTTTAAGATCACTGACATGCGCGCAAGTAATACTTGCAGTGACAAAAAGCATATAATCTTCAGACACAGAGCTACGGCGTGAATACAAACCCAAAATTTTTCTACCAAAGATCACCAGGAATCCTACCCAATCATACCTATATTGAGCAGCGGGATAGAGTGGACTGTATGTCAAGCATGTATCCCTGCACCAAAAACATATTCCCGCTGAATCACACTGTGAGACAGCTCTGACTGCTTCCTGGAATATGCAGGTGTTTTAGGCGGTACTGCAGCAGACTATAGGCGGTACACTTCAGTGACTGTAGTCAAATTTATATTGGAAAAACCAAAAGAAATTTAGAAACAAGAGCAAAGGAACACTTTAGAAACAAAATATAAACAACTAGAAAAATCAGCAGTTGCCACGCATTTTTGGGAAAAAAAAACACAACATAAATCCAGAACCAAAACTACTAAAACATACATCAGGAAAACAAGAACTATCCACATGGGAACAAATCTTCATTTTGAAAAATAGGAACAAAGTATTCAATTTTGACATCCCCCAGAATGATTTGTTCAGCAAGTTCCTTGAACTGCCACCAGAGGAGTCCTATGACAAAATATCGTCAATTACACCAATGAGAACCAGTCGATGGCCGGTTGAGGATGGAGGCAAAGTCTCTGAAACATGTTAGTGAAAAATTTAAAAGTAAGTGTTGTTTAGTGTCATTAATCGACTCCCTTTAAATTTAATTTTAAAACTATATTTATTTTGACAGCTTTTTGATATTTAAATTTTTCAGATTTATATATTTTATTTTATATACATCAGATTTATATTAATAGAGTAGAACGATTACTTCAAGGTGAAGATTTTATAAAAATTAATAAAGACCCTTTAAAATCTTGTATTTCAAATTTTAATAAAATGCTTAATGAAGGGAACATTATATCAAATAAATAAAAACATTTAGTAAAAGTTAGTAATCCTGTTTTATCTAGAATTTATGCTCTTCCTGAAATTCATAAACCTAGAAAAAAAATGAGACCTATTGTAAATTGTATAACTTCACCAACTTACAATCTAGCTAAATGGTTACATAAAAAATTTAGTAATTCTGATAAATTTGAGAGTTTAAGTATTACAAATTCTTTTGAACTAGTAAAAAACATTGACAGTGTTGTATTATCTAAGACTGATAAACTTGTTGCTTTTGATGTAACTGCTGTATTTCCTTAGAGAAAAACTTTTGATTTTTTAGAAAAGTGGTTGAATTCAATAAATTTACATGAGGACTTAAAAGCTGATTTTGTTAAACTTAATAATTTTTACTACACAAATATAATTATTTGTAACTAAAATTTCACTTATCTGTTTGAAATAATTATACTTGTGTAGTATTTGCTGCTTCACTGTAACTACCTTCATTTTTTATGTAATTATTCATTTTTGTTTTGGATCATTTTTTTTTTTTTTTCACTTTTAATGGTGAGTGTTTTCAACAAACTTCTGGCTTAGCAATAGGTAATCCTCTTTCACCTGATCTTTTTATGAACTTTTTCGAAATGCAAGTTACTAAAGCATTCCCTTTAATTTTTAAAACTTGGTATAGATATTTGATATTTTTGCTATTATTCCTGATAAACACATAAATTATGATTAAATTATAGATGAGTCGTATTTATTACACATCAGCTTCACTTACATACCTATATTGAGGACATGTTTCGTGAACTATTCTTTGCATCATTGGCTCTAATGCGACTCTAAAAAATGTTTAGCATATCTATTTCTTCAGTGCTAAAAGTTTGCTTAGAGAGGTTAGTTACATTGTCCTGGGGTGTGTTCTTTGCTGAAAATTTGTTATGTCTTGGTTGCAAATGATTCTGATTATGCTTTAGTTTCTCCATTTGACGATAAACTTTTTCTTTGACTTTATAAATTATATGCTCAAATGATTTAGTCTCTAAATGGTCCCATGCTGTGTTTCCTAATAATTTTACCAGTTTCAAGTGTAGGTTGTACAAAGAGAGATTTATATTAGTTATTTTTCTGTAGTGGTTGGCTTTTTCGGATTTTAACACGGCTTTTTCAGCAGCTAATTGTTCTCTACTGTTATGGTTAAATTTTACTACTTTTCTTATGAATTTGGGAGAGACGTTTTGTTGTAGGTATCAGTTGATAAATTTTATGTCTGCTGATATTAACCTTTTTTTCTTTAGCTTCAAATATTGTTTTATTTCTTTTTTGTTGCCGAAATGTTTGTTGAAATTGTCAAAAGTGAACTTTCCTACCTCCATGTTGTCCGGTTTTAAATTGGCTGGATCTAACTTTCACGTGTTCCTCTTGACTTGACGGTCACTTCAATATATAGAAATTTAACTGTATTGGAACACCACAGTGAAGCAGAATAATTATTAAATTATAGAGGAGTCGTATTTATTACACATCAGCTTCACTTACGTACCTATATTGAGGACATGTTTCGTGAACTATCATTCGCATCATCAGCTCTAATGCAACGATAGTTCGCGAAACATGTCCTCAATATAGGTACGTAAGTGAAGCTGATGTGTAATAAATACGACTCATCTATAATTTAATAATTATTTCGCTTCACTGTGGTGTTCCAATACAGTTAAATTTCGACATAAATGATGCTTTAAAATTACTAAATTTACAAGAAAAAGCTATAATATTCACATTAGAAACTGAAATTAATGGTTTTCTTCCTTTTCTAGATTTAAAGATAATAAGAAATAATAATAAATTAAACTTTGGTATTTATAGGAAGTCTACTCATATCGATAATTACATAAAATAAAAGTTTTAACCCCTTTTTAAATAAAATTATTGTTTTTAATAGTTTGATTTATAGATTAATAAGTAGACCCCTGAATAAAGAAGAATTTAATAGAGAATATAAACATATTAATACAGCTTATAAAGAATTTATACAAAAAAAGATTGAAAATTTTAAATATAAAAAAACTGTTAATAATATTTCTACCCTTAAAAAAATAAAATATGAATATAATTTTAAAAAAGTGACTTACCATCCTTGGGTTAATAAACATTTTCAAATATTTTTTAAAGAGTTTGGCATAACTTCAGTTCCTCAAAATAGATATAGTATTAAAAATTTACTACATTTCTCTATAACAGATAAAATTCCTAATAATAAAAAATCTGGTATTTATCAATTTAATTGTTTAGATTGTGATCAGGTTTATATTGGTAAGATGAAACGTAATTTAGAAATCAGAACGAAAGAACATTTTCATAACATTATGTATAAACAGACTGATAAATCTGCCATAGCAGATTATTTTTGGTCATTTAACCATGAAATAAAGCTAGAAGTTAAATTATTAAAACAATTAAATGGTCTGGCAGATTTAATGGTTTGGGAAAAAATATTTATTTAAAAAAATAAAATTTACATTTTCTTTCAAGATAAGTGACGTTCCTCTTACAAATAATTATATTTGCGTAGTAAGATTAATGATTATTTAAAATTATTTACAAAGCTACAATAAAGGAATTGTTCTCAATTGTGTCCATAGTGTTCTATACAGCAGGAAGTTTCATGCAAGCTGTCAATCTAAAATAAATAAAATATACACATAATAAAATTGTGCCTTTTGGTTAATGCAATTAATATCAAAGTAATTTACTCAGAAGAGTGTCAAGTGAACATTGAAAGGGGAAGGGCATGTTTACAGTCAGCTCCTGGAGTGTAAAAAAAGTGGCATAAACAGCAATGGGAGTGGAAATATCAGTGTACAGGGTAACAGCAAGACAATTCATGAGAATAAAATTAAAAAAAAAAAGGAGGAACAGAGGGAAGTATGCTGAACTGCTTAGTAATGGGAACCATTATTCTAACTTTATTAATGATTAGAGGTTTTGTACATATCAAAGTCTTGAAGAAATGTATACAAATCTGGTGAAAAATCAGTAATATGAATAAAACAGAACAACAAATAGGCAACCAGAACAAAATAGCAAAGGAAATAAAAGAAGATGTAAAAGAAACTTAAGGAATCAGAAGTAAATTAGATGAAGTGAAACTGAAAATGGAAAGAGCAGATGAGAGGAGAAGATGATTTAGCCTAGTTTTCATAGGTTAAAGAGTATAGCTATTTAGTAAGGGCAAGAAATATCTTAAATATTGAAAGTCAACCTAAAAATGGAACTACAGTAAAACATGATTTCAACAGACAAAATCTGTCTTAAATGAAAATATTTCAGGGTCTTATGAATTTAGGGATAGGTATCTTAAGTTCCCTTTATTTAAAGGAAACTTTCTTATGTAGACAATGGAAATCCAAGTATGCCTTTTAACAGAACATTTCCCATTCTGGAATGCAGAATTTAGACAATTTTCAGGCACCCGGTGAAAGTCTGCATTGTCAGCTCTAAGTACATGATGTTTAAGTTTAAACATAACTTACAGCTGCCACCTGACAGTTTGGGAAGGCGGTGCACCAATGACAGTCTGAATACTGAGATACCTGTCACAGTCATACGTCACTGCGCAGTTAACAGTAAGCACGGCTGAGTGTCTATTATTATCGTCTCTTTCCTTTCCAATTCTACCTCTAAAGAGTTGTCAGACAGCATAAAATACAGAGCTCATAACAGTACACTGGTAAACTTAGACAAAGGCAGTGGTTTAGTTCAGCTGTAGTCACCATGGCTTCAAGGGGGAAAAAGTACATCTTAACATGAGAGTGAAAGTGATAAATTAAGTGTGAAATAGATCATGAAGGTGTTCTATGCAGGCAAAACTAAACTTTGTGAGATTGTAAGGAAGAAAACAGAACTTCTGAAGCGGTGAGAAAATTATGCTAATGGGAAAATAAAGAGAAGTAGGTCTCTACCTTTGTTAAATGGAAATCTGCCTTTAGCAGAAATGTTTGAGAGTCCCATTCAATTTCGCTGAAGACAGGTTTTACTGTACAGTGATGGAAGAAAACAGAAGCCTACTACATAGGAAAATATATGGGCAAATAACCAATCATCAAAGAATTTTCAACATTGCAAGTGATGTATGAAATATCTGGAAGGGCAAAGATGATGAAAAGCACTACTAATTTTATCAACATAGATTTAAAACCAGCCCAGAGAAACATGAAAAACATTTAATCTGATGTATGATGGAAGTGCGAGTAGCTGGAAAATATGCATATGTTAGAAATCTAGCGCTTTGGATGGAAGGGATTAATGCAACTTCTACTGGCATGAGAAACATATGGAACAATATGCCAATATGAAAGAAATTAGTCATCAAAATTTTTCAATTCAAAATATTTATATGCAACCAAACTAAGACAAGTTCAGTACAGAAGACAAAAGCAATAAAAAAATAATATTTGACAGTGGCAGCAATGGTAATATCAAAAGGTACGTCTACAGCAGTTGAGATCCAGCATGAAATGAGATGCTCATTTAGGATGAGATAAGTTTGGTGACATGATATTGAGAAGGTAATATAAGTTGTATAACCTGTTATGGTATAGGTAAATATTGCAGTAGTTTTCCAACTTGAAGATAGCCATTTTGGTCTAGTATAGGGTCAAGCTCCTTAATTTGTTAGTTATGTAAACTTTCTGCGCCCTAAGATATTTTATCTCCCTATGATAGCAATTAGATTGCACTATTCCAAGATATTTGAGAATATGGTTAAGCTACTGGAGCCATAGCAATGAAGTATCTTACTATTTGCATCCATTCTTGCAAATGGAGATGAATCTGAGACAAAAGCTGACTGTCTTCAGTAGCCTGGATAATGTGGAAAACTTATTCAGGAATAAGTTATCAGATAGATAGAGTCAAACAGAAAAATTGAATGCCATGACCAGGATTTGAACCACGGATCTCCTGGTTTTCGTCCAGTCGCTCTTACACATTGAGCTACCATGGCCAACGTGCCGTCATTGCATTAAATTCTCCAATTACTCATACATTTTCGTGGTAAACCACTAGGGGCTCTTGTATTTGAGATACACTGTGTGTGGCAACTTACAAGTACTTGAGTACCAGGCTTGATCGTTAAACTCTTATTATTTAAATTAATTGATGGAAATTAATCATTCCTTCACACTAGCTGTGTAAAGGCTAAGGTTTTGGATAGAGTCAAACTGAAAAATTCAATGCCATGGCCGGGATTTGAACCAAAATATATGGGTCAACTGAAGAATTTAATGTCATGACAGCATGTTGGCCATGGTAGCTCAATGGGTAAAAGCGACTGGGCGGAAACCAGGAGATCCATGGTTCAAATCCTGTCCATGGCATTGAATTTTTCAGTCTGACTCTATCTATTCTATTCTAACCTTAGCCTATACACAGCTAGTGTGAAGGAATGATTAATTTCCATCAATTAACTTAAATAACTCTGGGACTCAAGTACTTACAATAATAAGTTGCCACAAATGGGGCATCTTGAATACGAGAGCTCCTAGTGGTTTACCAGGAAAATATATGAGTCAATTGGAGAATTTAATGACATGACGGCACATTGGCCATGGTAGTTCAATGGGTAAGAGCGACTGGATGGAAACCAGAAGATCCGTGGTTCAAATTCCGGTCATGGAACTTTTCAGTTTGACTCTATCTATCCAAAACCTTAGCCTATACATGGCTAGTGTGAGGAATGATTAATTTCCATCAATTAACTTAAATAATTAGTTATGAGGTTGAGTGACATTAAGTAACATCATGATTTTTTGTACTGGCATGTTGGTCTAGTTGTTAGCAGTTGCTTTAGATGAGTAATGTGAAGTGTCCAGGTACAGCCAATTAGCTCCATGCCACTATAGTCTAGAATCCCAGAGTAGTGTTGGTTCCACATCTGAATACAAGGTTGACAAGGTTATCATGCAAATTTACTGATGCCAATGTGCTTTTGGAACTATGTCCTCTATTTCTGAGATTCTATTTGCCATAAATGTTTTCCACTTAGATGGGGCATGCCCTTATCCATGGTAGTACAATTTCTGAATCAGTCCTCAGTTATATTCTGGTCACACCAAATGTAAATGCTAACCATTTCTTGATGGAGCATGCTAGCATAAGAACACCACACAGCTCAAGGCATGGAAATGACACTTTTTCAGTGGTGCCACTCTTGACTTTACTCACAATAGGCATCTAAGTCCTTAGCCTTTATGATTCGTAGATCTCACTTATGTGCAAATGAATTTCAAAGGTATTGCAGAAACCATGTATCTCAATTGACGAGATGTTCTCTTCATAAAAAATACATTGTGGCACTCTGAATTTTTTCAGCAAGGAGAGCTGTTTGTATAAACTCAATCAATCATGTTGAATGCATGCTTTCTGACAATCAATCAATCATTCCTTCCAATCTCTTCTTGCCAAAAACATTGCATGAAAATGTTGAAAAGAGTAACCACAGGACATATCAACCCAAGGGGATTGAATATAGATGATATGGTATACACCAAAATATACAGTACTCATTTTCGCACAGTGCACATGTGTACACAGTGCATTACCAAGGCAGGCCGAGTTTAAAGTTAGTGGTGGAACAACATTGTAAACATTTCAATAAGCCAACACCTAAAACACGGTTATGCTATTTGTTATTAAAAAATGTTGTTGTACAGGTAGTGTATTGTGTCAATGCAAGGGAAGGTCTGGTAGGCTAATAACTGTGTCCACAAATGAAACTCATGGACATGTCCTCAATCAGGTGTAGCAGTCTCCAAAGTGAACTCATCTGTGAACATCCCTTAAATTAAACATCAGCAATACATCACTTCGACAACTGTTTAAAGACATAGATGAATTTCCATACCAAATACAGGTTAGGCAACGACTGACGGAGCACGATTGGCATGTCAGGGTAGAATATTGTGCACAATTTTTGGTCATGGTGTACAAGGACCCAGATTTCTTGTTCAATGTATGGTTCCCCGATGAGTCACATTCACTTGGATGGTTTTATCAATCTCCAAACAACTTGCTTTCTTGGCTTCGAGAGGCCAGACACTATAGCCCAGAAACCACTACTTAGTGTGCACGTGACGATTTAGTGTGCAGTGTCAGGAAACGGTTTGCTAGGTCCGTATTTCATAGATAATGATGCTGGTGCACCTCTTACTGTTAACCAGAAATGCTATAGGAACATGGTGATTGGGCCATTTAGTCAGGATATAAGAAGGTTTTGTCATGCCAGGAACATGCAGATGAATAGACAGTGGTTCCAACAAGACGGCCACACTGCTCGACAGTCTATGGCTATGCTGCAAGAAACCTTTCCAAAACGAGTAATTTCCCGCGGGGTTGAGTTACGCTAACCACCACATTCCCCCGATCTCACATCACCTGATGCTTACGTGTGGGGAATGTTAAAGGAGAAAGTTTTCAACTGTCCAGATCCACACAAAACTGTGTCTGCATTACATCAGAATTTCATCTCGTTTTTCGGGACTCTGCAGCAACCTGCAGTGCTGATGACCTTGTACTTGAGCACCCTTAAACACAATTAACAACCTGCATTCCGGAATATGTTGGAAAATCTGCATGATCATTATGAACACTGCCTACAGCGCAGTGGAGCACATTTTGAATATTTACACTGTCATCTCAATACGTAAGGTAATGACAATGAGTAACAATATTTCCAGTACTGTATATATTGGCACATACTGTATTATGGGCAGCAGCATTCATTTAGTGTAGATTTCATTTTCATTTCTCAGTTTGATGTGGGTTTAGACACCAGTTGATTTGAAATTCTTCTGTAGAAGGGTTTCAAGCCAGTATTTAAGTATGGAACACATCAGTGTCACTAATGGTTAGGAAGTGATTTTCTCTCTCAAGCCATCTGGAATTGATTCTAAAAGTGCTGAATTGTTGTGTATCATTTTCGCAAATAGAATCTGCAACATCTGTAACCTATAATCATCTATATAAATATATCTGAAGATGGACACAGCTCCAGGGAAAAGAACTCCATCTTGTGCAAAATTTGAAGATACTTTGTTGCCAAACAAGCTGCTGAAGATGTTCTGTATGTCACAGTTGTAAGAGCCTAAGTCTTGAGTTCATCAGTTGGATGTTCTCTCCATAAGATACATTGAAAGGTTTGGTGCTTAGAGTGTACCTTTACTTGATGGTATATCTGCTCAATGTCTGCAATGAAGGCTATATTGAGCATTCTGAATCTTGTGATTGTAAGCAGAGATCTTCTTGAACTGTGGTTGCTATCTTTAATGTATCATTTAGACACTCCATTATCAGTTTTAGCTGAAGTATAAAAAAACTATTCCTTTTTTTTTTTTTTGTAGTGGTACTAGACTGTTTATGAACACCATGGTATGGGATGAAATATTCTGCAAATAAAACTTACCAAATAAGTTGTAAGAATTGTGAAAAATGCTACATAGGTCAAACTAAAAGAAACCTCAAAACCAGAGTCAAAGAGCACTTTAGAAACATCAGATTGAAACAAGAAGATAAGTCAGCAGTAGCATTTCATTTTTGGAATGAAAATAATGACATTGATCCAAATCCAAAATTATTAAAAGGAGTGATAAACCAAAATAAATTGACAGCATGGGAGAACATATTCATATGGAAAAATAAGGATCGCCTAGTGAACTTTGAAATTCCACCAGTAGACAATTTGACAAAAAGTTCATAGTTCCACCACCAGAGAGAGAGAGCAGACAACAACAGATGCCAGTTGGAAAGATATTGAAAATGGAGGATTGCCTTTGAAACTAGTCTCTCATTAATATAAAAAAGTAAGTGACGAGTATCAATAAACTAACTACAAAAAGTTTTGGCTACTAAAATATGTTCAAAAACATAGGGAGCTTGTCATCTAGGAGAAAATATATATAGGAAAGCATAAAAACCATCTAATGAATTTGGAAATCTAGCCAGAAGACAACCCCACATTTAGATTCATCACGAAATCAACAGATGGCAGCAGCAACTCCAGAACTACCCACACCACTGGATCAAGCTTCAATCGCAACAGAGTTGATGATGTGAACAATAGTTTGCAAAAGATGTCCTCAATATAGGTACATAAGTGAAGCTACCTGCTTTGGTAGCGTAGATGGTAGCATGTCTGCCTCAAGTTCAAGAGGTCCCGAGTTCAAATCTCAGTCAGGGTGAGTTACCTGGATAAGATTTTTCCGGGTTTTCCCTTATCCTGAAAGACAAATGTCGGGTAGCTCTAAGCTCCATGGACCCTGGACACATTTGAGCATCATTTCACTCATTTCATTCACCGTCCAATATGACTTAACGTTGGAGGACGTAAAAACAAAGGTGAAGCTTATGTGTAAAATATATGATTCATCTATAATTTAATTATGTTTCGCTTTACTGTGGTGTTCCAATAAAGTAAAATTTCGATATACTCCAGGATGTTGTCTCAATATGTTTTTAATGAAGTCAACTAGCATATTCATTCTTTTTCCTGGGTTCTCATCAGGATACCAGAAGAAAATTTCTCTTCCTTGGGAATGGGATACCCAACACAAAAAGCTGTATGTTTGCCATAGTCTGCAAGTCTTTTTCTTAAACGATAACACATGAAATCTCAAAATAAACAGATTCTTATAATTTCCTTTCAAGGAAGTGTTGAAAACAGTGTTGTAATAAATTAAATTTAAGGGTCAGTTGATTAATGACACTAAACAACACTTACTTACTTTTAAATTACCCGGAACATGTTTTGGACGCTACTTTCTTCCATTGTCAACCGAACATCGACTAAACTGGCATCTCAAACTTATGAAGGTTCCAAGTCTATCCTATATTTCTGGATAACTGGTCAGCAATCTTTGGAAAGACTGCCTATTGAGGGACTGTCTATTCTCCATAGGGGAGGGGATCCATCCCCTTCAGCTGCCGTGGTGCAAGCACTGTGGACCCTTAGCACTTATGGTACTTCTGACATTTTTTTAAGTATGTTGGGTCAAACTTTCCGAGTCTCTCCCAAAAGGGAGTTGTTTGGTTGGGTAGGCTTTGGTGGGGCAGTGGTTCCCAAAACCCATGGGTATTGGGAACAAGGTCTCCGGTACTAGCCTGGAGAAAAAAACACTCGCATATGCGCACGCGCACACACGCACGCCCACGCCCACACTAACACACACAGCAGTTTGCAGGCTGAGGAACAGCCCGAAGGGGGTTAAGTCATGTACCTGCTCTGGAAAGAGCTTAACCACATAGTGATGGGATGCGGATGTTGCAGGATGTCGGGTGAAAATTATGTAGGTGGAAAGAAAGGAGGTAGCATGTTGCTCCTCAATGACTGAAGATTCGGGTGCCACGGCCGTTGTGCACCGCTGGTGGATAAGTTAATTAACTGGGAAAGGCAGAAATTTAATTATCCAGACAAAAATCTTGGGTGATTGTAATTTTGCTTAGGAAGGAATGGGTGCCTTATGGTTACCGGTAGTGTCCGCAAGCCATGCAGGGTAGCCGATATTGCTTTAAGCGACGCTCGCGTGGTAGTCCCCAAGAAATCTAACTAGGGTGCTCTGATGTTGAGATAATCTCTCGTAAAATTTGGAGGCCCAGCACCTAATTTCATCCTCCACACAATGAGGGATGAAGCCTCGTGAAGTAATCTCACGGGGAACCTTCTACATACAGAATAAATAATTCGAAGACATTTATTCTGTACACACTGGAGCAGTATCAGATTAGCGCCTGCAGCCATGTCCCAGACTTCACACGCGTAGAGCATGATAGGGAGGACTAGTGCCTGAAAATGGTGCAACTTCAGGGGAACAGACATCACAGACAGCCACGCAGGGTATAGAGATTTCTCCATGTTGATGGACAATTGCCAAAGCGTGCACCATTCTTGGAGGAGGCTGAGGTGTCGTTGTATAGGGTTGAAGGCCCTGCGTGGATTTCTGTTTGTACAAAATAACAGCATGTCATCAGCATGCTGTGCTATATTGATGTGCTGTTCTGTGGGAGGGTCAGCCACGTAAACATTATAGAGCATCGGGGATAACACAGAACTTTCGGGGACTCTGCCTCAGATAGATCTTCATGTAGGTGCCTTTCCCGCCACTGAGACTGTGAAAAACCTGTGTTTCACAAATGAATGAAGAAGGTGTGTGATATGAGTAGGTAGCTCCAGATGGATGAGCTTGTAAACGAGCCCCACATACCATTGAGAAGGCCTTTTCCACGTCAGAGAGACCGCTGCGGTGTATGCCTTGTCCTGGAAACCCAGGGCTGCAGCCTCCACCACATGCAGCAACTGCTGTGACGTAGAATGCCCAGGACGAAAACCAAACTGGTAAGGAGGGATCACTTGAATGTCTCCCAATAGGGGGGACAAATGGGCTAAGACTAGTCTCTCGAAAACTTTCGAGAAAGCAGAAAGGAGACTGATGGAGTGGTAATTGGCAGGATCGATTGGGTCTTTCCCTGGCTTCAAGATGCATATCACCCGAGCCTCTCTCCATTTACGCGGAAAGTGGCACAGAGTGAGTCACATATTGAAGATGCGTGTGAGTAAAAGCACGGCCCTGAAGGGAAGGTGACGTAGCATGATTGGCGTTATGCCATCAGGTCCCACCGTCTTTTTTTGGATTGAGATGCCAGAGTACGCCCTGGAGTTCACTAGGTCTGATAACTGGAAGTCGGTCCGCCTCAGCCGGGGGATGCCGAAAGTATCACCGAACCTCCTGCCTAACGCGGTTAGAGAAGGCTGGGTCCTGGGGGTCTTCTCTAGGCCTCATGGTCCTCTCGAGGTAGTCGGCAAACACAGCTGCTTTGGCCTGTGGATTGTAGGCTAGGCCTTGGGTGCCTTGGAGAGGGGAATTTGGTGGTCTCTGGCAGTTCGGAAGTCGTTTAATGAGCATCCACACGTCTCTATTCTTGAGGTTTATATGAGACATCGTGTCCTCCCATGCTCGAAACCTGTGCTCGCATAGGTGGACACGAACCATTGGAAGTAAACGTCGATGAAGTGCCTGATTATGAGGCATGCGGTGTCTCTGGTAGAGCCGCCTTGCCGCCCATGAGCGGCGGATGAGCAGTAGAATGTCCAGAGGAAGAACATCAGGATAGAGAGGGGATGGGGCGAGAACAATAAGGTTGCGGACAGTTCGTATCACGACGGAGGAGAAGGATGAGACAGCGGCCTCGAGGGTGGGTATGTCCGTTAAGTTGGGGGGATGAACCACCAATCCCGCCGCATTCTAGAACGCGATCTGAACAAGGTACTGTACCTTGTTCGTTCCGCCATTCTGAACCGGTTGGATGAAGGAAGTCAGAAGAGCGAGCCCCTCCATGGCTGTCACCATGCGGGCTGCGGGGTCAGATGATGAGGTGAACCGCACCAGCTGTTTGCAGAGATTCTCTCCGTGGGTCTGTAACAAATGGTACAGCCACGTCAGTAACTCCGACTGCGATGAGGTGGAGGGTGTTGCATGAGAAGTTGGGGTGGTGGAGGTGGGTCTTTGGGCGTGAATCATGGGGAGGAGCGTCGAGGAGCCGGCCTACCATTAGCCCTCTCGTCCCTCAGCCGACGAGCAGGCTTGGGATCATCAGACCCCCTCTCAGCCTTGGAGTCACAGATCGGCTTTCTGGCAGTCCTACATCTCTCCTCCCTATGGGAAGTGGGTGGGGCTGCAGCTGTGTGTGATTGCGTGTCACGTGATTTGCTTGTTTTACCCCGTGAAGAAGTAGACACTGACTGGTTTGCATGCCACCTCAGCAGAGGATGGAGCACGGCTGGAGTTGGGCGCTTGATGTGCTGGTGCTATGGAAGAGGTTGCCCTCTCCGTTTGATGGTGTTCTGGGTTATTGGCTCTGGAGCTGGTCTCCTAGAGGCAATAACGGCCTTCCTGGAAGGGCAGCCTCCATAGCACGCTATGTGCTCCCCTTTGCAGTTGGCACAGGTCGGAACTTCCGTGATGTCACGGGGGCAATCCTCTCTAGTGTGGGTGCCACCGCACCTCGAGCAGCGAGGATTGCGGTGGCAGAAGAGACTGGAGTGATTAAACCCCAGACATCTATAGCATTGGGGAGGCCCGCCAGAGTCTTTGGCAGGTTCCACTGTCATCCTGACGTAGCAGATGGTGCGAACAGGGGGAGGGAGGCTTTAGTTCCCTGGCGATCAGGAGCAGGCCGGTTGAGCTGTTTTACCACCCTAGGAGTGATGCCCTGGCGGGTGACATCCGCCCTTATGTCATCCACGGAAGTGTCCGCAGGTAACCCTCGGATGACTAGGAAATTCACGGGCCTTATTCAGGTCAAAGGTGAAGTGGGGAATTTTTCTCTGCTTGAGGCACAGGAGTATCTTGGTATAGCCCCCTCGTTCATGGCGTGGAAGACAAATCGGCTCTTGCTCCTCCGTACCGTGCTCTCCTCCTCGAGGGTTGGCACGACTTCCTTAAGGAAGCCGACTGCCCCCGAGAAGTTGTCTACGATGATCGGCAGAATGTGCCGTCTTTGTCTCCCAGTCTGACTTTGACCGGAGGTGGTAACTGATCGGCGAGAAGACTGGTCAGAGGGCACATCCTCTGCAGCCAGTCTTGCTGCTCTTTTGCTTCTCCGTGACCTTACATCACGGAACTCCTCACCCTCCTCGCCGCCCGATGAGAGGAACTCCAGGCCACCCTCGGCCGCCGAGGAACACTCCCACTCCTACGTGAATTACTGTTGCGCATACTCGTGCACTCATCTTCGGAGTCAAACTCCTGAATTTTGTCTACATGTGAAATAGTTTCCCGTGAGATGCCCTGGTCAAATAAATTTATCTCTAAAAGAACAACGTTGCCTTCTCCGCCGTGGCGTTGTTGGCGAGGCTTCCTTTTCCCTCCAGTGGAGGTGCCTGGGACGGCCGTGGCAGCCGGTTCATCAGACCTGTTTTGGGCCGAGCTGGTGGAAGGGATGAGAATTACTTGTGACATGGTTCCTTAAACAGGTACACTAAAAGCCCTGCACCCGGAGGTGCAGTGCAGATCAGCCCACCTACGAGTGTCCTTACTTGTAGGCAGCAGGTGCTAAACAGCTTGCAACTCAGAGGACCAGACACCTGTATGCACAGAGTGCACCTTAACCAGTGACTAGGCACTGGATGGCTATGGTCTTAGGAAGCGCCTGCTACCTATATTGGCCTCTGCTTGCTCCAGGAGAGACGGCTGGCTGGAAGCTGTCCCTCAGATGCCGGCTTGAGGTGGAGGTGCTTTCTCTGCGGTCCGTCTTTTTCAGACACGAAGAATCAAGCGCAATTGCCGGGAGCTGCCCTAAGGTCCCTCCCGATGATGGCAATTCGCTGTCACTCTTGAAGCTCTTGAAGAGACGTCCGCTGTGGTCGATTCCTAGAAGCCGAATCACCCACGAACCAACCAGCCAGTAGCATGGTTGTGCTAAATCACTGGCAGCCTGACCAAGGTTATCGGTAGTCTTCCCAGATGGGTTGGTGAACATAAGTGAAGTATCCACTTCCACCCCATAGTTCGGAGGGGGGGGGGGGCGGTTCTGTAACCTAGGTACCATCCTACTGGAAAACCTCACAGTCGCATGTGGCTCCCTGATTATAAGGAGGGGACCTCAGTCCCCAGGTAGACCTCTGACCACATGCCTATTGAGGCTGGTTGTCTGCAACTTGTTTTTTGTCCTCCAATTCCTTACCTAAAAGTCTGGACTACTGAATTTGCTTCCATAACATAACTTGCTATTTCTTCCTCCTCTTTATTAATTTTTACTTTCATAGCAATCTTATAGTACTAATTTTTGTAAGTCTGTACATGTGAACATAAACATTAGCCACAAAGGATGACGATACCAAATCAGAATTGTTAAATATGCTGGGGGCCACTTGGCTAAATAAATATTTTGCTTCTCAATGGCACTGTCAATTGCCCGGATCATATCAGCACTCCTGGAGTGCCAGAATTTCATTCTGCAGGAGTTCTTTTACATGCCAGTAAATTTACTGACATGAGCTTTTCGCTTTTAAGCACAATCCAGCCTGGGCTGGATTTGAAGCAGCAACCTTTGGATCAGTAAGCTAGCACCTAACCAACCAGATCAACAGACCATTTGGAGTACAAAAGTGAATCGAGAATATATTGACACATTGCTTCACTCACACTGTTTATTCACAGGACATGTTTCAAGAGCTCTTGCTCCTATCCTCAGCTGATACTCGATTCAGCTGAGGATAGGAGCAAGAGCTCTTGAAACATGTCCTGTGAATAAACAGTGTGAGTGAAGCAATGTGTCAATATATTCTCGATTCACTTTTGTACCAATTTGTGCTTCACTGTCCCTACGCTTCTTTCAAGTTTATACTTTGAGACCGTTTGGAGACAAACAAAGACTGGTGCTAATGCTATCGCTACCTGTTATACTTTGTGCTCCTGCACATTAGAAATAAATATATAGGACTACATGGGTTATAAGCAATACTTCCAACATATCAAATAAAACATGCAACACAATTTAAAAAGAATATCAGAAAAGGTGCATGTAGCACACAAGTAATTATGGTACTTAGAACTCAATTTAAACATCATGTCACTAACACAGCAATCCACTTAGTACGAGTACTTGCAATAAAATCTGCCCCTTTCACTTTTGTCACCTGCTACATGTGGAAGCTTTTAATTCAAAAGATCTGCTAATTGCATTTATATTGAGCTGTAAAGTATGAGTCATAGTGTCTAGATTCTTCCTTTTCTTATTTCTAGAAAGTTTTGGCAGTTTCCTTATAACTTTTAGGACTTTCTCCTTTTATTGCTATAAAACAATTTGACTGTGCCTCATGGTAATGGAACTTGACACATTAGTAATCTTTTTACTCACAAAGGCTTATAATTTAGTATTGTCAAGGTAAGGCATACCGTTTTGATTGTTCAAAAACTTGATGGACCTTGATATAAAAAGTATGATAAATTTCTATTGATGCTAACAAAATTAAGCTTGCTTTTTATAGCATTTATACCCAATTGTGTCATTGAAGCAAAATTTATCACAGCTTTTGCTATAGAACTTTTTTATTTTACTCAAGACTTTTTTAGCTCATTTTTAAGAAACTCTACGTTTGTTTATGAAATTGGAAAGCACCTCTATGGGATTTTCCAGGTCTCTAAAGAATAACAATAACAAAAGAGTTAAATTTTGTATTATATATAATAAACTGAATTTTAAAGATTCATAACTAAACAAAGATATATTGTACTAAATAAAAATTAAACTTATCTCATATCTTAAAATTTCAGATCTGAAGAAAATAATTTAGGAAACAACAATAGCTTCACATAAATTAATTTTGTAATAGTAACAGTGATAAGAATTTTCAAACAGCTCTACATTTTGAATAATTAGTGTTTCATACTTACACAACTCTATCCATCACAGATAATGTTTCTCCTGAAAGAGAATCCCAAACACGTAACTGCCCACCAAGGCAGGTACTCACTACAATGCTGCCATCTGTTGCCATACACTCTACCTCTTGGGGATGGCCATCCAGAATCAATGGCACTGCCTCCATCACAACCTAGATGTTTAGTATGAATATATGTTAAAAAAGAAAAAGAGCATTTCAGCTATATATAACATTAAATCCAAAGCAACAATTATTAAATCTAAATATGAATTTATATTCTTAAAAAGCTCTGAAGGCAGTCGTAGTTGGATTTTAAGGTCAATCAATAGCTATATATAGAATGAGTTTGATTAATGAGTCACTATGATTACACTCAACTTCACTTACTATGTTGTTGTATAATAGAAACGTTTTCAAGATCATTTGATCTCATCCTCAGCTGTTTGGCTAAATGAACAGTCTTCTTTCTCCACTACTACAGTGCTCCGATCCCTCTGCAATCTGGTGTTAGGGGCACTAAGTTTTAATACTTCATTTAATGCTGGGATTTCAAATTGTATAACCTTATCCCGGTTTTTGGTTATTATGAATATTTTTCCCAAATCTCCAATTCTATGGGTGTACTTAAAGATTTTAACAGTTTTATGTTATGGCCAATGTTGTGGTTTTCTGTTCAAAAATGGTGTGACATTGCAGATTTTTCTGTTTGTTTCAACTTTATGTTCTTCTGCTGTTCTGTTTGCCTGGTGAACAAGTTTCTCTTATAAAAATTATTTGTGGTTGGTTTATTGACACTCGTCACCAAATTGAAGATTACATTGCTGACATCCAAATTGCTACACAAACACTTAATGAAGAAAGTAAAAACACAGTAAAAAACAAATGCTCCAAAATAGTAGAAGAGATTAAAAATGAAAAGAAAAAGAATTTTAGTAACCAAATCATAAAAGCTCTTAAAAAGAAACCGGTTATTTATACTAAAGCAGACAAGGGAAATAAACTAGTAATTCTGGAAAAAGAAGAATACACAAAGAGGATGGAAGATTTGTTAGAAGACAGTAATTACCAAAAAGTAGAAACTAATCCATTAAAGTACTGCATTGAAACCACAAATAAAACGCTAAAAGAGAGCAAAATAATCAACAAAAAAGAATTGCACAAAATTAAAGTAGATAATCCAACATTACCAAGAGTATATGGGCTGCCAAAAATTCATAAAACAGGGAAAGGCATGAGACCTATTACTAGTAGCATAAATGCCCCCACATATAATTTGGCCAAATGGTTACTAAGTAAATTTAATAGTTTTCCAAAATTTGAAAGTGCAAATTTAAGAAACTCTTTAGATTTAGTAGAAAAAATCAAAGATATAAATTTGGACAAAAATGACAGACTGGTTTCATTTGATGTCACATCTTTATTTCCAAGCATACCAACAGAAAAATTGCAGACTGTGTTAAAAAAATGGCTAGCTACAATTGATATGGAAGCAATAGAAGCAGAAGAACATATTTCTCTAACAAAAATATGCATTGAACAAAACTTCTTTAGCTTTAATGGAAAACACTACAAGCAGAAATCAGGATTATCAATGGGCAATCCACTTTCACCTTTTTTGGCTAACTTATTTATGAGTGCATTTGAAACACAAATTAAAAAGTCCTTCCCATTGATCTTCAAGGTTTGGTATAGATATGTTGACGACATCTTTGCAATTGTACCAAGTAAACATTTAGATGATGCATTAAAATTACTCAATCTGCAAGAAAGGACTATCAAATTCACAATAGAAAAGGAAATCAATGGACAACTACCTTTCTTGGATCTAAATATCATCAGGAATGATACAAAAATAAAATTTGGAATTTACAGGAAGCCAACACATTCAGAAAATTATATAAAAAATAATAGCCACAACCCAATTACACATAAACATGCAATAATAAACAGCCTTACACACAGACTAGTCAACATACCCATGGAAAAAGAAGAATATTTCAAGGAACAAAAAGCAATAATACACATAGCAGAAGAAAACGGATACAACAAAAGTTTGGTGTTGAAGAAAATTAGAAAATCTAAACTAAAGAAAACCATTAAGGAAGCAACCACATTTATTAAAGAAAAAGAAAGCAACAGCATATTCAGTTCATTCACATATCATCCAAAAACATTTAATAAATTTAAAAAGATATTCAAGGAACAAAATATCATCTTGGCACCTACTAATAGATACTCAATTTTAAAATTACTAAATTCAAAAACAAAAGATGAAATTCCTTCAGGTAACAAATCTGGAATATACCAAATAAATTGCAAGAATTGTGAAAAATGCTACATAGGTCAAACAAAAAGAAATTTAAAAACCAGAGTTAAAGAACACTTTAGAAACATCAGATTGAAACAAGAAGACAAGTCAGCAGTAGCATTTCATTTTTGGAATGAAAACCATGACATTGATCCAAATCCAAAATTATTAAAAGGAGTGATAAACCAAAATAGATTGACAACATGGGAGAACATATTCATCTGGAAAAATAAGGATCGCGTAATGAACTTTGAAATCCCGCCAGCAGATAATTTGACAAAAAAGTTCATAGTTCCACCACCAGAGAGAGCAGATAACAACAAATGCCAGTTGGGAAGAGATTGAAAATGGAGGCCAGGGCCTTTGAAACTAGTCTCTCATAAATATATGAAAAAGAAGTGACGAGTGTCAATAAACCAACCACAAATAATTTTTATATTAATTTTGACGTCACTGTTACTAAATTCCTCCAAACACACATCAAGTTTCTCTTAGTTTTTCCTATGTAGCTTTTATCACAAGTTTCACAGTTTATCTGATAAGTTCCCGATTTCGAAGTGTTGGGGATTGTAGTTTTTAGTAGTTTATTTAGCAGGTTCTTCAGACTCAATTGTATTGGGGTGCTAGTTTTAAGTTTAGTCTTTTTGAAGATTCGTTCAAATTTTCTAAAAGCATTTTTTATGCGAGTCGCATAAGAGCCGAAGATGCAAACGATGATTTGCGAAACATGTCCTCAAAATAGGTACGAAAGTGAAGCAGATGTGTAATAATTACGACTCATCTATAAATTAATAATTATTTCGCTTCACTGTGGTTTTCCAATACAGTTAAATCTCGATATACTTACACATTGTTTGAGTTGCTATTTTACCCAGTCCACCATACATATTAACACCATGGTTATTTATGCATGGAGGACCTTAACTTAATTCATATTACTTTTCTTTATTTTCCTATACCATTTCCCTCGCTCTTCCCATAAATTCCCCTAGCATTTTTATATCCTCTTTCTTTGGTACTCAATTATTGCTATTGTTCTTTCTTTGGTAGCTTCATTATCCTAATTTTTAGAACTTTTATATTAATATTCTCTCATTTTTTCTCCACAGCTTGGTTTCTTAGCATTCTACTATATAATGTAAAACATTGTCTGCTCCTCCACATAAAGGACATCTATCCAAGTTCACTCCCATCCAATCTCCTTAACCTATGTACACTTAATCTAGTCCCAGCCCAACCTGCTCTTCCTAACCTGTTGCATACAACCACATATTTCTCTCTGCCTCAATCCATCTTTCGTTGACTATAAAATACTAAACTTTTCTTACCACTAAGACTATGAAATAATTCATGCTTCTCTGTATCTTTCACTCTATTCCTTATTTTAACCCAGAAACCTTTAACTCCTTCCTCTCTTCTCATATGTTACCTATTCCAATTTCCTGTAATATTCTTCTTATATTCTGAACCCAATTAGTTCCAGCACAAGATTTCTCCTACATTTTTTCAGAATATTAAGCTCATCTAGTGATTTTATTCTATACCAGTATTTCACCAACCTTTCTACTATCATCCCCTTACTAACCACTCTTCCCATCTCCAGCATTGCTGCAGTGTTTGGTGATGAGGTAGGTAAAGCCAAAACTGTTTACAAAACAATCTATATATTCTATCAACTGTGACCCATCCTTTGTCACCTCCCCAAATCTCTGATCCATAGACCATTTTTGCTTCAACAACTGTTTTATACACTTTCTCCAGGCAACCAATTCGCATTTCTGATATTTTCTGAAGGCACAACCTTATGACATTCATTACTACTCTTCGCCCGCCTCGGTAGCGTAGATGGTAGCATGTCTGCCTCACGTTCAAGAGGTCCCGAGTTCGAATCTCGGTCAGGGTGAGTTACTTGGATCAGGTTTTTCTGGGGTTTTCCCTTATCCTGATAGACGAATGTCGGGTAACTCTAAGCTCCATGAACCCCGGACTCATTTGAGAATCATTTCACCCATTTCATTCATCATCCGATATGACTTAATGTTGGAGGACATAAACTGCAAAAAAATCTTCCCTTAGCTAAGGCACTAATTTTATGGTCATTCCATCTCCCATTACTACTTAGTCTCACTCCTAAATAATCAAATTTCCTTACAATTTGCAGCTCTTTCCATTCCACATACCACTTTTCCTCCATTTTATGCCCCCTTTTAAATACTATTATCTTTGACTTCTCAAAATTAATTCTCAGGCCTCACTTTTTGCAAAATGCATGGACAATTTGAAGAATTGTCAAACCTCCTACTAAAACTGAACCCACCATTAAGTCATCTAGAGAAAGTAATCCAGATATATCTCTGTTGTGTATTACAGGTAGATATAAGTTATCCTTACCCAGTTCTTCCACTGTATCAAAGAAAAGATTACATAATATGGGATTGAGCTTACAATCCTGCATTAGTCTCTTACACAGATTTGTATAGTCACGTGACGTGCACGCGTTCCCTCTAGCGACAGGCTGTGAACTTCCACGCTCTGGTCGGAACAACACTTTGTTACACACGCCATGATATTACCATCCAGTCACCAGTTTGCGCGTACCAGTCTCCGGGTTGTTTCTTTTCGAACGCCCCTTATATGTTCGTATGACATGTCAAAATGACATGAGTATTGACATGTTTGTACACATGTTGTACGACATGTTTACTGTAATTTTTTAATTTTTTTCCTAGTCTGGTCAGCATGCTATGTGGGCCTATTGAGTAAACCATTTATGTTCTTGCTATGGCTTAATCTCAGGATATATGCTCAATTTGTCCAGTGAGTAATCAGGGTGGGACCTCGCTGTGATGTAATATTATTTTTAGCAATGATATGCAAAACTGCATTAAAATATAAGTACATGTAGTGTTCTGTCATTACATTGCACCTGTTAGCCACCCATTCATATGAGACAGTAATACAGAGTTTATGGGAAGTGTAGTTCTCAGATATGTGTTCTAGTATGTTACAGAACAAGAGGTACTGTGTTTGGCAACATGTATTGGCCAACTTGGTTCTTCAAAAAATGCTAAACCTTGGGAAATTCAGCATGAAAAATATTTGAATTTTTTAATTTTTGGTAGGGGATGAAATCTTTTCTTCCTGTAATGCATAAACAGTTGATAACTCTGTTGCATGATAAATAATGATCATTTTTGTAATGCTGGGGCCAGTGTAAATATTGGAATAACATTGTTGTATGAGTATCTATCGTTTAATTATGATGTTGATAAACTGTTTATTTGTTACAACTGTAATAACTATTATTGTACTGCTTTTTGCAATAGAAACATAATGACTTTACATAATAATAATAATAATAATAATAATAATAATAATAATAATAATAATAATAATAATAATAATAATAATAATTTTTCGTGTTGACTATCAAAAACCTTATCCTATATATGGCTAGTATGAAGAAATTATTAATTTCCATCAATTAACTAAAATAATGGTTGTTGTTTTAATGTAATTACAAAAAGAAATGTGATAGTTATGCATGGATATTTAATATGTATGAAAAGAGATGCCCAAACAAAGAAAGAAACATAGCTAGCCTAGGTTAAGTTTTGGAGCTCCAATTTAGGTTAAGTTACTTTATAGTTGAATATTCCACAATACTGCTCCCGTAATATTATTGAGCACTTGTGTATTTAATATTGCATACCCAAACATATGTGGGTATCCTATATGATAAATACTGTCTATTTACACATATTTGTTTAATGTTACAGATCTACTGAAATACTACAGTTTCCTGTCATCCCCCATGCATATTGGTGGACAAAGCAGCACAATTCACATGAAGAAAACACATTTAACTCATTGGGGCACTCAGCTGCTTTATATGGAGACTGCAAGTTGGTGGTCATACACACATTGGGCCACCATCAGTGTCACCGCTTAACATCGGTCAAGGGAATAACCATGTCTTCTCTTACAAAGAAATCATCAAGAGAATTGTATCCTGAGCTACAATTTGTTCAAACCACAGATGCTCAAATATAGGTGCTGTGTGTGTTCGATCTGCTTGTCATGGAAACAACAGAAGTGATCGAGATTTAACTGTATTGGAACACCACAGTGAAGCGAAATAATTATTAATTTATAGATGAGTCGTATTTATTACACATCTGCTTCACTTACGTACCTATTTTGAGGACATGTTTCGCAAATCATCATTTGCATCTTCGGCTCTTATGCGACCTTTCTTTAGAGAGGACTGAATTTTTTTTGGTCGCATAAGAGCCGAAGATGCAAATGATGATTTGCGAAACATGTCCTCAAAATAGGTACGTAAGTGAAGCAGATGTGTAATAAATACGACTCATCTATAAATTAATAACAGAAGTGATGTCTACATATTTGGAGTCGGTTGAAAGAAGTGCCATTATCAAATATTTTGACTGTTATCTTTAACTAACCTGAACTTAGAGCTGGGAGTACTATGCAGGGCCACTGTGTATGTCAGTATATTATAGTATAGCTGATGCCTGTGTACTTCAAGAGTTTGGCATATCACGGACACCATTTTTAGTATTGTGTTCTTTCAATATACAAGTCATAAATGTTTTGGTTATCTATTAGTCTTTATTTGTTAGGTGCCGAGGATGTTGCCTTACTATCTGGGGAGGGGGTGATGTTATATACATAACTTCTAATTATTCAAAATTTACTTTAAAAAAAAAGAAAGAAGAAGAAGAAGAAGAAGAAGAAGAAGAAGAAGAAGAAGAAGAAGAAGAAGAAGAAGAAGAAGAAGAAGAAGAAGAAGAAGAAGAAGAAGAAGAAGAAGAAGAAGAAGAAGAAGAAGAAGAAGAAGAAGAAGAAGAAGAAGAAGAAGAAGAAGAAGAAGAAGAAGAAGAAGAAGAAGAAGAAGAAGAAGAAGAAGAAGAAGAAGAAGAAGAAGAAGAAGAAGAAGAAGAAGAAGAAGAAGAAGAAGAAGAAGAAGAAGAAGAAGAAGAAGAAGAAGAAGAAGAAGAAGAAGAAGAAGAAGAAGAAGAAGAAGAAGAAGAAGAAGAAGAAGAAGAAGAAGAAGAAGAAGAAGAAGAAGAAGAAGAAGAAGAAGAAGAAGAAGAAGAAGAAGAAGAAGAAGAAGAAGAAGAAGAAGAAGAAGAAGAAGAAGAAGAAGAAGTGGTTTAATGAATTACGTAGTACTGGAAGTACTGTAAGTAACCTCATGGATGGAACATTGAAAACCAGTCTGGAAGAACAAGTAACTCATGCAGAGTGTCTAGTTAAAAAGCGGGAAGTTAGTCTTTGGGATGACTCTGTAGTGGACAGACGTGTTAGGCCATGTCCTTGGGTGCAGGAATCAATTAAAGTTATATTTGCGGTATATTCAAACAGCGATTAGATTGTTATGTACAAAGGTAAATGATGGATTACATAGAGGGTGAATAAATGTGTATTTTGTGTATGGTGAAAGAAAAAGTAAATTATTAATTTAGCCATGGGGTGAATTCACACACATTTACATAAGTCATAAGTTAAGTTCCCAGTTACCACTGAGCTAATGATCCCCAGAATGTATTTGTGGTTGTTTTTAACAAATGTATTTTTTAAAACATTCATCAATGTAACCATGGAACGTTACATTTTAATTATATATCACAAACTTTACTTATCTTTTACAGAAAACTGATGAAATCTCCACAGAATTCAAGAGCTGACGATGGGGAAAAAACAAAGTGACTGAAGATGCAAATGATTTATTTACGAATATTATCTTGAATTCTATGGAAATTTCATTAATTTTACTAAAATTATAAGTGAATATAATTTTGTGACAAACCAGTACTCAATGTTCCATATATTGCTAGTGTTTACCTAGAATGCGTTTTGTCAGGACCTTCCTAACATCCTCAGCTAATATAAAAATTATTTGTGGTTGGTTTATTGACACTCGTCACTTACTTTTTCATATATTTATGAGAGACTAGTTTCAAAGGCCCTGGCCTCCATTTTCAATCTCTTTCCAACTGGCATCTGTTGTTGTCTGCTCTCTTTGGTGGTGGAACTATGAACTTTTTTGTCAAATAATCTACTGGCGGGATTTCAAAGTTCATTACGCGATCCTTATTTTTCCAGATGAATATGTTCTCCCATGTTGTCAATCTATTTTGGTTTTGGTGATAAACCAAAATAGATTGACAACATGGGAGAACATTGCAATTCCTTTCTTGGCCGATGATAGAGGCAAAGCCTCTGAAACATGTTCCGGAAAAATTTAAAAGTAAGTGTTGTCTAGTGTCTTTAATCGACTCTCTTTAATGGGAGAACATATTCATCTGGAAAAATAAGGATCGCGTAATGAACTTTGAAATCCCGCCAGTAGATAATTTGACAAAAAAGTTCATAGTTCCACCACCAGAGAGAGCAGGCAACAACAGATGCCAGTTGGAAAGAGGTTGAAAATGGAGGCCAGGGCCTTTGAAACTAGTCTCTCATAAATATATGAAAAAGTAAGTGACGAGTGTCAATAAACCAACCACAAATAATTTTTATATTAATTTTGACGTCACTGTTACTAAATTCCTCCAAACACACATCCTCAGCTAATGTTGATTAATGAATTTTGATTTGGTGAACTCCTTGGAGGCAACAGCGGCACCTCTGTTGGTAGCTTAACGAACTTGAAGTTTGGGTTCTCTTCAAAGGTGGTGTAGAAATTTAACAGTTTTCCTTCACATTTCTTTATGAATAACTTTTCCCATGTGGTTAATGCAGTTGGACCCTGAACACTTTTTAATACGTAGATTTGTTGTTCTATATCGTGATTATCAAAGATATATAGATTATATAGAACAAGAAATATATTTATCAAAAAGTGTTCAGGATCCAACTGTATTAACCACATGGGAAAAGATATTCATAAAGAAATATGAAGGAAAACTGTTAAATTTCGACACCACCTTTGAAGAGAACCCAAACTTCAAGTTCACCAACAGAGATGCCCCTATCGCCTCCAAGGAGTTCACCAAATCAAAATTCAATAGTCGACATTAGCTGAGGATGTTAGGAAGGTCCTGATGAAACCTGTTCTAGGTTAACACTAGCAATATATTCATATTCATTTATTTCATCCTTAAGATCATGTTTACATGATATGGAATCGTCAACATTGTACATTAGAAATACAATTCAATTTACACTAAAACAATACAATTAAGAATAATGCTCACTCTCACACAGTCTTAATTAGCTAGTTCATACAGAACTATCCATTTACATATTCCATAATTGAATAAAATGAATTTTCTACTAAATATGCTTTGAGCTTTTTCTTAAATATATTCACATTTTCTACATTTTTTATATTAGGGGGTAGTCTGTTGAAAAATTTAATTCCATTGTGATAAGCACTGGATTTAGCTAGGTTTGTTCTGCAATATTGTACATGTAAATTTTCTTTCTGCCTTGCACTATGAAAATTAATCTCTTTATTATTAATTTTTAGATGAGTCGTATTTATTACACATCTGCTTCACTTTCGTAATCTCTTTATTGTTTAGTAGCTGATGCTTTATTTCTCTGATATGGTTGATAACTTGTAATATGTACATACTTGCTGTAGCCATGACCCTTTTTTTTTAAATAATTCCCAGCATGATAGTCTGCTCAATTCACCAGCCATTATTCTTAAAGCCCGCTTTTGCAACCGAAATACTTTTTCTAATTCCGTTAAAGCCCCCCAGAACCTCATTTCATACCGTACGTGACTATGGATGTATGCAAAGTATGCATCTCTAACCACTTTCGTACTAGTCACCCTTTTCAGTGTATTCAATATGTAGCATCCCACACTTATTTTTCTGCACAGCATATTTATATGCGACCCCCATTTTAGATCTTCTGTTATAACTATCCCCAAGAATTTAGTTTGTTCTTGGTAAATATTAAAAGCAGAAGCATTATTAACAGTGAAGTATTGTTCATATTTGAGTTTGATTTATGAGTCACTATGTTTACACTCAAACTTCACTTACTTGTTGTTGTATAATTGAAACGTTTTCAAGATCATTCGATCTCATCCTCAGCTGTTGGTGACTAAATGAACCTTCCTCTTCTTCCACTACTACGGAGCTCCGATCACTCTGCCATCTGGTGTTAGGGGCACTAAGTTTTTAATACTTCATTTAATGCCGGGATTTCAAAATTTATAACTTTATCACAGTTTTTGTTTATGAATATTTTTTCCCAAATATCCAATTCTATGGGTGTACTTAAAGATTTTAACAGTTTAATGTTGTGGCCAATGTTGTGGCTTTCTGTCCAAAAATGGTGTGAAACTGCAGATTTTTCTGTTTCTTTCAACTTAATGTTCCTCTGGTGTTCTTTTTGCCTGGTTAACAAGTTTCTCCTAGTTTTTCCTATGTAGCTTTTTTCACAGGTTTCACAATTAATCTGATAAATTCCTTATTTCAAATTGTTGGGGATTGTATTTTTTAGTGGTTTATTTAGAAGGTTCCTCAGACTGAATTTGTTCTGGGGTGCTAGTTTTAAGTTTAGTCTTTTGAAGATTCGTTCAAATTTTCTAAAAGTCCATGGATGGTAGGTGAATTTTCTATATTGCCAATTTGTGTTTTTAAGTGGTGTGAGAGTGGTATTTTTTGATATTATATTCAGTTTTTCAGTTTTTATCATGATGAAGAGAAAGAAAAAACTGAAGATAATATCAAAAAATACCACTCTCACACCACGTGAAAAAAGCTACATAGGAAAATCTAAGAGAAACTTGTTAACCAAGCAAAAAGAACACCAGAGGAACATTAAGTTGAAACAAACAGAAAAATCTGCAGTTTCACACCATTTTTGGACAGAAAATCACAACATTGGCACAACATTAAACTGTTAAAAATCTTTAAGTACACCCATAGAATTGGATATTTGGGAAAAAATATTCATAAACAAAAACTGTGATAAAGTTATAAATTTTGAAATCCCGGCATTAAATGAAGTATTAAAACTTAGTGCCCCTAACACCAGATGACAGAGTGATCAGAGCTCCGTAGTAGTGGAAGAAGAGGAAGGTTCATTTAGAGACCAAACAGCTGAGGATGAGATCGAATGATCTTGAAAACGTTTCAATTATACAACAAGTAAGTGAAGTTTGAGTGTAAACATAGTGACTCATAAATCAAACTCAAATTTGATCTTGGTACTTTACTAACTCACTATCAAACTATTTGTGGCTTTACCATATTTCTATGACAACTTAAATGAAAGTTCACAGCAATAGTTTTATCTGTATTTAATAGCAAATCTATTTGCCTCAAACCAGTATGCCAATTTCTCTATATTATCATTTATTTTTTCTTGCAGATCTGTTTCCTTGCTTACCTTTATTAGCAGATTCGTATCATCTGCAAACACCACCACTTCAGACTCCTGGACACATATTGGGAGATAATTTATGTACAGCAAGAAAAGAAGTGGCCCCAATATAGATCCCTGCGGTACCCCCTGACCTAACTTCTTCTGCATCGATTGACATCTTTCTATACTGAGATGTTCTTTATTGAAGTTACTAATTTCTACTATTTGTGATCGTTGTGACAGATATGATTTACACCAAGTATTGGCTATTCCTCTTATACCATATGCCTCTAACTTTCTCAGTAGTATATTATTGTGATCGGTCACATCATATGCCTTGGTTAGATCAAGGAACAGACCTATTGATTTTTCTTTTTGTTCAACAGCAGTGATAATTTTTTCAACCAAGGTGTAAACTGCAGATTCAGTAGACTTCCTCTGCCTACAACCGTGCTGTGAATGTCAGAATTTTATTTTTTTCCTAAAAATTTACTAATTCTATTGAACATTAGTCTTTCCAAAATCTTTGAAAATACTGATAGCATCGATACTAGCCTAAAATTTTGCAACTCATCCTGAGGCCCCTTTTTATGAAGCGGTCTAACTTTAGCCGTTTTTAATTTATCTGGGAAAACCTGTCTGAAGGAAGTGTTGTAAATATTCACTAATGGTTTTGCTATTTCCTCCACACTATACTTGACTACTAGATCTGGCCCAGCTGATAGCTTGTGTTTTAGCTTTTTTGCTGTACTTATTAGTTCCTGTTCATTTATAGGTTTAATGAATATTGAATTTATACATTTCTTAACCTTGCTGTTTTCCACTATTTTATTAACTCCTGTGTCATAATCTCTTAGTACTTTATTGCGACCCTCAACAAAATACATATTAAACAATTCAGCTATTTTAAATGGTTCTTTGATTTTTTTGCTTTCATGCATCAATTCAAATTGGATTATGCTTGAATTACTTTTCCCAGTTTCCTTATTTATTACTTCCCACATTACTTTGGTTTGTTTCCCTTTGAATATATTTATCATTTACTAGCTTTTTTGCATCCCTGATAACCTTTTTGTATCCTTTTTTATATTTCTCTATATAGCTTACGATTTCCCCTTTTTTCAACATGAACAAGCACTTTAATCTCTCTGAGGACACTTGTATCCCATTTGTCACCCACCCTTTATGATATTTGTTCTTTAAACTAACTTGTTTCAGTGGAAATGCTATATCAAAATTGTGATAAGACTGTTCCTATTAGCTTATCAAATTTTGAATTTACATCCTTCTCTTCAAAAACATCATGCCAACTCTCCTTGCTTAATAGGTATTTAAATTCCTTCTGATTTTCCTCACTACAATATATGGAGCATTTAGTACTAGTTCAACTCAAAATTATACTAATTTTGTGCTTCCTGTATCACAGTCCTTACTCACAGGAAGATACGTGAAGATTGCAACAAATAATTACATTTTACATAGTGTTTTGGATATTTCTTTTCACTGTAATTGTCTATATTGATGTTGCCAAAAATATATACACTATGATTTTTATACTTTTTTAGCACTGACATTACTATTTCAAGTTTGCTCATGAAATGAGTTGACTTGTCAATTTTATTTTCAAGAGATTGTATATTCATTAGGCTCTCACCAAGGTGCCCTGGGTTCAATCCCAGGTGATTGCAAAGTGAGATTTGTGGTGGACAGTATGGTGCTCGGACAGATTTTTTCTGGGTCCTCCCATTTCCCCCATCAGCATTCCACCAATTGCTCCATCATCATCTTTCCTATCATTCAACTTGCCCTCATATACATATCGTCCACTTCCTTCACCTTCATAACAGGCATTGGTCTGATAACCTATCCTGGTTCTCTGTCGGATCCAAAGCTTCGGTTCCTCAGGCACAACCTTAAAAGGGATAGAGGAACAAGAATCCCCTCACACCACAATAGTGATACAACTGGGGAAGTTAAAGAAGAAGAGATTGTATATTAATATGTACTACTGCTACTGCTTCAGTATGTAGACCATACACAGCCACTTTTTCTTGAAGTAATGCTATTAGGTGGTTCCAAGAATTTCATTATGGCTTGGACGGATAAAATTGTTTGTGAGAATCCAATTTACCCTACGAGTGTCTTTATAAAATTTTACCCTTAAATTGGAGGGGGGGAACTGCCACAGGACTAAAGTATTCATACTCCACACAAAATTTTGGTGTATTTGCTGCTGTGTTAAATTTCATGTGTGGATTCAATGTGTTCAAATTCTGATTCACTGTTATTTGAAAGAGTCCTGATCCAATTTGACACTAGTTTTTTCACAGGTATCTTGTCTACTGACTGAATCAAAATATATTTTACAAATACAGTTAGTTAATGTTATTTTAAAAGTGGTTTAAATGAAGTCCATTCCTTGTTTGCATTTTGCAATGAGCAGTGGATGCTTTTACTAATTTAACATCATCTTATTTTGAACACATTTGTATGAGGATACCACTTGGTTTATTGACTATGACATGCAATGGTGAGCCTTCCCAAACATCATACCTTAGAGCAAAATCCATCAAGATTACATTTGTGTTCTGGTAGTAGTAGTTCTGAATACCTATTAACATTGACATGACTTTCACTGTCCATGTCATTTTTACCACCAATAATTACTACATAGTTTTATTACATTCTTGTGCACTATAGTAAACTGTTTTGATAATAATCAAAATAATTTCAACAATCGTGATTTCACTAAGGCATTTGTTTGTCAGCCATCTTTCTTTTGGGAGAGTTTCATCAAAATTCCTTTTCCATGTACAAAATTGAATCGAGAATATATTGACACATTGCTTCACTCACACTGTTTATTCACAGGACATGTTTCAAGAGCTCTTGCTCCTATCCTCAGCTGATACTCGACTAGTGCAAGTTGTAGTGGTTTCTTCTTTCTCCGTATTGTCAATAGATGGCGTGATGTATTTGTCAAAGATGTCCGGTGGTGGAGTTTCAAAATTCATGACTCTATGACGATTTTTGTTAATGAAGATTTTTTCCCATATGGAAAGGTCTATGGGGTGATTAACGTATTTTATTAGAGATGTTTCCAAATTGATGTCATGTCTAGTATTCAAAAAATGAAAAGCCACTGCTGATTTTTCTGTTTCACCATTTTTAATGTTTCTCATATGTTCTTTAGTTCTGATGTTAATATTTCTTTTTGTTTTTCCTATATAAATTTTAGGGCAAGTTTCACATTTGATCTCATAGATTCCTGGTTTTTCTTTGGTATTGATTGAATTTTTGGGAGGGCCTTTTAACAAACCTGTTTTGAGGTGCAAGAGTTATGTTGTGTTTTGAGAAGATTTTTTGGAATTTGTTATAGGCTGATGGGTGGAAGGTGAATTTTTTAAAAAGTTTTTTCTCTTTTTCTCCTGTAGGTTCTAGGGTGGTGGTTTCTTTTATTTTCTTAGCTTTGTTGAGTCTGTTAACAGTTTTGTCTATTAAATTTGGGTTGAAACCGTTGGATATAGCTACTTTTTTTATGTGTAGGTATTCTTCTTGATAATCTTCTCTGTTTAGTGGAAAGTTGATCATCCGAAAGATTAAACTGTTGAAAATGGCATGTTGGTGTTGTTTTGGGTTGAAACTGTTGTTCTTAATGTAATTATCTGTGTGTGTCGGTTTCCTGTAGATACCAAAAGTGAGTTTGTTGTTCATTTTTTTGATCTTGATGTCCAAAAAGGGGAGCACACCATCCTCTTCTGTTTCCAATGTAAATTTTATAGCTGGATTTTGTATATTCAAAAGTTTAAGACCATCTTGTATGAGTTTTTTAGGTACTATTGCAAAAATGTCGTCAACATAGTGATACCACACTTTGAAATAATTTGGAAAAGCTTTTGTGATATGTGTTTCAAAAGCACTCATGAATAAATCTGCCAAGAAGGGAGACAATGGGTTGCCCATTGCTAGGCCCATTTTTTGTTTATAGATCTGTCCATTAAAGCTGAAAAAATTTTGATTGATACAAATTTCTGTAAGTTGTGAAAGTTCTTCTATTTCTTCAGGTGTTATTTGTATTGATTCCAGCCATTTTTTGAGAAGTGGAATAAGCTCATTGGTCGGTATACTTGGATATAAAGAAATGACGTCAAAGGAAACTAAAGCATCTGTAGAGTTGATCTTTGTGTCCTTCAGGAGATTTAACAATTCAAACGAGTTTTTGATACTTAAATTTTCAAATTTTTTGAAGGATCTGAAGATTTGAACCAGCCATTTTGATAGTTGGTAAGTGGAATTAGCAATTAAAAACAGTAAAATCATGACTAAAAGAGATAAATTGAACAATAAAATAGACAGTCCAAAAACACCATACATATATGGTTTACCCAAAATACATAAACCTGAAATTACCCTCAGACCAATAATTAATAACATTGATGCACCCACTTACCAACTATCAAAATGGCTGGTTCAAATCTTCAGATCCTTCACAAAATTTGAAAATTTAAGTATCAAAAACTCGTTTGAATTGTTAAATCTCCTGAAGGACACAAAGATCAACTCTACAGATGCTTTAGTTTCCTTTGACGTCATTTCTTTATATCCAAGTATACCGACCAATGAGCTTATTCCACTTCTCAAAAAATGGCTGGAATCAATACAAATAACACCTGAAGAAATAGAAGAACTTTCACAACTTACAGAAATTTGTATCAATCAAAATTTTTTCAGCTTTAATGGACAGATCTATAAACAAAAAACGGGCCTAGCTATGGGCAACCCATTGTCTCCCTTCTTGGCAGATTTATTCATGAGTGCTTTCGAAACACATATCACAAAAGCTTTTCCAAATTATTTCAAAGTGTGGTATCGCTATTGTGGCAACCCTGTATGGGTTGTCAGGCCTGGGGCCACTAGGCTGAACTTTGTTCGTTGGCTGCGCTGGGGAGGGGTTGGCATATCCTCTTCCCCCAGACGACCGGCCGCCACCAGAGAGAGAGGACGTGTTTGTAGCAACCCTCCGGACACAAACCTCATTGAATGTAAGTTGTCTGAAATTATTAAACCTCCTTTAAAATGCACTTGTGAGTTTTCCTTCGCTGGGCCTTCCACCTTTCACCACCATGCAGGTAAGCTAATTATCAGTAAAATAACATGTCCACCCTACCGCGTGGTGTGTAACTAGTGTTTGTTAAGATGGTTTAGCTCTACCGCTACGGGTTCCCCCAAAGCTAATAAATATTTAAATCTATTCTAATGTAGGGTGTGACATATTGGTGGAGACGCGGGTAAGATCTCAAATTTTTTTTTTTTTTTTTTCCTTGCTTTATTCCTGTTTTGATGAAAAAATTTGAATGTGTACGCTGGTGAAAGATGGAGGAAACATGGCCGACCGCGTGGTGTTCAATTAGTTAGAAATTCTAATCTGGTCATCGTGTCGTAATCCTTTAACTTTTGGTCTGTTTTTTATTTGATTTCTTTAATAGTAAACTTATTTCATAATATTGTGCTAAAATTTTTTTTTATAACTACATGGAAATTGATTATTTGCGTTGAAGAATGGACACCACGTGGTGGCATAATTTGTTTTTAATTAGTTTTCTTTTCAGGCTTAATGTGAGGTTTATTTATTAATACAGAGTTTATAGTTTAAATTTGCGGAGATTTGTTTTTCTAAATTTTGAGTATTTTGGGATGTGAACTTAAATTTTGGTCGACCACGTGGTCACGTGTTAATTTTCAAGGGACGCTATGTGAATTTTAGCAGTAAAATTCAAAGTAAATAGTTTCTTTTTTTTGGTGTTTTTGTGAAGGATGCACTTCATTTTTGTGTTCATTCCAGTTGGTAATTCTGCTTATTTTATTCTGGTGTCCAGTGTTACTTAAAAGTAAGTCAAAATGCCTAAGAAAACGCGGCAATCATCCAATGTTCCAGTTACAATGGATTCACATGATGTAATAGCTTCGACTTCTGCTTTAGCTAATCAAAGTGCACATGTACCTAGTAATTTAGAAGTATCCATGGCACCTAATGTTAATCAGACTCAGACAATGCAAGTTTCTCGGCCTTTTATTGATCCACCCTGTTTTGACAGGATAGCACTGATATCTCCTTCAGAATTTTTGAGAAAATTTAACTTAGTTTCTACAGCAAATGGTTGGTCAGATGTACAAAAGTTGAAGTTTTTCCCATGTTACTTGCGAGACACAGCAGTACTTTGGTACCGAACGTTTTGCCATAGACACCCTGAGCATGATTGGCATTTTCTAACTCAACAGTTTTTGGCAGCTTTTCAAATGTCCAATCAAGATGAATTGTTGGAAATTAAACTTAGGCAGAGGGTACAATTAGAAAATGAACCTGTATTAGATTACATTTATGATGTATTATCCTTGTGTGACCAAGTTAACGCTGCAATGACACAAATGGAGCAGGTAAAAAACTTATTGAAAGGATTGAAACCTCAGTATGTACAAGCTTTGCTCCCATTAAATCCACAAACAGTTGAGGAGGTTTTACAAATTATTAAAAGCGTTGATAAAGCTAATTTTTATGTGCAACATAGACAACATTTAGTACAAGCACAAACATCAACTTACACTTCTCCACCTGTGTCATCTGCACCTGTTTTATCACGGTTTGAAAGTGTAAATCACTCTGAACCAGTTATTAATGTTGTTTCCACATTGAGTGAACAGGTCACTAAACTTGCTACCCAAATGCAACAACTTCAGTCTCAATTCACTGCTGCTGCATCTACTGTGCAGCCACCTCCACTTAAGCCTCCAAGATATCATGAAAAGAGACAGCAGGCACCTATTGTGTGTTACAATTGCAACAAGCGTGGTCATATGGCACGTAATTGCTGGACTTCACCATCTGGTTCAAAAAACTCGAGAGGCCCAGCCTCCAACGACATAACCTAGAGGTACCCAAAGTAAGTTCACCTGTGTCTAATGTTGTTTCTCTTCCAGGTCAAATTTTGCAAATTTTGGGGTCCATTGGGGAGTCAAAACTTCCAATTTTGTTGGATACAGGAAGTGCAGTTAGCATTGTGAATGCAGCTCATATCAATGACATTTCTAAAATGAAACCTGTCGAGATTTTGCTTAAAACAGCTGGTAACAAGTTATTAGATGCGCCTTATCAAACAAATTTGAAATTTCAAATTAATGACTTTGTTTTTCAGGAAGATGTGTTAGTGGTAAAAGACTTGGCACATAATCTCATTTTGGGTAATGACTTTCTAACTTCACATAAAGTTACCATTGATTATTCTTGTGCAGAAGTTAAGATTCAAACTCATGAGGGAGAAATGGTACACATTCCTTTTGAAACAACATGTGGTGGTCCCTTTACAGATATTGCTGTGATTCCATTGAACGATGAGGTACAGATAGTTAATAAAGTTTCTGTTGTAAAAGATGTGAAATTGCCACCGCTTACTACTTGTTTTGTGGCAGTGCAGCCTTCAGCTGATATTACAAATGAGGTTATGTTCGAGCCTTCTACCAGTATTATGCATAAGAAGAATATTTCTATTCCACCTGTAGTTTGCAAATCTTCAAAGGACTTTGTGATACCAGTACATAATAATTCAGCTGTTCCTCAAACCCTTTTTGCTAAAACTGTATTAGCTAATGCTCATGAAGTTGCATTTGTTCAAAGTAACTCAGTTTCACCTAAGGATGTTACTCCATTGAACGCTCCAAAGTTTGAATTTAATGTTAATACCAACTTAACTGAAGCTCAAAAGTCAGATCTTCATAATCTGTTGTTAAAATATGAACATGTTTTTGCCACTTCATTGCAAGATTTAGGCTCAACTAATGTAGCTGAATTTAAAATAGAGGTAAAGGATGAAAAACCTATTAAGCAACGACCCTATAGGGTAGCCCATAAGCAGAAAGAGATTATTTCCCAACAAGTAGAGGAAATGAAAAATGCTGGTATTATTAGAGATTCTCAGTCACCTTGGTCATCACCTGTTGTGTTGGTAAAGAAAAAAGATGGCTCTATGCGGTTTTGTGTAGATTATCGTCAACTGAATAAGGTTACAGTAAACTCAGCCTTTCCCTTGCCTCTTATTGATGACCTCCTTAGTTACCTTGGAGAAGCTAAATGGTTTGCTTCCTTAGATTTGTTGTCAGCATACTTTCAAATTCCTTTAGAGGAGAATAGTAAAAAGTATACCTCATTTGTTACTCATGAAGGGCAGTATGAATTTGAACGTTTGTCTTTTGGGCTTGCTAATGCACCAAGATTTTTCAGTTTTGTTGCTGAGAAATTGTTAGGAGACTTGAAATTTAAGAAAGCTTTAGCATATTTGGACGATATTGTTGTTTTTGCCAAAACTTTTGAAGAATTATTAGAAAACTTAGAAGCTGTTTTTCAACGTTTGGAAATGCATAATTTTAAACTGAAACCTGGGAAATGTTTCTTTGCTATGGAAAAGATAAAGTTATTGGGTTTTGAAGTATCTAAAGATGGAATTTCCCCAGATTCTGAGAAAGTTACAGTGATCAAAGAACTACCACGCCCAAAGAATGTTAGAGACGTGAGAAAAGTTTTGGGTTTGTTCAATTTCTACAGGAAATTTATTAAGAATTACTCTTACATTGCCCATCCATTGATTCAGCTGACCAAGAAAAGTCAAAGTTTTATTTGGGGCCCGGATCAGCAAACAGCATTCCAGCAGTTAAAGAACTCTCTTGTTTCTGCCCCTGTGTTGGCTCATTATTATCCTGGAGCCTATACAGAATTACACACTGATGCTAGTGGTCTAGGAATAGGATGTGTTTTACTACAGAAAGTAAATGATAATCTTAGACCTATTGCATATGCTTCTAGAACTTTGTCAAAATGTGAAAGAAATTACAGTGTACCAGAGTTAGAGCTTTTGGCAATCGTTTTTGGTTTAACACATTTCAGGACTTTTGTGTATGGCTATAAAGTGCATGTTATTTCAGACCATCACTCCCTTTGTTATCTGAACAATTTAAAGGATTTGACAGGCCGGTTGGCTCGATGGAGTCTAAAGTTACAGGAATTTGATTATGATATATGTTATAAATCTGGTAAGAAACATAATGACGCAGATGTTTTGTCAAGGTTCCCTGTGTTACAGCCTGAAGAGCATCAAATTGAACAACTTGATGAGCTAATTACCTGTTTGCTATCACCAGTTGAGGTTGCTCAGAAACAAAATGATGATCCAGTTCTGACTCCAATTATTAATGCCCTTAAGGATCCTGAATCTGCTCCTGCTAAGGTTCAACGTCAAGCTTCTACCTATATTTTGAAAAGTGATGTCTTGTACAGGAAAAATTCGGGTTCTACTGGTCCCTTGCATTTACTAGTCATTCCTGAGGTGTTAAAGCATGAAATTTTGTCCTCATGTCATGATGATCCACTATCTGGTCATTTAGGTTTTTCTAAAACTTTTAGTAAGATTAATTCAAGATACTACTGGATAGGTATGAAAAAAGATATTGAGCATTTTGTGAAAACTTGTCCAAGTTGTCAGTCTAGGAAGGCACCTAAGAATCAAAAACCTGCTGGTCTTTTGCAGCCTATTCCAGTTAACTTTATTGGAGAACGTTGGGGAATAGATTTGTTAGGCCCTTTGCCTCGTTCTACGTCGGGTCATAAGTATATCATAGTTGCTACAGAATATGCTTCTAGGTGGGTTGAAGCTGCCCCTCTCTCTTTGGCTACCATTCCCCAGGTTACTAAGTTCATCTTACATCAGATTATTTGCAGGCATGGGGCCCCTGCCATGTTACTGTCTGATCGTGGTAGTGTCTTTCTGAGTGAAGTAACCCAGGAACTCTTGAAAGCTTTGTCAGTTTCCCCTCATTTTACTAGTTCATACCACCCTGCATGCAACGGCCTTACTGAACGATTTAACCAGACTTTACTAAATTGTCTTAGTCATTTTGTGGATTCAAATCAGCGCAATTGGTCTAATGTTTTACCATATGTGATTTTTTCATACAATTCTTCTGTTCAGGAAACTACAAAATTTTCACCATTCTATTTGATATATGGTCGTGAACCTTCCTTACCAAATCAGGTGCAACTTCAGGCCACTTCAAATGATTTATTTGTTCGGCAAACTTTGGAAGAGATTCAGAAAGCTCGTGAAGTAGCCATCCATAATATTAATCAGCAACAGATTAAACAGAAAGAAAGATATGATGCTAAGCATAGAGATACTCATTTTGCAGTAGGTCAGCTTGTTAAGATTTTTACTCCAATTAGGAAAAAGGGAAAATGTACCAAATTGCTTCATAGATATTTTGGGCCTTTTGAAATTGTTCGACAAATTACTCCTGTTACTTATGTGGTTCGTCGACCAAATGCTCCTAGAGTTAAGGAACAATCAGTACATGTTTCTAGGATATTCCCATATTTTGATCCTGTGGGACCATATAGACTGTAAATGCATTTTGCTTTTCTTTTGTGTCACATTAAATGTAAAAAGGTTGTATGTAAAGTATATTGTCCCTTGATTTCTGAGTGTGAATTTTGAGATTTAGTGTATAGTGTGCTAAGCTATTTTGTTTTGGAATATGATGTATATTATTGGCAAATGGCAATACTTGGATAGATGTTTGATGAATTAGATGTCAAAAGTTGAACATACAATTGTTATTATTGAAAGTCACAATTAATTGATATTAAAAGTATATGTTCCCTAATAACTGTTTTGAGTTGAATAACCTCATTTTATGATAAATTTTGCAATGATTAGAAAATTGAAATTTTGTTTATTAATTTTAAGTTTACATTCTGGAATAGTGCTGTGCTACCTCGATAAGAAGGATGAATGAAATTATGTGTGATTATGTGAAAGATGTAGAGGTAAAGTTTATCTGGTTAATGGGGTTGCTGCAATGTGCCCGTTAATCCAGTGTTTTAGGCTCGATAAAGTGGCTGAAATGTGCTTATCGATGCAAGTAATTAAGTGTATTTTTGAGTTTTGTTTAGCATTGGTGCTGAAATGTGCATGCTAAGATGATGAGGAAAACCTGAATCACAGAGAGGTTTGCGAATGACTGTTATGAAGCTGAGACCTGGGGATGTTCTGTTTGTCATCCTCGCCATAGTTACCAGGTATTTGTGAGATAGCACATTACTAGTACAGATGTTTACTTTGTCTCTTCATTGCAGGATGCTAATAGTTTGAACATTTTGATAAAATTGTTTTGGATTAAGAGTGATATATATTTTGGAGTTGTGTGATTACCAGTATGCTTTAATGGTTTATTGAATTCTAAGTTTTATGTTGAAAAGCAAAAGTACCCTTCAATGTATACAAAAGTTTTTAGAATAGGCTAAGACATGATACTATATTTTCTCTTTTGTGTATCTAGGATGTGAAATTTTGAGGCCCCGGAACTTAATTTTTCTTTCAGTTTTGTTCTATGTATTGTGTTGTAGAACAATTTTTTTTTGTTTGTTGGTGTAGTAATGTGACAGTAGTTTTGTTGGCATGCAAAATGTTGATGTTAGTAGATTGTAAGTAGTTTTGTTGATTTGAAAGGTAGTAGTACTGATGATATTAAGTAGTGCGCACACATAATAAATATGATTGAAATTATAATGGTAAAACAAAGAGAAAAACTGAGCTCATTTTTGTTTAAGTGTACACGTCAGTTTTTGTTAAAAAGTTTATGGCCACGTGTAATATTTTGGGGTACCCCTCTAATTGTAAGTTTTGGTATTTTGAAAATTTGTAATATTTTTATTCAATGTTTTGGAAGGTCAAATTATTTTGTGCTGTGTGTATTGTATTATTTCTACCGTAAGGGGTTTTTTGTAAAGTCTTGATTGTGACATTCCTACGTTTTATGTATTCTTTTGTGAAGATTATTTTGTGAAGATTATTTGATTTATCTTGTCAAAATTTGTAAGCTCTATATATTGCCGAGTGATGGAAATTATCTTAGTTTTATCATGTATCTTGCTACCCAGATGGGGTGTACCTAATTTTTTTTTATTATTTATTATTGTTCAGAAGTGAAGTTTGTTTTTAATGATGTAGTTGTCTTCTGTAATTGACGTACACTTATATTTTTTTGAAATAATGTTGTAGTATGATGATACGTATCAAGTCAGCCCTATTTATCTGCGTTCCTGCTGCACCACACTGTTCCTACCGAACTGTTTGCACCATGGGAGTGCTAAACCTGCCACACTGCCTTGTGTCATCGGGCTCTGGTCCGCCCTTTATGACCACTGTTCGTCAGAGCTTTGGCAGCTATTAGTGCTGTCACTTCGTACCTGTGTTGGGGGCAGAAGAACTATTAATGCCCCACATTGTTATTCAGTGTAGAGCAAGTACAATTGTGCTCAATTCAGTGGTCTTTATTCATCAGTGACTGCAGTGCAAGCTTCAAGTTTTTTTTTACATTTGTGAGACCAGTGGGAATGGAATGTACTGTCCAGGCAGGTTGTGAAACTTATTTTTTTTTGCTTGGTGCAGTAGTGGTGAAAAGTGCTGAACTTCATTTATTTTTCTTTTAGGGCTTTTTAATTAAAGTTATAGACAGACACTGGAGTAAAGAAACGAATGTGTAACGTCAAGAGACAAGATTTATGTGTGTAATACTGTTTGTGATGTTTGTATGCTAATTTTTTTTGTTTTTGTTCCATCACTCGAGCGAGTTTCTTTTCTTTTGTAATTAATTGTTCTGTTGACCCTGGGTCAACAGCTTGTGGTCCGGGGGGAGGTGTGGCAACCCTGTATGGGTTGTCAGGCCTGGGGCCACTAGGCTGAACTTTGTTCGTTGGCTGCGCTGGGGAGGGGTTGGCATATCCTCTTCCCCCAGACGACCGGCCGCCACCAGAGAGAGAGGACGTGTTTGTAGCAACCCTCCGGGACACAAACCTCATTGAATGTAAGTTGTCTGAAATTATTAAACCTCCTTTAAAATGCACTTGTGAGTTTTCCTTCGCTGGGCCTTCCACCTTTCACCACCATGCAGGTAAGCTAATTATCAGTAAAATAACATGTCCACCCTACCGCGTGGTGTGTAACTAGTGTTTGTTAAGATGGTTTAGCTCTACCGCTACGGGTTCCCCCAAAGCTAATAAATATTTAAATCTATTCTAATGTAGGGTGTGACACTATGTTGACGACATTTTTGCAATAGTACCTAAAAAACTCATACAAGATGAGTCTTAAACTTTTGAATATACAAAATCCAGCTATAAAATTTACATTGGAAACAGAAGAGGATGGTGTGCTCCCCTTTTTGGACATCAAGATCAAAAAAATGAACAACAAACTCACTTTTGGTATCTACAGGAAACCGACACACACAGATAATTACATTAAGAACAACAGTTTCAACCCAAAACAACACCAACATGCCATTTTCAACAGTTTAATCTTTCGGATGATCAACTTTCCACTAAACAGAGAAGATTATCAAGAAGAATACCTACACATAAAAAAAGTAGCTATATCCAACGGTTTCAACCCAAATTTAATAGACAAAACTGTTAACAGACTCAACAAAGCTAAGAAAATAAAAGAAACCACCACCCTAGAACCTACAGGAGAAAAAGAGAAAAAACTTTTTAAAAAATTCACCTTCCACCCATCAGCCTATAACAAATTCCAAAAAATCTTCTCAAAACACAACATAACTCTTGCACCTCAAAACAGGTTTGTTAAAAGGCCCTCCCAAAAATTCAATCAATACCAAAGAAAAACCAGGAATCTATGAGATCAAATGTGAAACTTGCCCTAAAATTTATATAGGAAAAACAAAAAGAAATATTAACATCAGAACTAAAGAACATATGAGAAACATTAAAAATGGTGAAACAGAAAAATCAGCAGTGGCTTTTCATTTTTTGAATACTAGACATGACATCAATTTGGAAACATCTCTAATAAAATACGTTAATCACCCCATAGACCTTTCCATATGGGAAAAAATCTTCATTAACAAAAATCGTCATAGAGTCATGAATTTTGAAACTCCACCACCGGACATCTTTGACAAATACATCACGCCATCTATTGACAATACGGAGAAAGAAGAAACCACTACAACTTGCACTAGTCGAGTATCAGCTGAGGATAGGAGCAAGAGCTCTTGAAACATGTCCTGTGAATAAACAGTGTGAGTGAAGCAATGTGAGTGAAGCAATGTGTCAATATCTTCTCGATTCAATTTTGTACTAGTTTGTGCTTCACTGTCCCTACGCTTCTTTCAAGTTTATACTTTGATTTCCTTTTCCATGCCTGTCTCCAAATATTAGTATTCTTCCTGCCATTTTTGTGAACTTCCTTTTTAAGAGGTCAACATTGCAAGAATTTGTCTCTGTGCTTCTAAGTTAGGAGGCGAATGGATGTTCTTTTCCATGTCTTCCTCTCAGAGTAAATAATTACAATTTTCAATAGTGAAACTAGTCTTTTCTGTCAGATTATTTGTTATTTCAAATGCTGGACTTATAGCTTACGTTTTCCAACATGTATACTTATTTTCTACAGTTAGGTTGGGCCAGTTTTCGATATTCATGTTTATGATAGTGCCATTTCTTTCTTTTGTTTCTTTGAGTGCTTTCTGCAGCAATTCAATTATATTTTCTAATGAATTGTTTTCTTCTGCTAGTTTCTCCATAATGACTTCACCATCTTTCAGCCTACAACTGAACTTAAAGAAATTCACATATCATCCAAAAACATTTTAGAAATTTAAGAAGTTTTACATAATGCACAACATCAACCTAACCCCAAAGAACACATTTTAGCACAAGACAAAAAAGCTGGAATTTACAAAATCAGAACATATAGAATGCTTCAAATACATATGGACAATGATTATTAAGTTCATCATTCTACTATGAGGGATTATTGGTGATTTATATTCTGCATGAGGTGGACCCAGTCCAAATTGCTGAATCAATTGTAATTGTGCTGCTTTTATTTTTGTGATCTCAACAGAGTAACTTAAATGCAGGCCTCAAGCACTTAGATGTTCCATGTGAATGCTTCCAGTAATATGGGTGCAAGGTGCTGAATTTACAGAATATTTTAAATTATGACTGGCACTTAAATGAAGAAAATTTGTAAGCAGTAACACCTTTGAGTAATGCAATTAAATGTACAGTTTTAAAAGGAACATTAATAGGAAACGTGGTCGAATGGTGCAAAACTGACCATAAGAACTGGGCTATTCTTTATGCCAGAAAAAAATGTTTCTAAGTCCAACATCTGTGAGAGTTCTCTTGCCTATGGGTCCCCCACAGTTTCCAAAAGGCACTTTTTGGTTCATTGTGCAATTCTTGCAATCAATACTGAAACTCTAGATGTGCTGATGGTATTAACCATATTAGACCGAATTCTGATGTATCCACACCTGTGTACTGTAATCCCAAAAACATTTCCCATGCACAAGATGAATACAACGTAGTTACCACTTAACATGCTGTGATTCCTGCCCACCATGTAGCAGGATGGCGCGTTGTACTTTGGTTCCCTGCCACAGAATGCACCGGTTAGATGCTGCTCTTGAAGGTTGCAGATTTTAAGTCTCGGGTATAGAACCAATGCCCACTCAGCATCAAGAGCAATTTGAGAAACTGCAATAGGTAGTGAATTATAATCAAGAATGTCAACTTTCCGGCTGGGGATGCCGAGATGCTGAGCAAATCTCCTCCCTGTATCAATTGGATAATTGCCCACCTCTGCCTCACATAAATGGACATAAGGCCAACAGTCAGATTCGCAGGCTAAGGCTCATTTTGAGTTGTTATGCTATTATCAAATGTGGGAAAAAAATCTTTACGGGTATTATGGCAAGTAGGATACAAGCATACGTTGAAGAATACAATATTCTGTATAAAGAATAAAATTGAGTCATACCTTTTAAAACGTGTAACTTCACTCACGTCACTTCACGACGTTAGAAGTTACAAATTTTAAAAGGTATAACTCAGTTTTAGTCTTTATACATGAAATTAGCTTCAATGTTAACAACACTTTTATTTATAACTATTCAAAATACAATATTCTCTCAGAATTTCAGATGGGTTTTAAAAGAAGGAGAAGAACAATTTATAATTAATTTATTATATAAGCATTGGTAGATAAATATTTAAAGAATAAGAGAGGAAAGCTATATATGGCGTTTGGTGATCTTTAGAAAGCTTATGATAGGATTGAGCTCCAGTTGTTGTGGCATAAGTTGTTGAGCAAAGGGGTGAATAAACAAATGGTGGATACTATCAGAGCATTGTATAAGGAGAATACATTTTGTATAAGAGTGGAGGATGGGGTTGTAACAAGAGGGATCAAACAAGAGAAAGGTCTTAGACAAGGGTGTAAATTAAGCCTGGTCCTATTCCATTTCTATTAAAGGAAACTGGGAGATGTCATAACCTTATGCCAATAATTAATAATTTACTGATCCCAGGATTACTTTTTGCAGATGACCTATTTGTAGATGCAATTATGGTAAATGGATTAAAACAATCCTTGGAAGGGCTGACCCTATTGCTCAGTCAGTAGAGCACCTGCCTGCCGTGCAGAGTCCCAGGTTCAATTCTCAGCTGGGGGTGGGGATTTTTCTCTAATCAAAATTATTCGCCATTTTCTGCAGTGTCTCGAATTATGAATGAGAGTGTAAATTGGTGCATGATCTAATGATTAAAAAAGAAAAATCCAAAGTACTAGAAACCCAACGTCTACAAGATAACACCATCTCAATATGTTTCAAAGAAGAATGGTTGCCGATAGGACCATTGTGGAACAATTAAAACAAAAATCCTCGGAAGCAGTATGTAATTACTGCAAAGAATGAAGTTTAAAAGTAAAGCAGGATACGACACAGATCATAGTTAAATTAAATTTAAAGGGAGTCGATTAATGACACTAAACAACACTTACTTTTAAATTTTTCCGGAACATGTTTCAGAGACTTTGCCTCTATCCTCAGCCGGCCATCGACTGGTTCTCATTGGTGTAGTTGACGATATTTTGTCATAGGTCTCCTATGGTGGCAGTTCAAGGAACTTGCTGAACAAATCTTTCTGGGGGATGTCGAAATTGAATACTTTGTTCCTATTTTTTGAAATGAAGATTTGTTCCCATGTGGATAGTTCTTGTTTTCCTGATGTATGTTTTAGTAGTTTTGGTTCTGGATTTATGTTGTGTTTTTTTTTTTTCCAGAAATGTGTGGCTACTACTGATTTTTCTAATTGTTTATATTTTATGTTTCTAAAGTGTTCCTTTGCTCTTGTTTCTAAATTTCTTTTGGTTTTTACAATATAAATTTGACTACAGTCACTGCATTCAATTTGATATATACCAGATTTTTTGTTAGATGGAATGGCATCTTTGATGTTTGAGCAAATTAGGTTTTTTAAGGAGAAATGGTTGACTGGTGCTAGTTGAATGTTTAGTTTTTGAAGACTTTTTTGAATTTATCATAGGCCCATGGATGGTAAGTGAATTTTTTGAAAATCATATTAGTTTCTGTAGCTGAGAGGGTTGTGGTTTCCTTTATTAGCTTCTTCTTTTTTGCTAAGTTCACTTTTTTGTCTACTAATGATTTGGGAAAGTTATTTTTTTGTGCTATTTCAATTATTTTGTTGTATTCTGTTTTGTAGAGGGATGTTTACCAGTCTGTGTGCTAAACTATTGAAGATTGCCTGTTTGTGGAATCTTGGGTTGTAGCCATTAGCTTTTATGTAGTTGTCTGTCTGTGTTGGTTTTCTGTAGATGCCAAAGTTTAGTCTGTTTTTATTTCTCATTATTTTTAGATCAAAAAATGGTAAATACTCGTCTTTTTCTATTTCTACAGTGAACTTGATGCTATTTTTTTTGGATATTTAAAAGTTTTTTTAGTGCATCACTGATGTGTTTTTTTTTTTGGTACTACTGCAAAGATGTCATCTACATATCGTTGCCAGAGTTTGAACATCCAAGGGAAACCTTTGGTGATCCTTATTTCTACACTTCCAAGAAAGGAACAGATCATAGTGTTTCAAAAAGGAGGGACACTGAGTAAATATGAAAAATGGATGAATGAAAATAAAAAAGAGTACAGGGTAGTTAGAGATTGCATTTATTTAGGAGTTAAAATAGACAGCAGAGAGAATTGGAAAAAACAAACAAAATTTTCCTTGGCAAAAGGAAAAGGAGCATTATCAGCCATCAGAAGCTGTAAGTACAAAGTACCAGATATAAGTATCAAATGGGAAGAGAAAGTTTATAGTATGATGGTAGAGGCTATATTGGATAGAAGTACTGAGACTAGACGGAGGATAGGAAGTTATAGATGAGGTGCATAGGAGATGCTGTACAGAAATAAAGATGTATTTTTATATCTTGACAGATGGACAGCGATGTGCAGTGGTATCTGGATGAGTCCACTTCACAACGGTTGAAACTGGAGGGGAGGGCAGAGTGCAGAGCTACTCGGTAATACTAAAGCTTGTTTCAAACTGTGCATGTCTCCTGGTTCCAAGAGAGCATTTAGAAATGGCGACTCCTAGCAGCACATTAGGAAATAAAGTGCTACATTTAAAAACATGAGAAGTAATAACCAATGTCTATAGATTTATAAAAAAGGAACAATGGTCTGGATCTGCTATAAAAATCTGGGAAAGGGCATCTGAGTCAACAGTTGTGTCTGAATGCAGTTTAGGTGAGTTATTAAGAAAAGAAAAGCCATTGGTGCTAGTGCAACAACGTCCTTCTCTATGCCCAGTAAACAAAGATTAAGAACATGCACAAAATCTAATTTGGATGGTTTTAATTCAGAAGTAGTTAAGCAAACTGTGAATAATTTTTAGAACACAGAAAAACAAAGACCAACTCTGAAGAAAGTGCTTATGAAGCTTCAAAATTCTATGACTTCCAAGACATTGTCTGAACATTACGAAGAGTTCTTTGAGGCTAGGATTTATAGGGGAAAAAAATACTAAGTGTGACAGACAAATTGTAATGGAACATCGTACATGGGCAAAAAGGCTTAAGTATTTACGAAATATTCAGAGATGTCGCAGTGAAGTTTATACAGTTTATATGCATGAAACTTGTATCAATACAGCACATACTAGACCATATGCCTGGAGTGAAATTCATTACAGGGATTCTGCAGCGATATCGAAAGGCCAACAGTTGGTTATCATGCCTGCTGGAGGAGAACAGGGTTTTGTTCCAAACGCCTGTGTACTATTTAAGATCCAACAAAAGCGTGGAGAGTACTACCATAATAAGAATTACAACTTAGTTTATAAGAGCTGCAATACTGGCTTCGAGAGTGAGAGATTTGTTTTTATACAACTTGTCGCCACACTCCCCTCTCGTGATCTTACGCGTGTGACGCATTGTGGCGATAGGTGCACTATCCCCACCACAGTTGCTACTCATCCCTACATTGCAAGATTTCTGTCAAGATTAAATAATGCATCTGTACTTGGATTACCAAATGCAACTGTTAGGCAGGTAGCACAATTAGAGATGGGTAGAGTTGCCAGTAAAGGGAAGATTATGGAAAGGACATTGAAAATCTGGTATGGAATATTGAATCTGGAAGAAAGGATTTTGTTAAAACAATGTTTAATATATCAAGAGAAAAGTTTAAAGAACAAGGGATGGGTAGACTGTCTTAGAAATAACTTGGAGAGCAGTAGGTTAGGGCAAATGTGGAGAAAAGGAAAAAGTAATGTGAAAAACTTCTAGAAATCTGCAAGAAACAGATTCAAAGACCTATGTAGAAAATATTTAGTGAAATAGGTGAGAAGAGTTATTTAGTTTTCTATATACCAATGAAGGGGGCTTGGGGAAGGGAAAAGTACATAGACGTGATGAATAAAGAGGAGAGAGAAAGTATTGCACGGGTGAGGACAGGAGTATGGGGACTAAAAGCTTTAAGGAAGGGTACTCCACAAAATTACTGTCCCATATGTGGTGCAAATGAGAACTTAGAACATATATTTTTTGAGTGAGAAGCAACAGAAATTTGCAGAAAAGAGTTTATTAATAAGAAATGGTTTAAGTTAGATAGGAATATAGGAAGTAAAAAAAAAAAAAAAGTGGTTATGCACAGTTAACAGAACTAATAATGAACCTACATTGGTGTAATCATTTGATTAGAAAGAAGAATTTACTGTAAAAAATTAGTATGACTAGTACAGAGCCCAGGTTGAACACCAATCATACTCAATTGTATGTGGCTTAGAATAAATAAATAAATAAATAAATAAATAAATAAATAAATAAATAAATAAATAAATAAATAAATAAATAAATAAATAAATAAATAAATAAATAAATAAATAAATAAATAAATAAATAAATAAATAAATAAATAAATAAATAAATAAATAAATAAATAAATAAATAAATAAATAAATACTTGAAATACTTGAGATTCTGTATATAATAATTTGTTTCTTACTTTATTTACAGATAACATTACGTTTTTCCCAATTTCCTCTCTTTTTACCCACTTCTATCTGAAGCAGAAAAAAAACAGTGGGAGAAATGTTGCATATTTGAATTAAAATTACTTCAATCCCACAATTTAGACAATAGGTGATAATGTATGTCAATGTATTTCTCATACTATTCAATTTAACTTTACTCCAATAGTTAGTCAGCAAACTTAACTCTGTGCTACTCTTCATAACGTTCAAACAACAAAGCATGACCATTCACAAACAATGCTGTCTCTCAATTGAATAACATCACTTGCTTCTGGGATGCAGAGGGACCTGTTTCGAATTTGATACGTGCTGCCACATGTTTGTAGTGGGGAAAAAAAATGAACTGTCTGAAATCAGCCTCTGTCTGATACCACTCGACCTTCCCCTACACATTATTATCTACTTTATGTTCTTTAAAGTTGTTGTGAAAGTAAACATATGTCACCTATATTTTGGATGCTAGTTCAATACTACTTTATTTAACAATCAGGAATTTAGCTGAGTTGCAAACACAGATTATTTATGAACAAATCATAAATTTTTCCATCAATTAACCTAATATTGGACTAAAGTATGAAGCCTAGGACTTAACTAGTTACAACTAGTAAGTCGCCACAAAAGGTATTTATTAAGATATGTATGTCACTGTATATGAGATCTCCTAGGAGTTTACCAGGAAAATACGAGACAGTTGGAGAATTTAGTATCATCCTGACATGTTACCATGGAAGCTCAACAGTTAAGAGCAACTAGACGCAGAGAGGGAGATCCATGGTTCAAATTCTGGCTATGGCATTGAATTTTTCAGTCTGACTCTACCCTTCGAAAACCTTGTCCTACACATAGCTAATAAGAGAACAATTAATTTCCATCAATTAACCAAAATTTAAAGCTGTTTTAAAATAACAATTCGTTAATAATCACTTTTAAAATATTCATATTTTTTCTTTTTATTACATACTAGATTTTAATGTTACCACCAATTCGTTGTTATCTCTATTGCTCACCGTTATGTGACAAATAACTGACTGATTCAACACCAGAAAACCTTGGTTCTCTAGAATTATATAGAATGATCAAAAATGACTGTGGGAGAGAGAAGTATGTGGATTATTGTAATAAATTTGGGAAGGAAGGGCTGGATTGGAGGCAATAAGGAACACTGTTTTTAAAAGATTTTACAGTAGATCACGAAGAAAAGTGTGTTATGTGAAAGGAGTCAGAGGAAATACTCCATTGTTTATAAGAATGTGTTGGAGTAAAGGATTGGAGAAAGGATATATGGGAAGCAAAATGGGATACATTAACAAGGAAATTACTGCAACTAAAATGTTGACTGATAAAGGCAAAAAGGATTAAAAGATTATTATGATTAAGATTATTAAAATTAAATATAAAAGAATTTTTGTATGTCCTTATATGTTGTAACTATGCAATGGAAAATAAAACTATTCATATTCATTCATATATGAACGGAAGAATAACGAACAATAATGCACATCTCTTAAAATTTCAAAAAAATCTTGAACTGAACTTCAACACTAATATCTGACTCACTTATTGCTAACTTCTCAGAAGAAATTTCTAGGACAGCAATTGGCCGCATTATATATTCTGAGAAAGTAGAAGTAAGTGAAGCTGAATACTGAGTTTTAAATCTTAACAACTTTTTTATTAAATCTTTATTTAAAAGCTTCTTTGTTTTGATTTATTTTAAGTTAATGCTTTGTAAATATGTATAATTTTATTTCCAAATTACCTGTGTAGTGCCATCCTGATTAATGCCTTCCCCATCAGCTGCCCAACTGGCTCTCCATTCTGCATAATTACGTGAACACACACATCTGTATAGCATTACCATAGTGTAAGCCAGTACAATAATACTAATGATGCAAAGAACAGCTGTCAGAAATAGTTCCATCGGTGAGGAAGGAACAAATGGTACTTCTGAACCAAGGTAAGGTCCGCTGAATCCACCTACTGCAGCTTTAATGCTGGACACTGGCCCTTTCATTCCCTCAGCATCTGTATTAATATTACATCAGTTAAAGCTAACATTATTAAAACTTATATTTTCAACTCTACTCATAATATGCAACAGGATAATACACAGGAAAATTTGTTAACCAACCTGCATATGTGAGCTGTAGAGCATATTTTAAAGATCTTAAAAGTATGACATTTCCATGTTTATATATATAGTGAATATATCAGGTGAGTCAGCTGCCCTTATTTATTCTATGCAACCTGCAGTTTATAGTCTAATGTGAAAACATTCACCCTTTTAGCACAAAAGCCTTTATTGCAGCTCTGCCCTTCTATTTGGTACTATATGCACCAAGCATTAATACTTACACCCCTGAATGAGGACCAAGAAGCTATAAAAAGCTTAAATAAATGATGTCTTTTCATGCATGAAAAAAAAAAAAGGCTACTAGCAAGGTGGTAAACAAATACTTTCCCAAAGAGCGAAATAGCAGGTATCATAGCTGGTCAAATAGGTTAGTTAACTGCTGGGTTGTGCTAATGTAAAGACTGGGTTCGAAAGAATGTCACATTATTTTGTATTTTTTTTCTTTCACCAAGTCTTTATTGTCTGCATTTTAGTTACTAACTTATTTATTGCTGCTATTGGTTCTCCTGTAAGCCATAGAGACAAGAATGAAATCTGATAATTAGGGATCTACAGGGATTAGCTCACCATATAAGTTGTGTGTGCTGACCCTATCCAGCAGGTAAAAGACGCCCTTGTCCTTTAAAGGGTAAATACAGGCTATCTTTATCTTTTATTGGGGATCATGTTTAACTTTGTGACCCTTATAATCTTAACCGTATCTGGTGTTGTAAACCATGTTACATAGTTGGCTTTCATTTTTAAGAACATGTCGACGACATTAAATTTAGTAGTTTTTGTTTCATGGTTAAATCTTGTGTTTCACTTTGCATTTGTGAAATATTTGAAACTTGGCTGAATGGGTCAGGCACAGTACCGACCATAATAAAATATCTACTACGAAGTATACATTTATAACTATCTGTCGTGGAAAACATGGCTATTATTGTAAACACCTATAATGTTATAAAAATGTTATAACAAATTATAGGCCATAAGAAGTAAAACAAAGGGTAATAAAATTTTTGAATTGATCACGCAGGATTTGAACCGAACTTGAACTGCCAGAGTGGTTAAGTAACCTGTATAATACCATTTAGCCAATGCTACCTTGAGAGGTAAGGTTCCTATATGAATAAGTAATCGCAGACCTCCAACCTCCACCTCGAAACTTTAGACGCTTTTCACAGCCTTACACAGTGTTTTGAGTTCGTTTCAGTAGTTTTAACACAAATAAAAATACTGCATTCGTCATTACATTTTCTGTATGAGCTAAAAACTGCCGTAATTTGTGACAGAAGCGAAAACAATCTACCTAATTCTTAGCATTTTTTGACATGGCTGTACAACGAAAACACGTGTTGGCTGAAGATTTAAATCCAAATGGTCACACTGTGTACATCTGCCACTACGTATTCCAATGTTATTGTCAACTGATGCATGTGATCGGTTGTTTCTTCAGGCGCATGTTTAAAAGTGTGTGCGAATGTACGCTAATGAATAAAAGTTTAACTCGAATATTATCACCAGGGCTAGGATTTATATGTACTAACAAGTGTCAAAATATGTACATATATATGTAGTAAAAAATGTCAAAATATGTGCATATATATGTACTAAAAATTTCAAAATATGTACATGATGTGCTAAAAATGTTGAATTACGTATATATAATGCACACATATTTGGTAAAATAGAACCTATAAAAATGCATTACAAATACTGGATTCATAAATTAAATTATTCAATTTTTTTAATCCTTTCACTTGTATTTATTCATTATTTCTGCTAGAATAACAATATGCCACAAAATGTTGTTTTAAATTTTCAAACTTGAAGCTTTTCCTGCTGTCTCGCAAAAGTGATTTATATTGGCTGAAGCTTTGTTCTACTGCACATGAAGTGATTGGAGCATGTTTAAAATTCAGTATGTCAGCAGGAGATATATCTGATTCTAGTTTTATATTTGACGAACCACTTAAGATTGCACTTATTTTGCACATTTCCTCAAAGCCTGGATGTTTTAAAAACATGTTGTCCACTTTATACTTGACAAGATCAGCTAAATGTACACGTGCACATTTGAGTTCATGAATCATTTTTTTTTCAGAATATCAATGTTTTCAGGTAATGTGTGATTATTATTTTGTAGCTTCTGAATTGTTTTTGTTATATTATAAAAATTTGATTGAATGTAACACAAATCATTTTTCACACAGTCGTCACTCAACAAGGATTTCAGAACATTAATAGAGGCAGCACTTTCCGAATTAAAAGAATCCACCACACTCTTGATGGCTTCATAGTTCACAGCATCCAACCATATACCCCATATGGTTAGTACTGGTCGCGGTGGCAGAGGTACGTTGGGATACATTTCCTTCAAGAGTTGAATTCTGCTGGGGGCTTTCAGGAACACTTTCTTTCCAAAAGAAATTAATTGGTCAACTTTTGGAAAATTTACCCTGATTGTTTCTGCAATACGATGTAAAGCATGCGCTGTACAGGTTAAGTGGATAATTTTCGGAAATAAAACCCTTAAAGCTTCCGCTGCTTTAATCATGTAAGAAGCTGCATCAGTTAAAAGTAGCAAAACTTGGTCATGTTTAATACCACTAGGCCACAAAACACCCTTTTGCATCGTTAAATAATTTTGCAACTGTTTTGTTATTGCATTTTTCCATTACTTCACACGACAACAATATAGGTTTGGAAGAGGTCTCACTGTTCATGGAACCAATCACAACATTGCCAATACATCGTCCTTCTATGTCTGTAGTTTCATCTACTGATACCCAGATGGAATTTTCACCTATCTCCATTCTCATCTTCTCCAGAGTTTCTTGATATACTACTTCACAATAATTTTTACGCAACCTTGACTGATTCGGAATGTTGTGAGTAGTATATTTCTCTAGAAACTGTTGCAATGATGGACTGTTGACTTTCCAAAGAGGTATATCAGATCTGATGAGGGCACGGCAGAGATCAGTGTTGAATTCAGCATATTTACTTGTTGTGGGTTGCGTCATAAAAGTTTGATGAAATCCGGTGTATCTTTTCTTGCCAGCTTGGTGTTTTGTGGTAGAAATATGTTGATTAATTAAAAATCGCTGTTTTGAGTTCACATTAGTCTGACATGTATTGCAGAATAACACTTTTCCATCTGTTGAAAATCCTTCATCTTTGAACTCGGTAACATAATTTTTTTAACTTTGCAATTGTAGATCTTGCTTCTTTAGGCATTTTAGAACCAGACCAGTTTAACAGATAAACACTGATTGAAAGGGTGGGTTGATTCTGAATTTGAGGAAAAGATTTACAGCTACATGTGACACCAACGTTTGCAAAGAGAAAGAAATACTCGCCATCTCTTTCTAGGCTAGAAAAACCAGCGGTGGATGATACTACTTCCTCTGTCCCATTCTCCAAATTTGGTTCTTGATTTTCCTCAGGAACAACATAAATCACTAGAAAATGGGTTTTATAGATACTCCTAGTAAAAAAAAAAAAAAAAAAGTCCAACAAATTTTCAAATTCTAAAAAGCGTTTAGTACGTTAACATCCAATGCTTCCAGAGTAACAACGCCACTGATGTCTCCTTGCCCTCATACCAGCAAAAGTAATTAGTGAGTACAATTGTACTTTAACTGGGACCACTTAAAGGTGGAAAACGCAGGGATTTCCACAAATCATTATATACAAAGGTAGTAGAAAAAGTGCCTAATTATATATACCTTGTACCCGATTGTAACTGTAAGCTTATCCTTATTACCACATTTTTGTCACGAAAACGAAAATCTGTATAGTTTTTCTCTTAAGAGTAATATATGAACAAATATTGCATTAAAATCACTAAATACGGACAAATTTTAATTTTACATATAAATATGTACTAATGTCAAAAATATGGAAAAATGTGTAAAATAAATTTGTTTAATTTTAATAGAGGACAACATGATCGATGGACACCAGTTAAAAAAAAATTAGTCTATCAGTGAAATAAAGGAATATGTATTTACATATAAATCCTAGCCCTGATAATTACTAATGCATCCTCTGTGTCTGGGTATGATGTTTTTTGAATCAACATACATAGTGATTGCTTTCTGTCCCATAATATAACACTTATGCACTAAATTATCTACCCCTCCTATATAAACTTTTCTGCAAATCATCCGTTAGTAGACATTCAAGAAGGGCGTAAGTCAAATATGTTGCTTAGCACATTGCATAAATTAAAAAAATAATTAGGGACAGGTGACTCGCTTGGTGTAATATATATATATATATTTGAGGAAGCTCAAATCTGTCAATAATTAGCCACACTACCACCCTGTTCAAACATTCCTTTATATACAAAATGATATACAATTGTATAACAATTCCTTTTTTTTTCTTTAATTTACGTCTTCCAACGTTAAATCATATCGGACGATGGATGAAATTGCTGAAATGATGCTCAAATGAGTCCGGGGTCCATGGAGCTTAGTTACCTGACATTCGTCTATCAGGATAAGGGAAAACCCAAGAAAAAACCTGATCCAGGTAACTCACCCTGACCGAGATTCGAACTCGGGACCTCTTGAATGTGAGGCAGAAATGCTACCACCACGCTACCGAGGCGGGCAATATAACAAGTTGCCACTTCGTATAAAACACATAGACAAAATAAAGGCTTTCAAAACTATACTACACAAATTCTTAGTTGAAGAATGTTTTTATTCTGTACAAGAGCTTTTAGTTAGTTCTCTCTTCTGCAACATGGTATATTTTGTATGTTCTCTTATACATTTTTGTTTTCCTAAATTACTATGTTATCTACTTCTTGGAATTACAGTTATATACATTTCTTTGGTATATTTTGTATCTGTTACTATGTTAATAATATTTTGTAAGTATTGAGCTTGATGTATCCATTATCTTGTACAAGATACCAAGGATGAGTAAAGATGAATATGAATATCTCAACATTTAGCACAAAGTGAATCGAGAAAATATTGACACACTGCTTCACTCACACTGGCTCAGTGTGAGTGAAGCAGTGTGTCAATATCTTCTCGATTCACTTTTGTGCTAAGTTGTGCTTCACTGTCTCTACGCTTCTTTCAATTTTATACCTTGATCTCAACATTTGTTATATGATGATGTGGAAAGAGAAAATAACTCATTTACAGATTTCTGGTAAGAGACTGGAACGATAAAAAAGCAGAAATACACTTCACTTTGCCATATACCACAAAAAAAGTAAATTCTGAAAAACAATTGGAGTTCACGCTGTGAAATAAGTAAAAATTAAAAAATTAAAAAAAAAAAACAAAAAAAACCACACACACACGCACGCACGCACGCACGCACGCACGCACGCACGCACGCACGCACGCACACACACACACACACACACACACACACACACACACACACACACACACACACACACACACACACACACACACACACACACACACACACACACACACACACACACACACACACACACACACACACACACACACACACACACACACACACACACACACACACACACACACACACACACACACACACACACACACACACACACACACACACACACACACACACACACACACACACACACACACACACACACACACACACACACACACACACACACACACACACACACACACACACACACACACACACACACACACACACACACACACACACACACACACACACACACACACACACACACACACACACACACACACACACACACACACACACACACACACACACACACACACACACACACACACACACACACACACACACACACACACACACACACACACACACACACACACACACACACACACACACACACACACACACACACACACACACACACACACACACACACACACACACACACACACACACACACACACACACATTGAATATGTAATTCTTTTAATTACAGAAAAGGATGCTTGCATTTTATGTTAAGATAGAAATATTTGGAAAACAAAGACCATACCAACAAAAATATAAATATAAGAAACAAAAATTTAAAAGAAAGCTAAGGTTCTATACGAGTGACAAGTTTTACATAAAATAAACATTTCCTTATTTAGAGTTAAAATTAAATGGAAATGGACAGTGGAGAGAGAAGAAAATGTATATGAATAATAGTATATACATTTTATATGTGGAGTAGATGTTTACTGAAGAGTGGCTAGGGCTAAATTTATTAGGTAACCCTATTCATATTGTACATTTCTTAGCTATAAATAAATAATATAAAAAGGGGGTTAGTAAGGGCTTTTTTTTTAAAATCAACATCCTCCAACATTAAGTCATATAGGGCAATGAATGAAATGGATGCAATGATGCTCCAATGAGTCCAGGGTACATAGAGCTTATGAGTTACCCAACATTCATCTTTCAGGATAAGGGAAAACCCTGGAAAAAGCCTTATTCAGATAACTTGTAACCGAGATTCAAACTCAGGACTTCTTGAATGTGAGACAGACATGCTACCACCTATGCTATGCAGGTAGTGAGTGAGTGAGTGAGTGAGTGAGTGAGTGAGTGAGTGAGTGAGTGAGTGAGTGAGTGAGTGAGTGAGTGAGTGAGGTTAAAGATCCCATCAACAGCTAGGTCATTTGAGCCCATAATATGGGAAGGAAAAAAAAAGAATGTCAAGATTTCACTGGAAATACATTTTTGAAGTCCCCTTAATCCTAAAGTATTTTTAGAAAAAGGCTCTGTGAATAGTATGACTCAAACAGAAGTCCAGCACATAGCAAATTTGGCATTTAAGTTCAGTATCTTCTAAAGTTATGATGCTAATTTTAAAAAAATTCTATCAAAATTAGCCTCTACATGTAAGATTTTTCGAATATTTTAATTTTCTTAAAAAGCTTTCAAAGATTTTGATTAAAATAGTGTTTATGACATTTACAGTCTGATTTTTAAAAGAAGATATGTGAAGGTCATCAAGCAAGGAATGTGAAGGCTAAGAGGGGAAGATCGTTGCTATGGAAACGAAAACAAAGGTTGCCAGATTGGTTACACTGGTGAATCATGTACTCCTCAGGTCAGTTATTGCTAGTTGTGTGCGGGAAACTGAGTATGCTTGTGTTCAGCTGCATTGTGTATTGTTAGCCTATACATCATTATGGAAGCAAGACATAGTGGCACTAGGATTAGAGATAGACAGGATTTATAGCCCAAGGCAGAGATCAGCTTACGGTCGGGATGTTACATTGCATAGTCAAGCTAGAGAATTTGTCTGTTCTCTTAGGGAATTCTTTGAACAGGAAGACGAGGGTTTGCTCCTTATCAATAAACCCATTATTCCTTTCAACCAAAAGCGACAGCCCCATGTCACTAGATATGTTTGCATGTAAAACAATTCCTCTGGGTCAAAATTCTGGCCTATCGGCGGCGTTGATATGAACATAGCAATTGACAAAGTCATTAATAAGAGTATACTGTTATACTAATGTATACGGAACGAGGAAAGATTTGAAAAAATGAGGCGCTTGCGCCGAGATTCCGTATGTGCTTACCACATGTGTATTGAATACTATATTTTTTGCACTGTGTATTTACATCAATCTGAATTTTAGTAATGAAGAAATTGACTAAAATATTAACAAATACAATTCAAGATTAATGTTAGATTTTAAAATGTGCATCACCTATATGTGTTGCTATGGAGAAACACTTACTACAGTAGTACAGGAATGTCAACTTACGATGCATAGCAAAAATAATGGCAAGTATATATTAGTATGGAATATTAGTTACATAGTGCAAAAATTATTTATAAGAACTCACACATGTGAAGACACTACAACAGTGTGTGTGTGGACAACTTATTTTTGTACTTAAAGCTGGCTAATACAGATTAACTGTGCATGTTTTTGTTGAGGTGAGATAACTCAAACCCTTGTTTATGTTTCGAATGCTGAGGGGGTAAAGAAAAGGGATCTGCGTTACTTCCTATCTGCTGCTGGGCAACATTGCAGAACCCTACACGGAGAAACAGATGACCTTCACACATCTTATTTTAAAAATCAGACTGTACCTATAAAATAAAATGTTAGCCTACATTTCCAGGGATATTTCTTAGAATCTGTTTGGGTTAAGTAGCCAATAGTGGTGGGATGACCCAATCTACCTCCCATTCACTACAATGGAAAAGGGATGTTTCTTGCAGTCAAAACCTTGCCTTGATGTCAATTTCCTTCCACCACTGCTTCCTTAGGTGTGCAGTTACTTCCACCTATGCTCTGAAAGGTTCATCACAACCCTGTGTGTGAGATAGACGGTAAGCACTGTTTTCTCTTTCTAGAAATCTGAGATTTCTTATCCCACACAGATTCTAGGATATTGGAATGCCTATGGTATCTTGTTCATTCACTCAGAATTTTGTATAATTTTGTACAACTGGTAAACCTTCACAGATGTAATGTACTACATGGCAAAGTGTGGAAGTGTACTGGAAGGAATGTGTACTGTGTGCCCAGCACAAGAAGGTAAGCTAGAGGAATGTGTAACGCAATCACTTTTGCTGTCCCCAGAGTGTCTATGCTTGCCTTCCCAGTATGACAGGATGTTATATTCCTTTAAAATGTGCAAGTGTTGTCACATAACTCACCCATGCATAATACCTGTCACTACAGTTACTGCAACAAACATTAGATCTGGCAGCATCGAAGACTCATATGCACTCTCATACACTCATTTCCTAGTAAACAGATCCACTACCAGAGCAGATAAACAGTTCCAACTCCTCACCCCTTCATTCATCTCTTGCCTTCTTGTGGTGGGTAGACAGAAATGAGGAAGTTGTTTACATCAGCCTATTGCATATACACGACAAGACAGAGTATGTACACTACGTTCAGATGCCATCATATCTTCTGGACAGCAATGTGTCATACATCGGCAGGCATGAAAATCATATTTAATGTGAATGAATAGTGACAAGCAGAAAGACAAGGGAATCAAAATCCCTTTGTGTCAAGCAAAAAATGGGCGGCTGCAATGCTAAGTTACATTCACATATATTGTGACTGTGGGTTCGTGAAATTAAAAGTCCAATTGCACAAAATCAAAATGTTCTTTATTTCCATCGAATTACAGTTGAAACACTTGCCGATTACATAGAATTACTTAGCGCACACAATTACAATTCACCAGGTCGTCTGTCATAGGTCCATTGCACAATCACAGTTCCGTACAACTCCTCTGATACACGTACACCGTCGTCCACTCACTCGGCGCTCCTCATGGCTGCTCGCCAAGAACTGAACTGACTCGCCAACTGCAGGCCTTATATAGGGAAGATCGCCGTTTCTGGAAGGTTTGCAGCGCACAAAATTATCCCAAGGTTTCCAGACGTCTGGTGGGAGGGGAAAGAGACGGTACAGGGCTCGTGCCGCTCTCCTAATCATCGCTTCAGTTAGTGACATGAAACAAATGGGTAGGCGTGGTCTGAATACTTCCCATCTGGCCCTACTGCCGGCCGGTTCTATCGAGAGTTCCAACATTCGGGTGACACTGCTCCCTCCTCAAAGCTGGTCGTCCCGAACAGCACCACTGTAGTAGCGTGCCAGGCGATCCAGGTGTACCACCAACATCTTCCCCCGGGGAACCTTCTGGATGCGGTACAGAACGTCATTAATCCTCTTCACCACCCGGTACGGTCCTTGCCATGGCTGCTGGAGCTTCGGGCAGTGTCCCTTGGTCCGGGTAGGGCGGTACAACCAGACCAGGTCACCTTGCTGGAACCCTTGGCTGATGGCTTGCCTGTCATGCCAGTTCTTCATGCGGTCGCTCGCCTTCTGGATGTTCTGGCGAGCCATCTTGTGTAAGTCGTGGAGATGGTCCAACAGGTTCTCCACATACTCGGTCGCTGGCTGTTTTGCTTCCGGAGGGCTTCCAAAAGCCAGGTCACAAGGGAGGCGTAACTCTTGGCCGAACATTAAGCTGACTGGTGTCATCCCCGTGGTGTCGTGTGTTGACGAGCGGTAGGCCAGCAAGAACAGTGGCACCTTGACGCCCCAGTCTCGCTGATGACTGGCCACGACCTTCCTCAGATGTTCCTCTAAGGTCTTGATGTACCTTTCGACCGTGCCATCCGACTGGGGATGTAGAAGTGTTGTGCGGGTCTTGTTAACCCCAAGTCTTTCTAGTGCATCCTTCATCAGGTTGGACTCAAAATTGTACCCTGGTCGCTGTGGAGCTCCAACGGCACCCCAAATTGGCAGAACACTTGCTCCACGAGGCAGTCTGTGATTGTCTTTGCCTCTTGGTTCGGGATGGCATACACCTCCGGCCACTTAGTGAAGTAGTCCACGACCACCATCAAGTACTTGTTGCCTCGGTCGGATATTGGGAACGGTCCAGCAATGTCAACGGCAATCCGTTCAAATGGCACTCCGACGTTGTACTGCTGCATGCGACCCCGGCTCCTAGTCTGGGGGCCACGACTCGCCGCGCAAACGTGACATTGACAGCACCATCTTTCAGCGTCTGCTCGGAGCCTCAGCCAGTAGTAGCGCTGCCGTAGTTTGTCAATCATTCGGTTCGCTCCCAGGTGTCCTCCTGAAGTACCGGCGTGCGCTTCCTCCAAGACTTCAGGGATCTTACTCCGAGGAAGTACCAACTGTTCTCTCTGTGTCTTCCCATCGGGTGATTCCCATACCCGGAACAGCACGCCCTCTCTGGTCTTCAAAGAGTCCCATTGGGCTCAGTACGACTTGTAGGTGGCGCTCCTCGGTGCAATGTCCTCCCAGGTTGGTCTCGTCCCTGCCTCCACTTCCATCAAGAGTGGCCCCAAGTCTGCGTCTGCCAGCTGCTCCCTCCTCAGGCCTATGCTATCCCAGCCATCCGCAGGCACTGCCATGACTACTTGGACTGCTGCGGCACGCCTCTTCTATTCCACTCTTGTGCACTGGCCGCACTCTTCTGGACAGGGTCTTCGGGACATGGCGTCAGCGTTACCATGGCTCTTCCCTCTACGATGTTCCGAGGTGAAGTCGTACTCCTGCAGCCTCTGGACCCAACGTGCTGTCTGGCCTTCCAGGTGGCCTTGTAGGTGGCGCTCCTCGGTGCAATGTCCTCCCAGGTTGGTCTCGTCCCTGCCTCCACTTCCCTCAAGAGTGGCCCCAAGTCTGCGTCTGCCAGCTGCTCCCTCCTCAGGCCTATGCTATCCCAGCCATCCGCAGGCACTGCAATTACTACTTGGACTGCTGCGGCACGCCTCTTCTATTCCACTCTTGTGCACTGGCCGCATTCTTCTGGACAGGGTCTTCGGGACATGGCGTCAGCGTTACCATGGCTCTTCCCTCTACGATGTTCCGAGGTGAAGTCGTACTCCTGCAGCCTCTGGACCCAACGTGCTGTCTGGCCTTCCAGGTTCTTAAAGCTCAATAGTCAGGTTAGAGCGGAATGTTCAGTCCTCAGGCGGAATGGCTGACCGTACAGGTACTTGCGGAAGTGCTCCAAGGTCTTTACTACAGCCAATAATTCTCGCCGGGTGACGCAGTAGTTCTTCTCTGCCTTGGATAGCGTCTTGCTGTAGTAGGCTATCACCCGCTCACGGCCGTCCTGGATCTGTGATAGGACGCCTCCAATGCAATGGTCGCTGGCATCGGTGTCCACAATGAAGGCGCCACCTGGTTGTGGAAAACACAAAATTGGAGCACTGCACAGGGTCTTCTTCAGGTGCTGGAAAGCATCTTCGGCGTCCTCTGTCCACACATAAGGTCGGTGTTCCTCTGTCAGGCGGATGAGGGGTTTGGCGATGTTGGAGAACCCCTTTATGAAGCGTTGGTAATAACTGCACAGCCCCAGGAAAGTGCGCAACTCTTTCTTATCCTTTGGGCGAGGCCAGTCTTCTCCGGGTCTGTGGCCACTCCGGTTGCTGAGACAATGTGGCCCAAGTAGTTCACTTCCTTGTGGTAGAGCTCAAACTTCTTCGCATTTAGCTTCAAGTTGGTCGCCTGCAGTCGCTGTAGCACCTTGCTCAGATTCTCGAGATGGTCTTCAAAAGTGTTACCGACAATGATGATGTCGTCCAGGTATAGCAGGCAGGCGTCGTAAGTTAGTCCTCTCATCACTGACTCCATAAGGCGTTGGAAGGTAGCTGGTGCGTTGCAGAGGCCAAAGGGCATAACTGTGAACTGCCAGAGGATTTGGCCTGTCGAGAACGCAGTCTTCTCTTTGTCTCTCGGGTCTAGAGCCACCTGCCAATAGCCCGACTTCAGGTTCAGGGTCGAGATCCACTGTGCACCAGCTAGCGTGTCCAGGGTGTCGTCAATCCGGGGTAAGGGGAAACAGTCCTTCCGGGTGACAGCGTTCAGGTTCCTGTAGTCTAGGTGGTTGCCGTATAGGCCGGTGGAACGCGTCTAGGTGGTTACCGAATAGGCCAGGCGTCTCCGGTTTCGATGCGGTGAAGCACTTTGTCCGTGCGGCCGTAGTCACTGTCGCCTTGGCTGAAGACGCGCTGGTATCGTCTCAGCAGTTGTCGAACTTTCTCCAGCTGTTCTGCGGCCAGGTGGTCGGCCGCCCTCTCTAGTAAGCCTTCCAGCCGGGGCCCCAGGTGTTGCGTCGGCACCGGCTCCTGTGTCTTGTCGATAGCTGTCACGCTGACCAAGGGCTCGCACGTCCCCAGCTCCGTTCCGGCCTGGACATCGTGGTCGGTGTCTGCCAGGTTGAGCAGCCTCACTGGCACCTCCTCTTGACACGGCAATAATGTCCTGTCTATACGGAGTCCGTGCACAGGCGTCATCTGGTCCAGCAACATGTTCTTCGTCCACTGGCCTTCCAGTCGCGCCGTCACCACCACCTCATTTCTCGCGGGGACCACCACGTCTTCCTTCAAGATGACCCTGCAGATTCCAAGGCGCTGATCGGGTTGCTGGAGTATCACCTCTTCTCCATTGAGCCGCAGGACCTTCCTGTCGACGTCGACTCGTGGCTCTAGAGGGCATCCAATCGCAGTATCACCTCCTCAGCCACCTTCGCGACGAACACCCACAGAAGTACGGCACTCCTTAACAAGGTCAACTCTAGCAGGGCCTCCTTCTCCACAGGCAAGGTGTCACCCGATGCCGTCACAAGCTGGTATGGTCGGCTCGGCTTCCTTGTCGGTAAACCCTTTGCCACGTCAGGTCTGATGATGGTCACGACTGCCCCGGTGTCTACGAGCATGCGGCACGGCTTCCCTCTCACCCAGCCGTCCGCGATAAGGCTGTCATCCATACGCCTGCTGACGGCGCAGTGTCACTCGAGGGGATGGTGGTGATGGCGCCGACGTGCCCCTCTCCACGACGGCCTTTACACGTTTTCCGGTTGCTCTTCCTGGTGTGGGCAGTCTCTCTCCAGGTGTCCGGGCTGTCCACACCCCCAACACAGGCCACTAGGTCTTTGCCGGCGTCCCTCGGCTGGTCTTCTGTCTCCGGTGTATCGGACACTCCTTATTCTCGACATCGGGATAGCTGTTACCTTGGCCGCCTCCATCCTTAATGCTGCCGTTAGCGCCTCGTGGATGGTTTTATAATCGCCGAGCATTAGGCGCTGACGAATCTCCATGTCTCGTACCCCGTCAACGAATGTGTAGGCAGCTTCCCGGGATACGAACTCTGGTGGGAGGTCGACTAGGGCCTTGCTAGCCAGTTGTTCAACTGTCAGGGCAAACTCCTGCAGCGTCTCCCCTGGCTGCGGTACGCTGCGGCTAAGCGGTGGTTTCCAAAACGATTCTCCAGGGCCTCCCAGATGTCCTTAGGTGCCGCCGTTGTCTGTACCGCGTTCAGGACTTCCGCGGCCCGTCCCTGGAGACTAGCTATTAGCTGTGCGGCCTCTTCCTCTGATGACCACTTGTGTTTGGCCACCGTGTCGAATTGACGGCGGAAGACTTCAAAAGTTGTTGCGCCGTAGTATTTTGGAGGTTTGACGCGCGCAGATGTCGTGCCACGTCCCGACACGTCGCCCTTTAAATCCTTTAACCTCCTGCTGACGACGTCCTCCACCATGGCGTTCAGGGACTTTGCGTTGCTGTCAGCTCCCTCCAGCTCGTCAACGCGGCTCGCCAGTTCTTCAACGCGCTCGTCCACTTGACCCATCCGCTTGCCGAGCTCTGTGACGTCATCTCTCATGCCGGTCAGCTGCTCTTCGAACTTTACAGCGAGGGCCTCGTTTGCCGCTTTCATCTCCGTGGTCAATTCGGTCATCTTCGCGGTCAGGCTGTTGTTTGTGGCTTCCATCTTCTTGATAAGGTTATCGTTAGTTGTCTATTTGTTTCAGCTCTGCGGCCAGGTTGTTATTTGCCGCCTCCGTCTTTGCTGTTAGTTCCGCGGCCAGGCTATTATTTGCCGCTTCTGTTTTCGCAGCGAGGCTGTCATTTGCTGCTTTCATTTCCGAGGTCAGTTCGGCCTTCATTTCCATCATCTTCTCCAAAATCTTTTCCAATGCCGCGTCCATGGTGATGTTGTCGTCCCGCTTTCTGACACCAATTATGACTTTGTGGGTTCGTGAAATTAAAAGTCCAATTGCACAAACTCGAAATGTTCTTTAATTCCATCGAATTACAGTTGAAACACTTGCCAATTACATAGAATTACTTAGCGCACACAATTACAATTCAATGCTCTGTCATGTAGCACAAAAATTGTAGATATCTTTAAAACGTATAACCTATTTAAAATAACTTTTTTGTCGCATCTACCATCTCCACGATATTTGTAACTGATTTAAATGTTTTAATACTTTGTCATTTTTAAAACACTATTGTCATTCAGTTGTTTCTTGCGATATATACAAATTTATCTGTAAATTATGTATGAATGTGTAGTGGATATGAATAAATATTAAAAACATGGCATATTAGCCCTGGTTTAAGAAATATTGTGCCAGGCATTTTATATAGCTTTTACTTTGTTTAACTTTTTGTTTCTTGAGATATCATAGAAAGAGTGCAGAATTTCCAGGTCAGCATATAATGGCTCTTTTTTAAACATCTACTGATTTGAATTCCTCTATTCCTCTTTTACTTTCAACGAAATGAATAATGAAACTATACATATATGCAAAGATTCATCAGGGATAACTTGGAGTAGATAACAAAAACATATACATTTCATATAAATAATTTGCAGTAACTATACAAAAATATTTTCATTAAGAAAGTCATGTGAATCTAACAAATCAGATTTTTTTTAACCAGCAGAAACATATAGTAAATTTCATTTCATAACTGTACATAAGTTTGTAACCTTTTGATAATTTATTCTAGTGCTACTGTACAGTTATAAATACCCTTTGTAAGTATGATGTATGTCCAGAAAGTAAGTTCTGTTTGGTAATAAAATTAAATTGTGTACAGATACAGAAAAATTATTTATTGCAACAAATTCTACAACTCTAAAACTACTTTTCCACATAACTGCCGAAATTTTGCAGTTGCCATAGCGAGGCACAAGTTTTTGTATACCTTCGTCATAGAAGTTTGCCGCCTGTGTCTTCAATCAGTTGGAAACATTTTCTTTCAGCTCTTCATCATTGTTGAATTGTTGATCGCCAAGGAAAGATTTGAGATGCAAAAACAGATGAAAGTCGCTAGGAGCGAGGTCAGGGCTGTACAGGAAATGGTCAAAAATGTCCCAGCCAAATCCCTGTAGGATGTTTTTCGTCGCATTTGCAGTGTGTGGTCGTGCGTTGTTGTGAAGAAACACAACACCTTTTGACAGCATTCCTCAGCGCTTATTCTGTATTGCGCGGCGCACTTTCCTAAGTGTGTCGCAATAAACATCTGCTTTCATTGTTTGACCACGCGGTAAGAAATCAATGAGTAAGATTCCTTTCCTGCCCCAGAAAACTGTGCACATCATTTTTCGAGGTGTCAAGATTTGTTTCAGCTTAACCTTTGCTGGGGATGAGGTGTGCCTTCATTCCATTGATTGACGCTTACTTTCAGAGGTGTTGTAAGAAACCCAAGTTTCGTCTCCTGTGACTATCTGTGTCAGAAATTCTTCGCTGCCTTCATCATAACAGGTCAAAAACTGAAGTGCACTACCCATCCGTTTTGTTTTCAGTTGCTCAGTAAGAATCTTTGGCACCCAACGTGAGCAAAGTTTACGAAATTTCAATTTTTCGGTAACAATTTCATGAACTACTGATGGTGAAATTTGGGGAAATTCCATAGCGAGAGCACTAATTGTAAACTTGCGGTTGTCCTGGATCTTGTCATCAATCGCATGAACCAGTTCTTCTGTAACCAAAAATGGACGACTACTTCATTCTTCGTGCACTTCACTATGTCCTTCATTGAACTGTTGGACCCATTTTCTCACCAGTGTATCACTCATCGCATTTTGTCCATAAACATCACAAATTTGCCGATAAATTGCAATTGGTTTCACTTTCCTAGCATTCAGAAAATGAATCACAGATGTGATTTCACAAGCGGCGAGATTTTCAATCAACACCAACATTGTAAACAAGCACAACGCGTACGTGGCTGACAGCGATCTCACAATGACACACGTTTCTTCTCCTTGATACAGAGCGTCTACTGCGCATGTACGGAACTGCGATCGCAACGCTGCAGCGGAGATAAATTGAAACAGAACTTACTTTCTGGACGCACCTTGTATTTATACCAACATTTAAAAAATGAGCTTGTTATAATAATAAGTAAAATTGTGCTCAAAACAGCACAAGTTCCACACTATGCTTTGTATTTTATCAAATTATTTAACATTCTGTCCATTTTCTACACGGTTTGAAATATCACTCACACTTTTGTTCACATATCTTGCACTCATACAAGTCACTCGGTTGGTGGAACTTCTTTGTTTTACACATTTTATGATGAAATCTGTGCGTCACCATACTAATAATTGCAGATCTTTTCTAACCTTTCCAAATCACTAGCCGTATGCTTCTCCCATACCAGTTCTAGCACGCAGGGGGTGATTGGGATGATCACTGACTTCATTAATCTCATGGCTCTCTCTAGCTTTAGTGATGTGATGTCCCTGACATTGCAGATTGCTATTATAGCTGCTGACGCCCTCTCTTATATACGTGTGTTGAATGATTTTGCGGTTGGCTGAAATGTAATGCCTAAGTGTTTGAATTTATTCACCAATCTCACGAGCTCTTCTCCTAGCTTAAGGAAAACCCTTATGAAAACCATTTATATGGTCTTAATTTTATTTATCATAAACTTGTTTTCTGACACCCATTTTTGTACTGTGACTATGCTGTGCTGGATCACCTCTTTGCTGATCCTATGGCATTGTCCATATACTTTATTAGCGTGCTCCCGTTCATTGGCTTCCTAATGTCTGTCGTCATTATATTAAATAACAGTGGACTAATTGAGTCTCCTTGCATTACACTACTGCTTTGGTTAACTTTGTGTGATGCTGTCACACCAGTTTCACCTTATTATGTTGTGTACTACTTCAGCAATGCAGTGATCGTACTCAATCATGCCCTTCAGCTTCCTGAGTAATTTTTCCCTGTTTATTTAGTAAAATGCTTTATCATTATGGACACCACATAATATTTCCCTTTCGGCTTGCCAAGGGCCTCTTCGATCTCATGTAATATTGCTGACATTGTTTGCAAGGTGGAATTTCCCTTCCAATTGGCTTTCTGATATACTTATTTGGGTGATGTCCACAGTTTGTCAATATCTTCATAAACATTTTGAATAGAGTGGTTTCCAGTACCACCCCTCTGAAGGAGTTCGTATCTTCCATATTTCCTTTGACTTTGTACAATATTTTCAGGATTGCCCTTCTCCATTGCTCTGGTATGGATCCCATTACTCCGGCACTTATTAAACATCTCTTTCCATACTGTCATAAATATATCTGCTAATGTCTTTAGATATTTGTACACTATTTGGTCTGATCCTGTGAATTTTTTTAATTTTTGCTTCTCTGACACAAGTTGTGATTTCCTCTTCCATAATATCCATTTCCTGTTCTACTGTTCCTGCATTCTGGGAGATGCTTGCCTTGTATGCTTCCATTGCTTTTGTTTCCCTTATTCAGTATTTTGCCGAAATGATTTACTCAGTTTTCTATTGGTATTTCTTTTATCAGTCCTCTTGCCTTCCTTTTTAAAGCCAGGGAAGGGTCCTTTTCTGCTTCTTCTGTCATTTATTGCACTTTCTTTTCCATGTAGTTATCTTTTTCGGCGTTGATTGTGTGTTTATACTGTTTTTATTTCTTGGTGTGTATAGTTCCAGGTCTTCTGGATTTTTGGATGTCTTTGTTTTGGCCAGTCATTGCAGTGTTTCCTTCCATTCTTTGTAGCATGTCCTGTCAAACCACATCTGAGCCCTTCTTCTTGGTGCAGACTGACAAGTACTCATTAGGTTGTTTGTTAAATATGCACTGCAATAATACAGGCCCTATTATAGTGGTGGTGATGAAGTATATATTTAATCTGCCATTGTAGGTATATACAAGGATAGTGTTAATAATCAGACAGCAAAGGCATAATGTTGAATCATGACTACTGAACAACTTCAAACAATGTCACATATATAGTAAATCATGCATAAATATTTAATTTTAAATATTTTAAGAGTTAAATTTAAAATCATGCAAATAATTAAATTATGAAGAATGAACCAATGTCAATTCTCCATAGTATCAAAAGTTACCTGCCATGTTAGATTTTAATAAAATGGTTCGATAAGTGCAATTTGGAGGAAAGGTGACATGATTCTTAAAGAGCATTTTAAAAACATAAAATATCTTATATGTCAGCTCTGTAAGTTTTAGTTGTCTCCTTATAAAATAAGGAATGTTTAATTACTTATTTGGGAGAAATCTTATAATATCTACAGAATAAATAATGCATTAAGATATTTAAGATTTAAGTTTTATATTTAAGATATTTAAGTTTTACAGAGAGTATCCTCGCCAAAGTTACTTATTTCGGTTCAAATGGATTCCTTGAGAACATCAACTGTCCGTGGCCTATTCTTGTACGCTCTATTGTTTAGATACCCCTCAAGAAAAAATCTGGTGAGGTTAGGTCAGGGGATCTAGGGGGGCCACAGACCTTTTGAGATTATTCGATTATCAAAGAAACTGGTTACAAGTTCCATGGTGTCATTAGATGAATGGCACATTGCTCCATCTTGCTGGAAATAACCTCTCAATTTGAGACGAATGTCGGGTAGCTCTAAGTTCCATGGACCCCGGACCAATTTGAGCATCATTTCACCCACTTCATTCATCGTTCGATATGACTTAAGGTTAGAGGACGTAAATTACAAACAAAAAAAAAAAAAAAAAAAAAAAAAAACCTTCAATTCGATATCATCTCTGTAAAACTTCAGAGAATATGATGAAATAAGTACAAACATGTATAGATGCTGGTGGAGGACACTTCCAATATTTCCTGAGGTGTAAATAGTACAGTGTAATTTCCCAATTGTGTACTACATTCTCCCAAAGTTGCACGTGTGTCCTATTATTGGTTCAAAAGTTATGGCCTATTGAAATGGTTCAGGTTTATATGGATCACACTATATAAAATAACACTGATTCTCCCCAAGTCTACTTACTTTTCTAAGCACTTACCTGAAAAGTCCAAAGGATCAAGAGCAGCTGCAAGTGCCTGCCATTGGAAATGTTGCACAGTCTTTTCATCAGGATTCCGAAGGATCCTTGCTTCATCTGGTGATATCACATGAGATAAGCGAATTGGTGGAAGAACACTAATATAATGTCCAGCCAAAGATATGTTATAAAAAGATAAGATGGCAGACCAATGGTAATGTGATAATCTTCTCCAAGGATCATAGCCTAGGTGCCTTAATTTTGCTACATTATCACTTCCTTCTGCCACCTGAAACATATAATTAACTTTAACTTTCCATTTCCTTCAGCAGTTTTACTTATGAACACTATACAAATTTACTCAAGAATATTTAATACACTAATCTCATTGTAATACTATCACATGCAGTGTTCAACAAGATTTTAACAAATTTGTTGCCTTTAACAGTCAGTAGCCAGTTTGCATCAGCCTAAAACTACCTGTAATCACTTTTTTGTGAATGTAAATTAAAAACTAAATCTGATTCCTTATATATATTTTAAAACTCAAAAACTTGTTGCATAATTCAATTATCATTAGGGAATACTTTTTTTTAACATTCTGTAATAACAAATGATAACTATAAGAAAAAACATTGTATTGTTAACAGCTGTATTATAACTTATCTCTTGAGATAGCTATGGCACCAAGTGGCATGAGATGGGAAAGCTATGTTGCAACCTTTTGCATAGAAGAGAACTACTACCTGGTGTGCCAAGTTATGCACCAAGCTGATAATTTCATTATTATATGTACATTACTAAATAAATCGCCCTTCTCACACTGTTAGGAAAAGAAATGTTAACATTTATACTGCAAACCTCCTGTTATTATCAAATGAGAATCATTTCAAAATGTAGTATAACCGCTTTCCTAATTGGTTCAGGAAAGGTTAAGAACATTTTTCCAAAAAAATATATGCAGTGCTTGTAAGAAAATGTGGTGCATAAATATCTGTGCTAAATTACAAGAAATATGAAATGTTTTAAATTAAAATATACACTGAACAGTTATCGAAACAGCTCATTAGAATTAAATACATTTTGATCCAATCATGATAAAACAGCATTTTTATTTAATTGAATATGTTTTGATCTGTCTATGAGATTTAATAGCCTTTCAACATGTTGCAGTAACGTTCTACCTCGGCCTGTGTTCAACTACTATAGTTTCCAGTTTTTAATTACACTAAAACTACAGTATGAAAAATTTTGCAGTTTAGATACAAACTATGAGGAGTTGAAATAAAAAAGGAATAATATAATGTAAAATATTAACTGTTAAGAATACTGTGGATGTCACATTGTCTCACAATACCTACTCTTGTTTTATTATCTCCAGCTGTAAAGCTTTTACACGGATCGACAAATTGTATATACATAAAATTAATACAGTAATATTTACAAAATTTATGAGAAGTGTTAATAACATATTCTATCATTTGCAAAATCATTGTTGAAAGCATAAACATAGAACTATAGAGCATCTATCCTTTGCCAGTTATTTATAAATGTTGTTTTGAGAAGAGTTTCTACCTCAACTTGGTAGGACAAGGTTTATGTATTGTTCTTACCCCTCTTTTCAAAATTATGATATAGAGCTTACTTGGATCATCACTCTAATAAAGTTGGCTATATTTTGAGGGCACTATCTACTTTTCTGTATTTGTAAACTTTCTTCAGCATTACCCTCTTCATCTCCTCCAATCCTTTCACATTCTTTAGCTGTGATATTAGTACTGAATTCTCTAGAAGTATTTTGATGGTGCAAACAAGATCATAAGTATCAAAACAAATTTGCACAGTATCAAGTAGGTTTACAAAGATAGAAATTTGTACCAAGACTTAATATGTCTTGAAGTGATCAGGATTTGTTCCAACACTTCAACTTCAACAAAGAAAAAAGATAGGAAAAAACAAGAAATACATAAGTTTTGATCAATAGCACTAAGAATACATACTATACAGTAGAAAATTGCATCAAACTAAATCTTGATTGCAAGGGAATTGAATACATTTTAAAACAATACTCCTCAAATGTTCTTAGTTGGCATATCTTTTCATAAGCTTGACTACAAATTCTGCTGCTTTCTACAAGCTTTACATAATTTTAATTTTAGGTTGGGTATTCAATCAGTCCATTTCCTCTTTACTTCAGTCTGTAACCTCTTTAACAGCGTTGCACCACTGAACTCTTTCGAAAGGAGTAAGAGAACCAAAAAGAATGCTATTAAGGAATGCTATTAAGGAAGTTTATAAAACAACAAAGCAACACAGTTATTCTGCATGAAGACACACTTGATATTTATACTTTACTCAAAATATTATCCATTTGTAACAACAATAAATACAGTAAAACTATTACAGAGGGTTAGCAAAACTGAAACTTTTATTGTGCTGGCTTCATGAGTTTACAAGGTGAAAGAGCAGAAAGAGGGAAGGCTACATGATATTTACAAACAGCATTTCTGATAACATATTTGATAACAGCACCAAATCAGTGCATAAGAAATATAATGAGCCATGGATAAAATTTAATCCATAATAATTTACTTTTCATGTAGCAATGAATAAATGTACAAAATGGTACAAAATATGTGTTAAAACGTGTTTGCTATGAAAAGTCTCTAACTCATCACTGATGTCTTATTTCACATTTCAGAATGGAGGCACAAACACTGGAACAGTGTGTGTTCAACGCAAAGATATTTTACAAAAATGCTATGGAGAGACACATATTCAACACATTTGGTCCAACAACAGTACCATCCAAAATGACTATTTGTTCGTGAGATTACACAACAGAATAGATGCCAAAGTGTAACGACACACTTGAAACAACATCTAATACAGACTGTAATGGTTTCCCTGTTTTTTATATGTTAATGAAACATTTTGCAAAGACTGGATCTCTAGAGGATTTTAGGAAGGTAACTCAGAGCAACCAGCCTCAGTTAAATCTTTACAGAATGTGGAATGAGTGTGAACCCTAGTCAAGGAGAAACCCACCACAACAAGACATGCCACACAGCAGCTTTGGATGTCATGATGGTCTCTCCAGAGAATAATGAAAAAGGAACTTGACCTTTAACACTACAAAATTTAACTGTAGCAACCTTTACAGGACAGGGATGTGGAGAGGTGTTATACATTTGCAAATGAGATGATTGAGGGCTAACAAATTGGAACAGTTGAAAATGCTCCGATTTGATTTAATGATGAGGTATAATTCCATCTGTTTGGCCATCTCAATAACAGAACTAGTGCCACTGGAGCATTGTGAACCCACATCTTCACACTGCTACTCCACTACATCCAAAAAAGTCTTTGTTTGCTGTACAATCAGTGCACAATACATTATTGTGCCTATTTTCATTGAATGAACTGTAACAGCAGCCAAATATAGACAGATACTGGAAAACACTTTTACACTGGCTGTATGCTGCCGCCAATTACCCTGAAATTACTGCCTCATGCAGGATGAAGCATACCACACCCTACTGCAGAAGTCTTCGCTTTATTTCAGGCAATGTTCAGAGATTGAATCATTGCCCTGAATGACACAATACACTGGAAATGGTATAAAATGTACCTTTAATATTCCCAATCTCAACCAATGCGATTATTTCTTATGGAGCTGTCTAAAGGACAGATTCTTCAAAGATCCATTTGCAACACTTCCAAATTTTTGTACTGCAATTTCCAGAGAGATTCATACAGGTGACAATGTTGTCAACTGTACATTAACACAAAGTATAAACTTGAAAGAAGCGTAGGGACAGTGAAGCACAAATTAGCACAAAAGTGAATCGAGAAGATATTGACACATTGCTTCACTCACACTGTTTATTCACATGACATGTTTCAAGAGCTTTTGCTCTTATCATCAGCTGGTACTAGATTAGTGCAAATTGTAGTGGTTTCCTCTTTCTCCATATTGTCAAAAGATGGCGTGATGTACTTGTCAAAGATGTCCGGTGGTGGAGTTTCAAAATTCATGACTATGACGATTTTTGTTAATGAAGATTTTTTCCCATACGGAAAGGTCTATGCGGTGATTAACGTATTTTATTAGAGATGTTTCCAAGTTGATGTCATGTCTAGTATTCAAAAAACCAATGAGCTTATTCCACTTCTCAAAAAATGGCTGGAATCAATACAAATAACATCTGAAGAAATAGAAAAACTTTTGCAACTTACAGAAATTTGTATCAATCAGAATTTTTTCAGCTTTAATGGACAGACCTATAAACAAAAAACGGCCTAGCTATGGGCAATCCACTGTCTCCCTTTTTGGCAGATTTATTTATGAGTGCTTTTGAAACACATATCACAAAAACTATTCCAAATTATTTCAAAGTGTGGTATTGCTATGTTGACGAAATTTTTGCAATAGTACCTAAAAAACTCATAAAAGATGGTCTTAGATTTTGAATATACAAAATCCAGCTATAAAATTTACATTGGAAACAAGAGGATGGTGTGCTCCCATTTTTGGACATCAAGATCAAAAAAATGAACAACAAACTCACTTTTGGTATTTACAGGAAACTGACATACACACAGATAGTTATATTAAGAACAACAGTTTCAACCCAAAACAACACCAACATGCCATTTTCAACAGTTTAATCTTTCGGATGATCAACTTTCCACTAAACAGAGAAGATTATCAAGAAGAATACCTACACATAAAAAAAGTAGCTATATCCACCGGTTTAAACCCAAATTTAGTAGACAAAACAGTTAACAGACTCAACAAAGCTAAGAAAGTAAAAGAAACCACCACCCTAGAACCTACAGGAGAAAAAGAGAATTTTTTTAAAAAAAAAATTCACCTTCCATCCATCAGCCTATAATAAATTCCAAAAAATCTTCTCAAAACACAACATAATTCTTGCACCTCAAAATAGGTTTAATCTCAGAAATTTGTTAAAAGGCCCTCCCAAAATTTCAATCACTACCAAAGAAAATCCAGGAATCTATGAGATCAAATGTGAAACTTGCCCTAAAATTTATATAGGAAAAACAAAAAGAAATATTAACATCAGAACTAAAGAACATATAAGAAACATTAAAAATGGTGAAACAGAAAAATCAGCAGTGGCTTTTCATTTTTTTAATACTAGACATGACATCAACTTGGAAACATCTCTATTAAAATACGTTAATCACCCCATAGACCTTTCTGTATGGAAAAAAAAAACTTCATTAACAAAAATCGTCATAGTCATGAATTTTGAAACTCCACCACCGGATATCTTTGACAAATACATCACTCCATCTATTGACGATACAGAGAAAGAGGAAACCACTACAATTTGCACTAATCGAGTACCAGCTGATAAGAGCAAAAGCTCTTGAAACATGTCCTGTGAATAAACAGTGTGAATGAAGCAATGTGTCAATATCTTCTCGATTCACTTTTGTCATTAACTGTTTGTTGCAGAGGACACTATAAACACTTTCTGTGTTAATAATTTATAGATGAGTCATATTTATTACACATCGGCTTCACTTACGTACCTATTTTGAGGACATGTTTCGCAAACCATCGTTTGCATCTTCGTCTCTTATGCGACTAAAGCTTGATCCAGTGGTGTGGGTAATTCTGGAGTTGCTGCTGCCATCTGTTGATTTAGTGATGAACTTAAATGTGGGATTCTCTTCTGGAGGGATTTCAAAGTTCATTAGTTGGTTTTTATGTTTTTCTATGTATATTCTCTCCCACATGACGAGTTCACTATGTTTTTGTACGTATTTTAGTAATTCGGTGCTATCTTCAATTTCATGATTTTCAGACCAGAAATGAGCTGCTATTGCGGACTTATCAATATTTTTGTATCTTAAGTGCCTGAAGTGTTCTTTCTTTCTAGTGCCTATGTTTCTTTTTGTCCTCTCTATGTAAATTTTTTCACAGTCTTTACACTTAATCTTGTACATGCCTGACTTTTCTTCTGGTTTTATCTTATCAGTATTATTACTGTTAAGTAGGTTTTTAATGTTGTAGTTGTTTTTTGGTGCCAATGTTATATTGTATTTCTTGAATATTTTTTGGAACTTTTTTGTGGCCCAGGGGTGGTAAGTAAATTTAGCAAATCTAATTTCTTGTTTTATTGGTGTGAGAGCTGTGATCTGTTTTAATCTCTTTTGAAGTTTGAATGATTTTAGTTTTTTATCTACAAGGTTTTTTCCATATCCATTTTTAATTGCAGTTTTTAAGATTTGATGGTATTCTTTTGGATATTCTTGCTGGCTGAGGAGTAGATTTACTAATCTGTGTGTGAGACTGTTGATGATGGCATGTTTGTGTGGAATTGGGTTGAAAATATTTGCTTTGATGTAATTATCTGTGTGTGTTGCTTTTCTATGAATACCAAATTCTAGTTTTTCATTGCGTTTTGTGATTTTAAGGTTCAAAAAAGGTAGGGTACAGTTCTCTTCAGTTTCTACTGTAATGAAATGAAATGTGTAGTGTTTAACGCCCGCTTTTACTACATACGGCACCACAGGCGATGACACTGATGATACATGAGATGAAGATGGAGCACCGGTGGAATGAGATGGCGGGGGAAACCGGAGATCCCGGAGAAAACCCGCCCCAGCGCCGTGTTGTCCACCACAAATCTCACTTTGCGGTCACCTGGGATCGAACCCGGGCCGCCTTGGTGAGAGCCAAGCGGTCTAACCACTGAGCCACAGCGCGGCCTAGTTTCTACTGTGAATTGTATGCTGTGTTCTTGCAGGTTGAATAGTTTCAAAGCATCATCTATTGTTTGTAGTGCACTATTGCAAAGATGTTGTCTACATATCTACCATGTTTTAAAAATATGAGAGAAGGCTTTAGTTATATGTGTTTTGAAAAAGCTAATGTATAAATTGGCCAAAAATGGTGATAGCGGGCTTCCCACAGCTAGTCCTGAAATTTGTTTATAACACTTTCCATCGAAAACAAAATAATTTTGATGTATACATATTTCAGTCATTGCCAAATATTCTTCTATTGCATTGACATCTAGGTTAATAGAAGTTAGCCATTTCTTAAGCTGAATCAAAAGTTTGTTTATTGGAATGCTAGGGAAGAGGGAGCGCACATCAAAGGATACTAAAGTGTCATGAGTGTATCATCTATTGTTTGTAGTGCACTATTGCAAAGATGTTGTCTACATATCTACCATGTTTTAAAAATATGAGAGAAGGCTTTAGTTATATGTGTTTTGAAAAAGCTAATGTATAAATTGGCCAAAAATGGTGATAGCGGGCTTCCCACAGCTAGTCCTGAAATTTGTTTATAACATTTTCCATCGAAGACAAAATAATTTTGATGTATACATATTTCAGTCATTGCCAAATATTCTTCTATTGCATTGACATCTAGGTTAATAGAAGTTAGCCATTTCTTAAGTTGAATCAAAAGTTTGTTTATTGGAATGCTAGGGAAGAGGGAGCGCACATCAAAGGATACTAAAGTGTCATGAGGGTTTAGTTTAAGATTTTGAATTTTTTCTACCAGGTCTAAAGAGTTTTTTATGTTCAGAGTATTGAATTGTGGAAAGGACTGAAATTTTTTGGACAGCCATTTTGCCAGAAGGTAAGTAGGAGTGTTGACATTATTTACAATGGGTCTCATGGGTATGTTGGGTTTGTGTATTTTAGGCAAACCATATCATCTTGCAAGGGTAGGGTTGTCCCGTTTGATAGTTTTTTGTTCTGCAGTTGTTAAAATTTTACTATTATTGATGGTTTTTTGTACATCTTTTATGCATCGGTTGAGTGGATTAGAATATATTTCTTGGAATTCTTTTCGTTGTAGTAACTCTAACATTTTTTCCTTCTATGTATCTACTCTGTTAGAGTCATGTGTCATGTCAGTGCTTTTGGAAGACAGCTGAGATGGTGACATGGCTCTATTGTTGTTCCTGCATGTGATTTGCGAAGAGGAAAAAAATCAAGATTCAAGCAGTGATTACATACTTGTAAAGAAACGTATGAAAGTAAAGAACATTCATGTTGATTTCCAGAATGCACTGGGGAACTCTACTTCATATTCAACTACTGCCAAGTGGACAAACAAATTTAAATTTGGTCAGGAGAGCTTAGATGATGATCCACAAAATGGTTGGCCAAGATGTGTCACTACCCCAGAAATCATTGTAAAAGTACACAAAATACTCATGGAGAATTGCCAAATGAAAATGTGAGAAATTTCTCAAGTTTGCCATATGTCATTTGAATGGGTATATATCACATTTTAATTGAAAAATATGAAAAAATTATCTGCAAAATGGGTGCTGTGACTCTTGATGCTGGATCAACAATTCATGAAAATGGAAATATTGGAATAATGCTTGGCCCATTTTAGAAGAAATAAACAAGATTTTTTGTGCTGATTTATGACCACAGATGACTTTAAAGTCAAAACAAAAGTTAACACAGTGGAAACATTCTGATTTCCTGCCACTAAAGAAAGCAAAGACAATTCCTTCAGCCATAAAGGGTCTATTTACTATCAGTGTTCCGGGATGTGAAGGGGTCCTGTTTATAAATTATCTCCCCACTATGCAAACAATTACTGGAGAATACTAAGCTAAGCTCTTGGACCAATTACAATGAAAGATATGTGAAAAAAAGGCCAGGTTTAGCAAGAAAGTCATCAAGATAAATGCATGCCCACATACATGTGCTGTCACCAAGGCAAAATTATATAATCGGAGTCCTTACACAATGGAATATAAACTAAGGTTTGAATTATTGCCACACCTGCCTTACTTGTCTGATATGGCTTCATCAGACTTCCAAAACTGAAAATTTTCCTTGGTGGGGGAAGATTCACTTAAAACAAAGTATTGATAGCCGAAGTTGGCAATTACTTTGCAGGACTGGAGGAACCTCAGTTTCAAGATGGGATCAAGGTATTGCAGCATTGGTGGATTAAGTGCATTAACCTACAAGGAGACTATACTGAAAATAAAAAAGGCTTCAGTGACATTGGTAGTTTTCCCTATTCCATCCCGAGAGCTTTTCAAACCACTCTTGTACTTGCACAGGAATCCTGAAGAACACCACTGGCATTCCAATTTACTCCATTTTTTTTTTTTTACTTGTTCCATTTATACCCCGCCATTAACTACAATGGTCATATCGGCGGCCGTTCTCCTTTGGAACATATCGAAGCTGTTAACTCGTTTTTTGTTAGGTTTTAATCATTACATCACACACACATTCACACTCTCATTCATACTTCCAGACTCTGGGGAAGATGGGGAATTATCTTGGTCGGAGAAAAATCCCCATCCCCACCGCCGGGAATCGAACCCGGGACCCCTAGCACGGCAGGCAGTACTCCATTTTTATTTTATTACTCAATAGGCATTGTTCCATTTATAAAGTGTATGTTGAAAAATGACAGTTTCCAAGCGTTCATTGGGCCCTTTAAGGAATCAATCTACTGGCCAAGACAAAAATGTCTATTGGAGCATTACCCTGTGAACATTAAAAAAACTAACATGCAACAATTGGTGGATCTGACATACAACATTACCACAGGCATGCAAACTGTTGATTTCATTGCAGTGGAATGGAATGCACAGCAAGCATCACAATTTTATGAACCAAAGCTATTTTCAATCTGGTAGAATAATTCAAGGGAAGCCTTATTATGATGTTGCCAGCTACATACATGAACTCTTTGGATTTTCTTTGAATTTCAGCAATTTTTGCAACAGCAAATTATAAAAAGGGTTTATAGATATGTTGGTATAATGATTATACCTAATTATTAATACTATAATTGTTATTCCTAATGTCATTGCTTATTACTTTTTGCATAGCAAGTGTGTCAACCTTTCTCATGGGACTGGCTCTGTTACACGAAAGAAGGGGTATATGAGGCGCTGCAATCTAGAGCAACATGTAAACACAAGACACAAAACCATGACCAAAAGACCTAGGATATCACTATGTCAACTCAGTAGGAAGACTGGTTTATCCTATGGTTTTTGTTATATAATGGTGAAAGGTTTAATAAACCTTAACCTACACAAAATAATGCAACTGATCAGCTATGAGCTCCTGATTTTCCAGCCAAATTTCACTCATTTTCTGGAAATGTTAGATGATGAATGTAAAGAATGCTGTTTACATCAGATGAATGTTGGCTTCACCAGAAGAGGCTATATAAACATGCAAAAGTGCAGAATATGGGAAAGAGAGCCACCAAATGCCCATATAGAAATTATATTATATGGACAGAATATTATCTCAGGGCTACCATTGTTGCAGCAAAAGTTACTGTCCCGCTTTTCTTTCATGGAAGATTAACCCCTGGGTGATACCAGATGAAATATTAGCCCCCTTATACAAATAAAAATATTTAGTAATTATCTTCCACTTATCTTAAGAAGTTGATGACAATACTTCTATCTTCTTTATATGAGATTAATTTCATGAGCATTTGCCCACATCTTCAGTCAACACACTTACTCATGAAATTAATCTCATACAAAAAAGAAGTATTGTCATCAACTTCTTAAGATAAGTGGAAGATAATTACTAAATATTTTTATTTGTATAATATTTATTACTCCACTGTAACTAGCTTCATTTTCTGTGTAATTAGCTCCCTTATTGAACAGTTGAATGAATATTATCTGAAGCATGGTCAAAACAAGATGGTGCCCCTATTCATGACTAACAGGACCATGAGCTTTCTTGAAGAATACTTAGTGGCAGGTAAAAATAATGTAACTGCTAAATTAATTAAAAAGGTTGAACTGACAACAATTAACTCATGCAAATCTGCCTTTTTTTTACAGGTTTATCAGCAATCCCTTATGGCTTCTTAGATTCTCTGAGCTAGCTCTTACAGATTTTTATCTCTGGCATTATCTGAAAGACCTTGTGTTTTAAGAGAAATCCTGACAGCATCAGGCAACTGAAGCAATTTGTACTGCAGGAAATGACAACCATCACTTAAGTGACTCTGCAAGCCATATATGTATAACGTGGTACAAGTGAGAAAATGTTTGGAGAAAATGGACATGTAGCAAAATAATACATTATTATTTAAAAATGATGGATGACAAGTTGAGGTACATTTATGCTTTAGTTGTTTTCTTTCTTGCCAAGTAAATCTGCTGATGCCATGATGAGGCTTACTACAGGACATGATTGCCTAGGAAAACAACTCCATAGAATTGGCATACTAACTTTAGTATGTATTTACTAGGGTAGAGTAGAGTAGTCTACTTGACTAGATATCTGCACTGAGATAATCATAAATGCTGTAAAATTTGTGCTTTAATAACAATTTATATACATTGGATTTGAATATTCTCCCTAGCATAGCTTTTAAGGATCTGGGTAGCTTATTGAACAGAATGATTCCTTTGGGATATGCTATTGAGAGTACTATTGAGTCGGTGATACTGTAAATGCAGTGCCTCAGTTCTTTGAGTGTTTTAAGTATGATAATTCTGATTTCTTTTAAAGTATTGCATATTGTTGTGGATAAAAGAGACTGATTCCAAACTATATATACACAGTAGAGGAAGTATGTTGAACTCATCAAAAATTGATTTACTTGGAGTATGGGGTGGTACTTGCTTCATTAGTCTTAGTAATTTTTTTTTTTTTTTTCATTTTGAATATTGCTATTAACTGGTTAGAGCTCCCCCAAAAGGGTTTTCCGTAAGAGATTACTGAATGTACATATCCAAAATACACTACTCTCATTACCTCCTTGCTGAGACTTTACTTAGCACTCCTCTTGCATATGTTAAACAATTTCTTACTAAGAACTCAAATATGTTCTTTCCAAGATAAAGCTGAGTTGATTGTAATACCTAGGAATTTGATGTAATGTTGCTGACTTACTGCATCACGTCCAATGAGTATCTGCAACTGATCTACAGAGTAACAGATCTACTGCCAGTAAATACATTTGCCAGCACCTTAATGATCAATAAACAATCACAGATCATAAAAAATTGTGTATTGTGTTCTCAAGATATAGAAATGGGTAGAGAACATCCACAGCTTTACATCTGCAGCTTTACAAAATTATCAACATATAGCTTCTAAGTACTGGGAAACCAGAAGGAGAATGACTTCATTGTTGACTCCAGAGTATTAGCTGCATGCACACACACACACCACACACAAGAAATAATATTCATCAACAAACTACTCTTCAATAAATATGTTCAATATGTCAGTGAAGCATCATGCATAGTAGCTGCACTCACATCCATTGATATAATAATCCAAGAGAAACTTGCCATCCACACGGCAGTACATAAGTGTGACACATTCACAACAGTGGAGTAACCCCCAGAACTGGGAAGCTGGATGCATCCAGCAGAAAGAGTTCACATTAAAGAGATGGAATACAAATATTGTGACTTTGCGGGTTCATAGAATTAAAAGTCTTGTTTGCAGAAATTTTAAATGCTCTTTACTGCAATAAACAATAACTTTGTACTCTCCTTACAGCAGCAAAATGATGTAACATACACAAATGCAGTCTTTAAGGTTGTCTCGTTACTCCCGCCACATGTAACAAATGAAAGAATTCGCTGTGGTACAGTTCAATAACCCTTACACAACTCTCACACTGCACAGCTGCAACTCAATTAACAACTGACTAGCAACTCCATTACTTGCAGATTTTTATACTCCCAATCATTGTTTCTAGAAAGCCGCCAACGTTTCAAGGCCTTTTGCGGCGGCAAGAGAAAGGGAACTATCCAGACATCTCTGTCTCTTTCTCCCTCTCAGCAAGCGTCCAGGGCATGCACCACTATCTGTCTCTTTCTTTCCTGACCACGTGTGACCGGCATTGGCTTGTCACAGCTCTAATGAAACAATGTGATTGGTGATAATATATACTCGTGGCAGCAAAATTGATGGGAAAGTAGGAGCTGCAGCGGTCATCATTCAAAATGAAAATCTGATTCAAAAATTGAAATACAAACTACTCAACAAATGCTCAAACAACCAAGCAGAACAAATGGCCATACTGCAAGCCCTACATGCACTCCAAGAAAATCCAGAAAACCTAATTACAGAAAGAACAGCAATAATGTACACAGACAGCCAAATAACCATAGATCCTTAAAAAATAATCAAAATCTAAATGCTATAATAGATGATATTAAACGCAAATACAAACAGCTTGAAGACAAATCATATACAATTGGTGAAGGCACACATTGGGAACCATGATAACGAAATGGCAGAAAAACTTGATAAGGAGGCAGCAAAATAAGATAATCTACAAATACCTGTAGATAACAGAGAACTGAAATAGTACATCAAATGAAACTACAAAGCACAGAAAAGTAGCAACTTCAATGGAACCAAACAACAAAAGGAGCAGAAACCAAGCAGTTCTTCCCAAACACTAAGGAGAGAACATATGCATGCACGCATACACGTGTTTTCTTATATTACTCAAGGAAAGTGCTATTATATTTTGCTTATTGCATTGTGACTTATTTTCTTCTGCATTAGTGAAAGACAGTTATGTTCATTCTTTTTATATTAGTGAAGGCCTGAGTTTGAATTTCAGTATAGACTAGTTAACTAGGTAAGCTTTTATCCAATTTTTTTCCAATCCCGAGAAGATTAATATTAGGCATGTGAATTAGTATTGTGAAAGAACGTTTAAATTTTTTTACAATTTAGGACAGATGATTTTATAGTTTCATCTTGGTATTACAATAGGTATATTAAAATGAAGTAAAACTACATGCCCATGGGCATGTAGCTGTTTCCATCAAGTCATATATTCCATTCATTCACAGTTTCGTAAGATCCTACCACTGAATGAATATAAAACATAGAAACAAGAAGACATAGAAATAAAACAATAGTCATATGGAACAAATAACAGCCCCAAGAGTTGCTGTCACAACCATAGCAGCATCCACTTTCAGCCTGTAAAAGGTACTGCTACTACCATGGTAGCTCTTAAAAGCAACTGATGTTCAGACTATAAAAGGTGCTGCAATATCCATGTTGACTTCTGCTTTTCACTACCATTATGCATGCTCTTCACCAGGTACTCAGAACTATTCAGCTACCGTAGAGATTTGCTCTATCACAGTGATATTATCAATTTAATTTCTGTCACAGTAAATGCTGAATAAATTTGAACATTCAGTAGTTGTACAGCTCTGTAACTTTCTCTACCAAAGAATGAAATTCATATTTGTAATACCAGAATGATTTAAAGTACTTTTATTACTTCTAACTCAGAAAATAGTGGTGCAGTAACAGTGAAAATGACGAAAATAGTTTACAATTAAGATTCAACAATTTAACATGAAAGTTGCCATAGACGCAATGAGTTTGGGTACACCAAAATGAAGGCTGCTGATTTCTACTGATGAATGTTGGCTGTGTGTAAACAAATCTGTGACTTTGGAGTTTTGGTAGTATGTATTTGATAACACTTCATTTGTATGGGAGCAAATTTCTCTGCAGTGCTTAACAAAAAAAATAATGTATATCTACAGTGGGGAAAACAATATGTTCATATGTTCAATAGTCTCCCTTTATTACACAAAATTGAAAGCAATAAATTAAGCCCAAATACGAAACAATTAAACAAGAACTCAAGTCACAAACTTCAGTTCTTTTAAGAAATTATAAATTCTTCACAGTACAGGACTAGTTTTGCAAATATATCATCTGCATCTTCAACTAGGATTTGCAAAACTAGTCCTGTGTACTGTGAAGAATTTATAATTTCTTGAAAGATAGGCGAAGTTTGTAATAAATTATTATATTTTATTGTAATATTTGTATTGCTTCACCATTATTAGATTCAGTTTTTATTTATTAAGAACTCAAGAATCTAAAAGAAGAGAAACTTAATAACAAGGAAGCAACAAGTAAAAGCAATATGTTTAAAGGCCTGTGCTATGAATACTAGACAAATATAAAAATTAAAATTATTCTATATTTTGCACATTTATCTGAAAGCTGCACTAAAATTGTAAACTATTACTTATAATATGTTTTCATAAAAAGCATGCATTATGTGTGGAGAGGGCTATGAACTTGTTGAAACTTACTCCATTTTTTTTTCAGACATCACAGAGAATGCAGTATGAAACATAAAGAAAAAATGAAATGTGTAGTGTTTAACGCCCGCTTTTACTACATACGGCACCGCAGGCGATGACACTGATGATACATGAGATGAAGATGGAGCACCGGTGGAATGAGATGGCGGGGGAAACCGGAGGTCCCGGAGAAAACCCGCCCCAGTGCCGTGTTGTCCACCACAAATCTCACTTTGCGGTCGCCTGGGATCGAACCCGGGCCGCCTTGGTGAGAGCCAAGCGGTCTAACCACTGAGCCACGGCACGGCCTGAAACATAAAGAAGTATCCAAACAAACCCAATGTGAAAAGACTTTGGAGGAAATAAAAACCAGATCCTTTCAGAAGAGCAAACAAAATATTATCCATTCTTCGAAGCAGAAAATCGTAATATACACCAAGGCAGACAAAGGTAACAAGACAGTGATAATGGATAAATCTGATTATATTGAAAAAATGGAAGAAATGCTGACAGTCATTATGAAGTCATTAACAAAAATCCTCTATCAACTTGCATATAAGCATTTGAAAAAACCATAGCAAAACCAACATAATACCAAACAAATATACAGTTACACTGGATAACCCAACCTTACCTAGACTCTATGGCTTACCCAAAATACACAAACCATCCACAACAGTGAGGCCTATAGTTAGCAGTATAAATTCACCAACATACAAACTTGCAAAGTGGCTAATAAATAAGTTCAACTCATTTCCTAAATTTGATAGCCTAAGCATCAAAAACACCTACAAACTTATAGAACACACTAAGGATACTGAACTAAAAGAAGAGGACACTCTAGTCTCGTTTGATGTTAAATCACTGTTTCCCAGCATACCAGTAAAACAGCTCCCACCGTTGATAGAAAACTGGCTCAAATCACTTGGAATGTCATCATCTGAAATTTCAGATTACATCAAATTAACCAAATTATGTATAGTTATGTATAGTTTCAAATTTCGAATTGGTAGCAAGTTTATTTACGCAACGGTCAAAGGAAACTTCCAGCTATTATCTACACATCGTTAGAGAATCAAGACAACCAACCGCAAGTTAAAATACTTCAATATATGAGACTCCGAAGCTGACGTAAATTGCCAGAAAGGATGGATCATCACCATCAGTTTAGTGTACAGTTTCATGAAGCAAACATGCTTGCACAGGGTGAGGGACATGTTAGCGAATCACCAGATGTAAGTACCTTGGACCAGATAGTGAAGATGTTAGCAGAATTCAGTAGCAAGTTAGATTACTTAACCCTTTCACCGATATGGACGTCATATGACGTCCAAGTTAAAATGCCCCAAACCGATATGGACGTGTATAGACGTCCTGCGCATACATGCATTTAATGCTCATGTAACGCCAATTATTTTAATCTTGCTGTTTTACAATAAATTTAAATTAGTTCTATAAGGAATGTAAACGTATCCTTAAAGGTTTCTTTTTGAATTGTACACCTCCAAACCTGGATAAACACCCAAGGGCACATCTGCAGATTCACCCCAATAATATTGGTTTCCTTGCGAACTTCTTTTTCGCAACACACTACACATTTTCGAAATGGTTACAAGTTTTTTGGGTGTGGGTGGTATACTTTTAGGAAAGTGTTTTCTCTCAAGTATGAGGGATGATGTGGTGAATTTTGCTACCCCCTAGTATAAAGAGGCCTCTGAGTATTATAATACTCAATTAGGTTACGAGCTCTTTATACGCGCAAGTACAGGTAGATGAATGTCTTTTACAGCTCTGAAAATTACTAAACAACTGTGCATAGTTACATCCAGTGGTATAAAAATACTTTTTTTTTACCATTTAACTCTTTTCCGTAAAGAGGGATAGCTGGTAATAGCTGATCCGTATCACGCATATTTGACCCGCCATTTCCCCAAACAATGGAGTAGCTAACATGCCAGCTGTAGACCAGTACACGTCACTGCTACGTATGTCCTGAAGATCTCCTTCATAATCGTACAACAAATCTTACAGATTTTCTACAGTAATATCAGAAGCCTGTACACATCATACCCAAGCTAATTTATTTGCTACATTACCGGGATAAGCCATGGTTAACATTGAAATTTAACAATTTCAAATGTGCCATACATTTAGCTCGTGATAGCTACAAGAAATCACTCTGAACAAAGAGAGAGTATAAATAACTGAAATACAGAGCGAAAACTGCTGCATAAGGCTACTAGAAACCTTGGTTGAGAAACACTGTAATAACAGATGCTGACAGAGTTTTCATTCCAGTGTGTGAGTGTGTGACGCAACATATTCTCGTCATATTATCGCTTGGCATAGCATAAATAAACTAAACTTGAACCTGAGAAGTCGCTTACGTAGCTATACATACATACTATGGCTCGTATACACACAAAACAAAATGATTCACATATTAGGCGCGTTCGGCACAAAGAATGGCTTTTGCTACAGTGAAACAAAGTAGTGAAATTTCAACAATTTATTAATGTAGTCTCTACTTTATTGTTACTGTAGATTTATACTGCCTTTAATGAGTTTTAAACCAGTTTTTGTTTCGTTTAAATAACTTAATAAATACGGAAGATACGGAATTGTATTTATGATGCATTTTTACAGCATTTAACAATTTAAATGTCCTGTTCTGTTTATTGGGTATCCGTTGCCGGCCCCTGAAGGATTTGAATGGCCATCAGCGAAGCGGTTAAATAATAAGATAGAAAGTCAATATGCAGATTTGAGTAGAAAAATAGAAAGTACAAATGCAAATCTTATCAGGAAGATAGAAAATCAAAATGCAGAACTCAGTAGCAAATTAGATGCTAAGATAGATAATGTGAGTAAATTAGGCTCACAAGAGAAAGATATAACTAACCTAAGTGAACAACAAGAGAGGTTAGAATTTGTACAGAATAGCCAATCTAATGAACTAAGTGAACTAGTTAGCCAAGAAATAAGAAATTTACAGACAAATGTTGACATACCAAACAATGAATGTTATAATACAGATGATGTATGTTGTAAATTCAAACAATAAGTATTTTGATGTGAAATGTAATGTATATGTACATGAAATTTTCCCACACACACAAATACACAATGAAGGTCATAGTGGTCACATGTATGATACACCACGTGAAATAATGTTGCTAAAGTTTTGTAAAAGATTTGAACCCAAAACTAACCTAACCTTCAAACAGAGTTATAATATACATAAAAACAAAAGATGTATTTACCAAGTTCTGGATGCTTGTAAAGATCAGGTTAGTCAACTGAGAAAACTGTATCACACTAACTGTTCAAAAGTTAAGAGTATGAACTTTGTCATGGATACAGGACAGCTAGAAAAATTAATTATGTGGTCAAATCACCCAACATGAATGACAACATAGAGAATTCTTTTGTATATAAATTGTATATATAATTTTGTTAAAATTTCAGTTATTTCATTTTAATTATATATACTCGTTTACAAATTGTTATGTTAAAATATTCTTAATATTGTTGTATTATGTTTTGTTCATTGTAAATAATTTAAAAATGTTAATTATAAAAATACTTTAACGCAAATTTGGTCGGGGCACACCCCCCCATAAAGACAAAGATATATATTTAAAAAAAACGTGTTATAGTAATGCTAAGTTGTTAAATGTTCAGTTATTATTATATTTCATTTAATGTATGTTTATTATTATATGTTATGTATGTTATATTTATGTTATAGTTCATTGTTGTAAAAAAAAATTTTAAATTTGGGGCATTCTTCAAAATATATGGAAACACATTGTTGAAGTATTTAAGTTAAAATTATTTTCCATATATTTTGAAGAGGGCATTTGTAACGATATGTTTTAGTTAGAACTTTTTATATGAATAATGTTTTCTAATATGACTTAGTAGGCCATGTAATGACATATTAAAAACAAATATATGTGTAATTTTGTGATTGGCCGTAGTAATAATTGTATTACGTAATGCAGTGACATAGCAGTACATCGGCCAATCAAAATTAATAGAGGAGTAACGATAGTTACGGAAAATCAATAATCTTGAGATAGATATGTTCTTCAGTCTTGTTTCATGACGAGGGAAAAATGCTGTGGTGAATATAATTGTAAAGTAAAGTTAATATCCTTAAAAAAAAAGAGTTATTCGGTATTCGTAATACAATCAAATTATATAGTTAATCAAACTCAATCATCAAGAAGTGCAATTTAACATGCAATGATTAAGATGGACGGTCACAAAGATGGCTCCCAACTTTGGGGCTGATTAATTCTCGAAAAACGAGACGACCTGTTACACAAATATTTCGCCCGAGCATGGTTCCTATCTGCTGCGAGTGGAGGAAAATAATGTCACAAGGTTTAGCAATGGGCAACACTCTATCACCCTTCCTGGCCTTTCTATACATGAGTGCATTAGAAATAAGGATCACCAAAGGTTTCCCTTGGATATTTAAACTCTGGCAGCGATATGTAGATGACATCTTTGCAATAGTACAAAAAAAAAAAAACACACACACACATCAGTGATGCTCTAAAACTTTTAAACATCCAAGAAAAAAGCATCAAGTTCACTGTAGAAATAGAAAAAGACAAGCATTAACCATTTCTGGATCTAAAAATAATCAGAAATGAAAACAGAATAAACTTTGGCATTTACAGAAAACCAAAACAGACAGACAACTACATAAAAAACAATGGCTACAACCCAACCCAAGATCCCACAAACATGCCATCTTGAATAGTTTAACACACAGACTGGTCAACATCCCTCTCACAGCAGAAGAATACAAAACAGAATAAAAAAAAATAATCGAAATAGAACAAAAAATGGCTTTCCCAAATCATTGGTAGAAACAAAGTGAACTTAGCAAAAAAGAACAAACTAATAAAGGAAACCACAACCCTCTCAGCTACAGAAACTAAAATGACCTTCAAAAAACTCACTTAACAACCATGCACCTTTGATAAATTCAAAACAGTCTTTGCCTGCCTCTGTAGTGTAGATGGTAGTGTGCCTGCCTCACGTTCAGGAAGTCCCGAGTTTGAATCTCGGTCAGGGTGAGTTATCTGGATAAGATTTTTTCCCAGGATTTTCCCTTATCCTGAAAGACGAATGTCAGATAACGCTAAGCTCTATGGACCCCAGGCTCATTTGAGCATCATTTCACCCATTCCATTCATCGTCCGATATGACTTAACGTTGGAGGACGTAAAATTACAAAAATCTTCAAAAAACAAAACATTCTACTAGCACTAGTCAACTACTATTCCTTAAATAACCTAATATGCTCAAACATCAAAGATGCCATTTCATCTAACAAAAAATCTGGTATACACCAAATTGAATGCTAGTCAAATTTCTATTGGAAAAAACAAAATAAATTTAAAAACAAGAGCAAAGGAACACTTTAGGAACATAAAATACAAACAATTAGAAAAAGCAGTTGCCACACATTTTTGGGAAAAAAACCACAACATAAATCCAGAACCAAAACTACTTAAACACACAACAGGAAAACAAGAACTGTCCACATGGGAACAAATTTTCATTTTAAAAATAAAAATTCAATTTCGACATCTCCAAAATGGATTTGTTCAGCAAGTTCCTCGAACTGCCACCAGAGGAAACCTCCAACAGAATATTACCAGCTACACCACTGAGAACCAGTCGATGTCTGGTTGACAATGGAGGAAAGCAGCCTCCGAAACATGTTCCTGGAAATTTAAAAGTAAGTGTTGTTTAGTGTCATTAATTGACTCACCTTTAAATTTAATAAATTTGTTTCTTTTAAACAAAAACCAATACACCCTACTTCTATCTTGCACTTCTTTTTTCCCCCAGAGTTTTAATGTCTGTTGGTCAGTGTTTAGGAAAGTATGAACTTTTTATTGCATTTTTCCCATTGTTGCCTTTGAATAAAGTTTTTTGTGATATAGTCAACATACAATAGTTTACTGAATTGTACTGCACCATTTCCTTATGGTTACAACAAACAGTCTTGTAACCAGTCATGGGATACATTGTTTATGGTGAATGCTGATTAAGACACTGTCATTTACTGTATAGCAGCTTCTGGATAGCTAAGATTATATTTTCCTCCTGCCGTGGGTGCACGCGCTCAGAACAACTATTATACACAGTGCCAGTGAACAGTTTATTTCGTGAAAGTTAAGCTGTGAAAATACCATAAGTAAATTAGGCAAAGTTTTTTTGTGACAATTGGTGACTGGATTTGGTGACAATGTATTTTCTACAAATGGAAGTATACTATTTTGCAAGTTGTGTGAAATAAAAGTGCAGAGAAATGTTTTATTGTGCAGTAGCATATCTGGCATGAAAAACATTTAGGCTGTTGCATGTGCATCGCAGTTACTTCTTAGTGAAAGTAAAATATCAGCATTTTGCAGAGATCTTTGCCAGGTACTGGTTTCAGAAAATATTCTATCAGCAAAGATTAATAATGCCACATTTGGACAATTTCTGCAGCAATATATGGGGTAGAACATTCCAGATGAATCCACACTTAGAAAAGATTACTTGGAGGTTTGTTACAAATATACAATAGCCACAATCTGAGATTTTGTTGGAGATAAGAAAATATTTTCTTCTATAAAAAAGACAAGTGATAAAGAAGGACATTATGGAGCTTATGTTGTCAATGGTACATTAGAAGTTGACAAAAAAGTATATATTTGTTTTTATGACTAAGGTTACTAAGAAGGTTAATCACCAATCTATTTGCAAGCTGTTTAAACAAAGCATGTTTCTTTTTGGGACCACAGAAATATGAAAATGTTTTGTTTTTTATAACAAATGCAGCCAGATGTATGGTGGAATCTGGCATGGCAATTAAACAATTTTACACAAAGGCTCTTCATAGAATCTGTGAACCAGTGTGTGAGAAATGTCTGCAAGTTAAACTTGTATCAAATGTAAAAAAGGTGTTTCCAAAATCTCCTTCAACAATAACACATTTTCAAGAAATTGCTCCTCATCTACTCTCGCCTCCTGAACCAATATAACATGTTGAAGCACATGGATCAGAGCGTGTCATTAATGCAAAAATTTCAATGTTGTGAAACCTGTGGTTGATAGTTTTATAGAAAAGGTGCTGCTTCCATAGCAGTTTCTCAAGACTTACTGGCTGATTCTCAAATTAAGGGAAATTTGGCATATATCAGTAATACCTTTTTAATTTTGGCAGATACAATAACATCGCTAGAGAAACGAGATGCACTTCAGTTATTCAAAAGATCCAAGATATAAAAGAACATTTGCAGTAATGTATAGGACAATTTGGAGAAGTTAGGGAGAAAATAAAAAATTGATTGCAAAACAACATTGAGAACCATTCAATGTGTAAAATCAAAAAAGGGCTGCAATTGACTTTAGAATTTTTGATAGATTTGCCATCAGGGTACCTCACCTTGGTAATTTTAAGTACCCATGACATTAGTTAATGTAGAAAGGAACTTTTCAATGTACAGGAATGTTCAAAACAACCGGCTATCCTTCAAATCCAAGACCTTACAAATGGCGATAGTTCTTTATTGCAATGCTCAATAAGACATATACCTCGAAATTTCAACTTCCCCTGATACTTAAATGTGCATGGGATGGATATATTTATCATCATTAAAACATTAGCCCTTTTTAAATACTTTAATGACTTTTCCAAAATTTAAGTTTATATTTTAAAATTTAATTGTCATTTTTTTTTAAATTTATGGATATTTTATTGGTTATGTTTTACAAATTTTTAAATCAACTTCAAAGCCCTTATGATTACCTAATGTAGAATGAATTATAACAACTGCTCCAGATTATAAAGAGAAAATACTCTTAAATATTAAAAGCAGAAGCATTATTAGCAGTGAAGTATTCTTCATATTTAAGTTTGAATTTATGAGTCACTTGTTTACACTCAGTCTTCACTTACTTGTTGTTGTATAATTGAAACGTTTTCAAGATCATTCGATCTCATCCTCAGCTGTTTGGTGACTAAATGAACCTCCCTCTTCTTCCACTACTACGGAGCTCCGATCACTCTGCCATCTGGTGTTAGGGGCACTAAGTTTTAATACTTCATTTAATGCCGGGATTTCAAAATTTATAACTTTATCACGGTTTTTGTTTATGAATATTTTTTCCCAAATATCCAATTCTATGGGTGTACTTAAAGATTTTTAACAGTTTAATGTTGTGCCAATGTTGTGGTTTTCTGTCCAAAAATGGTGTGAAACTGCAGATTTTTCTGTTTGTTTCAACTTAATGTTCCTCTGGTGTTCTTTTTGCCTGGTTAACAAGTTTCTCTTAGTTTTTCCTATGATTCAGATTAATTGTGAAACCTGTGAAAAAAGCTACATAGGAAAAACTAAGAGAAACTTGTTAACCAGGCAAAAAGAACACCAGAGGAATATTAAGTTGAAACAAACAGAAAAATCTGCAGTTTCACACCATTTTTGGACAGAAAACCACAACATTGGCCACAACATTAAACTGTTAAAATCTTTAAGTACACCCATAGAATTGGATATTTGGGAAAAAATATTCATAAACAAAAACCGTGATAAAGTTATAAATTTTGAAATCCCGGCATTAAATGAAGTATTAAAACTTAGTGCCCCTAACACCAGATGGCAGAGTGATCGGAGCTCCGTAGTAGTGGAAGAAGAGGGAGGTTCATTTAGTCACCAAACAGCTGAGGATGAGATCGAATGATCTTGAAAATGTTTCAATTATACAACAAGTAAGTGAAGACTGAGTGTAAACAAGTGACTCATAAATTCAAACTTAAATAAGAGAATACTCTATTCTTTCAGATAAGCTCATGAAAAGAATATTTAGTAATTACATCCATTTCAGTTATAATTAACAAATATGTCTTAATTATCCGTTGTAACAACTGCTCCAAAATATCAGAGCATTTCAAAAATACTCTATAACCCCAAAGAAAAGAACATTTAGTAATTATATACATTTAAGCTGCAATGAACAAATTTGTCCTAATAACTCAAGAAAGGTCAACTTAGTTGATTTGCTTCAGTAACAAAACAGACATGCAATACAACAGCCTTCATGTAAACCCATGGATCCAACATATATTACTATCACAATTTTTCTAATATACTGAGACAGTAGACATAAGAATGAAAGAAATACTTCTTAAAGATGCTTGTTATTTATTGCTATCCTTTTTTAATGTGTGCATTGCTTTTATTTAACATGGTTGACGGGAATGTTACATTTTATTATTTACTGAAGGATATTTATAAGCTAAAAAATACATATGTCTGCAAATATATGCAAAAAACATAATAACCTTAAAAATTCAAATCTTACATGGTCAACATGGATAATAGCTGATCATGTGAAATACCTCATTCATTTACCCACAAAAGCCAGGAAAAAATAACAGACAAGAATGCTTATTAACAATTGCCATGAAAACTGCAGCTATGCGCATATAAAAATCTTTAGAAAGAATCAGCTCATCAACGTATAAACACATGCATCCATTTTGGGCATCCTCACACTAAAAAATATTCCAGACATATGTAAAACTAAAAGTCACCAATAATTACAAGTTGAATAAGTGAGCATATTCAGAAGATATTTGTTTGAATTGCTACACTATTTTTTGAATTTAATAAATCAGTAAAAGCTTTAAAAAGGGAGTAATTATTTAATAACTTGCTTATTTGTGAGTATACCCTGCAGATATTGGAATCTCTTTGCTCACCGTCCAATACATTTTGTGTAAAGGAAAACCATCCCAATGATGAACTTCAGCTTTACAACAGGTAAGTATAATGCAATGTGTAAGGACTTTGATACAATGAAGCACAAAATTAATATAATTTTGAGTCGAACTAGTACTCAATGCTCCACTTATTGCTAGTATTTACCTAGAATGCATTTTGTTAGGATCTTCCTAACATCATCAGCTGTTGTCGACAACAAGGAAGTATAAACCCATATATTAAAAGATCCATGTCATGTAAACAGCATGTTCATATGAATTAGACCTGAGAAGGAGGTACAATTCAATAAAACAAGATTTTACATAGACATTGTCCTTAGAAAAATTCATACAAAATGTCTTACCTCTGCATCATCAGATCCCTTTAAGTTCATCATATCTGCATTTGCCCTTGCTCCTTCTGTTGTCATAGAGTGCACTATTTTGAAATCAGTATTTCCTACAGTAGTGGTCGTCACTAAAGGAGTGACTCCTGAATAATAATGCTTTGTCTTCTGATGATTTTCTTTGGAACTTGAAGCTTCTGTTCCTGAAGGCACAGCATCTTTATCAGCCAAGTTTCCAACTTCCGCTGTCATTCTGAACAAATGCTCCAACACTCCTGAACTGTAAACTATTACTGAGATCCATACTATCATGCACAACATGAATGCTCGCTGGAATATTCTTGTGCTGGCCCAAAAATGTACTAACCTCAAACGCTTTGGAACCTTTGGAGATGGTGATGGGGAACTGGGTGCTGCAACAATATTTGTTGGATAATTTAAGGAAATTGAATTTAATCGTGGGTGGGATTTTGATCTAACAATGGTGCGAGCCTGAACTTTTGAAGCTGCTGGGTTTGGACTAGTATTTGCAGTAGGAAGACGAACCTGATGCAAAATTGAGCGATTTGTTGTATTATAAGACATTCTGTGGTGAGTGTCTGATGAGAGCTCCATTCGCCTGATATCAATGGCCAAAACAGTGGAAAAGAAAAACATCTGCAGAAAAAAATCTGACAGCAGCCCTACTATAGCAAAAATACAGAATTCTTGTATGGCAGGCACAAAAGTGAACAAGCCTACGGTAAGGATGGTAACTTCTATAAGAAGATTCTTTGTTATGCTCCACCCTTCTTTACTCAAACCCTGGGCAACCCGGATCTTGACATCCAGGTGTGTAGGAGTTGACACTACAGACTTTGTGAGCACGAGAATATTCTCCAAACCCACAATTACAACAAGATATGGAAATACTTCTTTTCCTGTCATTGTAAGTGTTAGACCAAAGAAGAAACAGAGGCCTATTGACATTGACAATGATGCCAAAACTGTCACCACAGCACTAAATGCCATACCAACTTTGGATTTAACTAATTCAATCTTCCGTGTTGAAAAGTACAGGTAAATAAAGAGAAAGATATATGTCAAGGTAAGTGGAAAAAATTCCTGAAGATTAAATTGTCCTGGAAAGTATATGTGAAATATCTCTTCCTCATCAGAACCACTTTGAGGTAAAGTGCTCACATTGAAAACACCATCACCAGTGTTAATTCTGTGTGCTGGAGAAGCTGAGTTCAATGGCTGATGTAAGGGATATAACTGAATCAATCTTCTTCTAAGACCATCAATAAACCTGAAATATTAAAAAACTCTATTATAATTATTGTAGGAATTTTACAATGAATTTACATGCAAAAAGAACTTAAAGAAAACTAAAATACTTGCAGGAAAACCTGGTATTTGTTATGGCTGGTTTACAATAACCTCAGAAAGTGAAGCAGATGTGTAATAAATCGACTCATCTAAAAATTAATAATTATTTTGCTTCACTGTGGTGTTCCAATACAGTTAAATCTCGAACCTCAGAAAACTTACTGGAGCAGAATATAACACTTGGATTCAGAATGCACTGGGAATGAGAATGGAAATGACTATCGATCATATTGAAGAAAGTAGAAAGCCTATTTTGCGCAATGAGACTTCTTTTGTTTGAAAAACTAATGACATTTTCTAAATGCAGAGTCATTAATATTTCTGATTTCTCCAATGATAAGAAATTTGTTGTTCTTTATTTTTCTATTTTCATTTCAAACGGTTGCTGCCTATTAAGGAACAGTCAGTAATAAGTAGGGCCCAGACTTTTCGAAAATGCACATGCACATATGTAAATGCATATTTTGAGGGTTAGTGCATATATAAAGGATATATGCATCATATGGCATTTATTTACCTTATGTAAGATCAATTACTTGATATTTCTGAATAAACCGAACAATTTAATGTGTGTGTGTGTGTGTGTGTGTGTGTGTGTGTGTGTGTGTGTGTGTGTGTGTGTGTGTGTGTGTGTGTGTGTGTGTGTGTGTGTGTGTGTGTGTGTGTGTGTGTGTGTGTGTGTGTGTGTGTGTGTGTGTGTGTGTGTGTGTGTGTGTGTGTGTGTGTGTGTGTGTGTGTGTGTGTGTGTGTGTGTGTGTGTGTGTGTGTGTGTGTGTGTGTGTGTGTGTGTGTGTGTGTGTGTGTGTGTGTGTGTGTGTGTGTGTGTGTGTGTGTGTGTGTGTGTGTGTGTGTGTGTGTGTGTGTGTGTGTGTGTGTGTGTGTGTGTGTGTGTGTGTGTGTGTGTGTGTGTGTGTGTGTGTGTGTGTGTGTGTGTGTGTGTGTGTGTGTGTGTGTGTGTGTGTGTGTGTGTGTGTGTGTGTGTGTGTGTGTGTGTGTGTGTGTGTGTGTGTGTGTGTGTGTGTGTGTGTGTGTGTGTGTGTGTGTGTGTGTGTGTGTGTGTGTGTGTGTGTGTGTGTGTGTGTGTGTGTGTGTGTGTGTGTGTGTGTGTGTGTGTGTGTGTGTGTGTGTGTGTGTGTGTGTGTGTGTGTGTGTGTGTGTGTGTGTGTGTGTGTGTGTGTGTGTGTGTGTGTGTGTGTGTGTGTGTGTGTGTGTGTGTGTGTGTGTGTGTGTGTGTGTGTGTGTGTGTGTGTGTGTGTGTGTGTGTGTGTGTGTGTGTGTGTGTGTGTGTGTGTGTGTGTGTGTGTGTGTGTGTGTGTGTGTGTGTGTGTGTGTGTGTGTGTGTGTGTGTGTGTGTGTGTGTGTGTGTGTGTGTGTGTGTGTGTGTGTGTGTGTGTGTGTGTGTGTGTGTGTGTGTGTGTGTGTGTGTGTGTGTGTGTGTGTGTGTGTGTGTGTGTGTGTGTGTGTGTGTGTGTGTGTGTGTGTGTGTGTGTGTGTGTGTGTGTGTGTGTGTGTGTGTGTGTGTGTGTGTGTGTGTGTGTGTGTGTGTGTGTGTGTGTGTGTGTGTGTGTGTGTGTGTGTGTGTGTGTGTGTGTGTGTGTGTGTGTGTGTGTGTGTGTGTGTGTGTGTGTGTGTGTGTGTGTGTGTGTGTGTGTGTGTGTGTGTGTGTGTGTGTGTGTGTGTGTGTGTGTGTGTGTGTGTGTGTGTGTGTGTGTGTGTGTGTGTGTGTGTGTGTGTGTGTGTGTGTGTGTGTGTGTGTGTGTGTGTGTGTGTGTGTGTGTGTGTGTGTGTGTGTGTGTGTGTGTGTGTGTGTGTGTGTGTGTGTGTGTGTGTGTGTGTGTGTGTGTGTGTGTGTGTGTGTGTGTGTGTGTGTGTGTGTGTGTGTGTGTGTGTGTGTGTGTGTGTGTGTGTGTGTGTGTGTGTGTGTGTGTGTGTGTGTGTGTGTGTGTGTGTGTGTGTGTGTGTGTGTGTGTGTGTGTGTGTGTGTGTGTGTGTGTGTGTGTGTGTGTGTGTGTGTGTGTGTGTGTGTGTGTGTGTGTGTGTGTGTGTGTGTGTGTGTGTGTGTGTGTGTGTGTGTGTGTGTGTGTGTGTGTGTGTGTGTGTGTGTGTGTGTGTGTGTGTGTGTGTGTGTGTGTGTGTGTGTGTGTGTGTGTGTGTGTGTGTGTGTGTGTGTGTGTGTGTGTGTGTGTGTGTGTGTGTGTGTGTGTGTGTGTGTGTGTGTGTGTGTGTGTGTGTGTGTGTGTGTGTGTGTGTGTGTGTGTGTGTGTGTGTGTGTGTGTGTGTGTGTGTGTGTGTGTGTGTGTGTGTGTGTGTGTGTGTGTGTGTGTGTGTGTGTGTGTGTGTGTGTGTGTGTGTGTGTGTGTGTGTGTGTGTGTGTGTGTGTGTGTGTGTGTGTGTGTGTGTGTGTGTGTGTGTGTGTGTGTGTGTGTGTGTGTGTGTGTGTGTGTGTGTGTGTGTGTGTGTGTGTGTGTGTGTGTGTGTGTGTGTGTGTGTGTGTGTGTGTGTGTGTGTGTGTGTGTGTGTGTGTGTGTGTGTGTGTGTGTGTGTGTGTGTGTGTGTGTGTGTGTGTGTGTGTGTGTGTGTGTGTGTGTGTGTGTGTGTGTGTGTGTGTGTGTGTGTGTGTGTGTGTGTGTGTGTGTGTGTGTGTGTGTGTGTGTGTGTGTGTGTGTGTGTGTGTGTGTGTGTGTGTGTGTGTGTGTGTGTGTGTGTGTGTGTGTGTGTGTGTGTGTGTGTGTGTGTGTGTGTGTGTGTGTGTGTGTGTGTGTGTGTGTGTGTGTGTGTGTGTGTGTGTGTGTGTGTGTGTGTGTGTGTGTGTGTGTGTTGGACACCTCTTGGCACCACAGTAGCATTGATGTTTTTAAGCCAAGTGATAATCAGACCATAATTTCAGCCTAACAATACATGCAAGTAGTTTGGCACTACAGGACCTTTCCACAAAAAAGCTTTCTTACATTCCTTTCAGTGCAGTAGCCTCTAAAATTTTGTGTCGGTGGGATACATGTGCTAGCCTGTTAATTTATTCATCTACTAATAGTGTGGTATTTTGTAAAAATTGCCTAAAGATAAGAGTACATCCTTTTTAATTAAACAGTTGACTTCAGGCAATAGTCACTATTCAAGTGATGGTGATGTGGTGTTTTGTCAAGAATAAAAAATGTGATAAAAAAGTTCAACTTGAGCAGCATTCAAAAACAGCGGCACTTCTCATGTCAAAACAAAAGGCAGCTACAGCTACTTCTGACTCAAGTGAAACCACAGTCAGAAGGTAATGCATTTTACGCTGACCTCTGTAAAGCCTCTGCATCCAGCAACATTCCATTGCATAAATTAAATAATCTTCATCTATGATCATTTCTACAGAAATATTGTACTGGACAAAATATATCGCACGAATTCACACTTAGAAAAAATTACTTACCTTCGCTACTCGCTTCTGTTCTTGATCCAATATGGTCTGACAGAGGAGGGAACAACATCTGGATATCGGTAGATGAAACAATCAATTTGTGTGGCCGATACATAGTGGGAAAATTATGTCCAGAAGAACCCAGCAAATCTCATTTATTTGCATGCAAAATATCAGAAAAACCAACCACAGCACCATTGCAAGATTTGTAAATGATACATTATGTCTTCTGTGGCCTACTGAATCAGAGAGGAATTGTTACAGGTTGTGCGTCTTAGGCACAGATGCAGCTTCATTTATGTTAAAAGCTGGCCAGTCTCTTCGAGTATGTTTTCGTAATCTTCTCCATCTCACATGTTTAGCCCACAATGCCCACCGCATTGCAGAAAAGATATGCACTCTATTTCCATCAGTTAACAAAGTAATATCAAGCAGGGAAAAGAGCTGCTTTTAAAAAGTGTTTGTGTAGAGATGTACAAAGAACATCTGCCTAAGGTGTCTCTTCTGCAGGAACCAGTTCTCACAAGATGGGAACTTAGTTATCTGCAATGTCATTCTAACAGCAGAACTTCAATCACGTGAAAGCTGCAATTACAAGTATTGAGCATGCTCGTACTGCATGTGTTTGTGAAGCAAAGGATGCATTTGAATGTGAAACTGCATATCAAGATATAAATTTTATCCATGCACATTATTCTTCTCTTTCAAAGGCTATTGAGGGTCTAGAAACTCGTGGTACACCCATTCACAGTCTCTTCAACTGATTGACAAAACAACCAGGACTAAAGAAGATTCAAGATAGCAATGAGAATTTAAGTGAAATCAGAAAATCTTTTGAGGAGTAACTAACAGTGTATAAGTATTGCCCAATCACATCTGTTGATATGGAACAATCATCTTCAGCATATAAACTTATTCTGTCTGACAACAGAAAATCCTTAACCTTTAAAAACATTGAGAGACTTTTGGTAACCTACAGTGATCTCTCGTTTGGCAAGAAACATGTATTGGTGAACCAAAATAAAATATTTGCTTCATAAGTGCATACTCTTATATTTCCAGTGCCTATTTTTTACATTTTTAGTGCACATTTGCATGCATATAATTGTTGTTTTTAGTGCATATAGATCCGGGTCCTAGTAATGAGTTCCATATCAAAATATATAGTGCCTCAAAAATCTGTATGGGAGCCTCTTCTGTTTATAGTGTATATTAATGACTTGACAGATGATGTAAATAATATGAAATGTAACACTTTCTGCAGATGAGACAAGCATTTTTATGAAAGAGGAGAATAAGTAGAAGTCAAATGTACATTATGTGATTTTGAAGGAATTTGGTAACAGTAACATTCAAATTAACTCATAACACTATCTGTAGTTAGTTTTTCACACTACATCACTTTTTTTTATGAACTAGTTTCTGGAGCTGTTGCTTCCATTATCAACCTTGAAGGTTCGACTGTAATCTGTTGTTGCCTACAATCTTATCCCTGGTGATGGAATTATGAACTTCTTTATCAAATTATCAACCAGTAAAAAACTACAAATAGTGTTGTCAATCAAATATACACATTTACAACATTTAAAAACATTCTCAACTCATTCAATGCAAATATGTTAATATTAAATGAAGAAACAGCAGCTCTAAGCTTCCAGAACAAGCTAAGTAAAACTCAAATATATTAAAAATTAACTCTGGGACAAGGACAAATAAACTATGAAAAAACTACCACATTCTTGTGTCTAATATTGGATGGAAATCTGAGTTGAGAAAATCATAAACATACATTACGAAAAAAGCTGAGTAAAATGTGTTTCTTAATAAGGGCAATCAAAGGCATGTCTAGTTTAAATGTTCTTACAACAGACAATTTTGACCTTGAACACTCAGAACTGCACAAGAACATGTTTGGAATAATAAGTGATCATTAAAACAGCAATGCTCTGTGTTATTTCCATGCAAAACTCTGCACTTGTCTGCTAGTGCCATTAGATGGTGGCATGTTGTAGCATGTTGTAGCAACCAATGGTTGAGTTGCGTGATTGGTACATTTGCAATACATTTGTGTCTCTTGGAGTGTTTGCACGTGGATTACTGTGTGAACTGTGTACAGTGATATCATGAAGAGAATTAATCTTATGAATTTGAACCAGCAACCACTGTATTGGAGGCGTCCTATCTCAAGTCCAGGATGGCCACGAGCGGGTGATAGCCTACTACAGCAAGACGCTATCCAAGGCAGAGAAGAACTACTGCGTCACCCGGCGAGAATTATTGGCATTAGTAAAGACCTTGGAGCACTTCCACAAGTACCTGTACGGTCAGCCATTCCACCTGAGGACTGACCATTCTGCCCTAACCTGGCTATTGAGCTTTAAGAACCTGGAAGGCCAGACAGCACGTTGGATCCAGAGGCTGCAGGAGTACGACTTCACCTCGAAACATCGCAGAGGGAAGAGCCACAGTAACACAGATGCTATGTCCCGAAGACCTTATCCAGAAGAGTGCGGCCAGTGCACAAGAGTGGAAGAGAAGGAGCGCGCCGCAGTAGTCCAAGTAGTCACGGCAGTAACTGCGGATGTCTGGGATAGCGCAGGCCTGAGGAGGGAGCAGCTGGCGGATGCAGACTTGGGGCCACTCTTGAGGGAAGTGGAGGCAGGGACGAGATCAACCTGGAAGGACATCGCGCCGAGGAGCGATACCTACAAGTCATACTGGGCCCAATGGGACTCGTTGAAGTTCACAGAGGGCGTGCTGTTCCGGGTATGGGAATCACCCGATGGGAAGACGCAGAGAGAACAGTTGGTACTTCCCCGAACTAAGATCCTGGAAGTCATGGAAGAAGTGCACGCCGGTACTTCAGGAGGACACCTGGGAGCGAACCGAACGATTGACAAACTACGGCAGCGTTACTACTGGCTGAGGCTCCGAGCAGATGCTGAGAGATGGTGCCATCAGTGTCACGTGTGCGCGGCGAGTGTCGGCCCCCAGACTTGGAGCCGGGGTCGCATGCAGCAGTACAACGTCGGAGCGCCATTCGAACGGATCGCCGTTGACATAGCTGGACCATTCCCAGTGTCCGACCAAGGCAAAAAGTATTTGATGGTGGTCGTGGACTACTTCACCATGTGGCCGGAGGTGTATGCCATCCCGAACCAAGAGGCAAAGACTATCACAGACTGCCTCGTGGAGCAAGTGTCTGCCGAAATGGGGTGCCGTTGGAGCTCCACAGCGACCAGGGTACCAATTTTGAGTCCAATCTAATGAAGGAGGCACTACAAAGGCTTGGGGAGAACAAGACCCGCACGACGCCTCTACATCCCCAGTCGGATGGCATGGTCGAAAGGTACATCAAGACCTTAGAAGAGCATCTGAGGAAGGTCGTGGCCAGCCATTAGCGAGACTGGGACGTCAAGGTGCCACTGTTCTTGCTGGCCTACCTCTCGTCAACACACGACACCACAGGGATAATGCCAGCCAGCTTAATGTTCGGACAAGAGTTACGCCTCTCTTGTGACCTGGCTTTTGAAAGCCCTCCGGAAGTGATACAGCCAGCGACCAAGTATGTGGAGAACCTGGTGGACCACCTCCACGACATGCACGAGATGGCTCGCCAGAACATCCAGAAGGCGAGCAACCGCATGAAGACCCGATACGACAGGCAAGCCAACAGCCAAGGTTTCCAGCAAGGTGACCTGCTCTGGTTGTACCGCCCTACTCGGACCAAGGGACGCTGCCCGAAGCTTCAGCAGCCATGGCAAGGACCGTACCGGGTGGTGAAGAGGATTAACGACGTGGTCTACCGCATCCAGAAGGTGCCCCGAGGAAAGATGTTGGTGGTACACCTGGATCGCCTGGCCCGCTATGATGGTGCTATTAGGGACGACCAGCTTTGAGCAGGGAGCAGTGTCACCCAATCATCGGAAGGCACGACCAACTAGCAGGTAGGATGGGGAGACAGAAAGCATTCGGGCTATGCCTACCTTTGTGACTCGTTGGCGCTCGCTGAGGGGGTGGGGGAAAACTACCACAAGCCACTGGACCGACCCTTTCCCCCCCCTGACTTCTGGAACCACCATGATGATTCACTGAGCTGCGAAACTTTCAGATACAGCGATCTTCCTATATAAGGAGTGAAGTGGACGAGTCAGTTCTTGGCGAGCAGCCGTGAAGAGCGCAGTGCTAGCGAACGGACTGGAAGACAATACGTGTATCAGAGGACTTTTTAGTTAGCTCTAGAGAGAGTTGTACGTAATTGTGAATGTTGCATAATTGTGTGTGATACGTGATCCTGCTGTGATTTGTAAGTGAACCAATTGTAATTCGGTGGAAATAAAGAACCTCTTGAGTGTGCAACTGGACTTTTAATTTCACGAACCCACAAAGTTACATTATCAATATGAGTAGATTTCCTGTAAATACCAAAATCTAATTTGTTATTATTTCTTATTATCTTCAAATCTAGAAAAGGAAGAAATCCATATTTCACTCCAACACCTTCTATACATAATACATAAATTCAAAAATGCTGTCATACTTTCTGATTCTAAAGCAGCATTATGTGCAATAAGTTCATATAAAATGAGGTATTTCCAAATTAAAGAATGATCCAATAACTTCAAAAACTACAGAAAAGAATTATATTACAGTGGATACCTGCACATTGTGGAATTGCTGGAAATGAAACAGCTGATTTTCTTGCCAAAAAAGGTGCAAATTTAATTCAGAACAAAAGTAAAAGCTTAGTCTTTACATCCATAAAAAGATTAATCAAGAGCAAATATAAAAACAAACAAAACCAATCAATATCTAACAAAGCCAAAGATAACAAATGGAACATTTTAATTGAAAATCCAGAAATTATTCCAGAAATCCCACGTAAAATTGCAGTAGCAAATTTTAGATTACTTACGGGACATGATTATTTGGCCAAACACTTACACAGAATAGGAATTTATACAAGTCCAAATTGTCCTCTGTGCAACAAAGAAGAGGAACTGACGTAAGAACATCTTTTAACCTGTGAAGCCCTACCTGCTGGATCCACTACACAGAAATATTGGAGAGCAAGAGAGCTAATGGCTTCATTGCCAAAGCCTAGCATTTGAAACAACAACTATTAAGTCCTCATGTAAATTTATTGAATTCAACCACTTTTTTAAATAGATTAAAAGATTTTTTTTTCTCTAGGAATACTAGGAAATAAGGTAATTACATCAAAAGAAATAAGACTATCAGTTTTAGATAATACAACACTGTCAATCCTTTTTATTCGTTCAAAAGAATGTTTAATACTTAAACTTTCAAATTTATCAAAATTACTAAATTTTCTATGTTAACATTTAGCTAAATTGTAAATTGGTAAGTTTGCACAATTAACAATAGGTCTCATTTTATTTCCAGGTTTATGAATTTTAGGAAGGGCATAAATTCTAGGTAAAACAGGATTCCTAACTTTTACAAAATGTTTTTCTTGTCCGATATTTCACCTTGAAGTAAAAGGTTTACTCTATTAATATAATCTAATTTATCTAAAATTACAATTCTATTACCTATATCCGCTTTGGTGAAAATTAAATATTTTTGATTTATCATCATCATCATCATCATCATCATCATCATCATCATCATCATCATCATCATCATCATCATCATCATCTTTATTGTTGTTATTATTATTATTATTATTATTATTATTATTATTATTATTATTATTATTATTATTATTATTATTATTATTATTATTATTATTATTACTATTACTCTTAGGTTGGTATTTATCTAAATTGTGTAATATTTTGCTACATTTTAATTTAATCAATGATTTGTTATTTTCACTTAAATCTTGACTAGCAATTTCTATATCTGCAATACAATCATCTATTTTGTTTGAAAAATCTACACACGTTTTTAAACCTTGATTTAAAAAATCTAGCTCTTTTTCATTAAGGTTAGAATTTGATAAATTAACATGATCTTTATTATTTTTAATAACTGGGTTTAATTTATTTTGTTTCAAACACAAATTATATATATCGAGATTTAACTGTATTGGAACACCACAGTGAAGCGAAAAATTATTTTTTAGATGAGTCATATTTATTACACATCTGCTTCACTTTCGTACCTATTTTGAGGACATGTTTCGCAAATCATCGTTTGCATCTACGGCTCTTATGCGACTAAAGCTTGATCCAGTGGTGTGGGTGATTCTGGGGTTGCTGCTGCCATCTGTTGATTTAGTGATGAACTTAAATGTGGGATTCTCTTCTGGCGGGATTTCAAAGTTCATTAGTTGGTTTTTATGTTTTTCTATGTATATCCTCTCCCATATGACGAGTTCACTATGTTTTTGTACGTATTTTAGTAATTCTGTGCTATCTTCAATTTCATGATTTTCAGACCAGAAATGAGCTGCTATTGCGGACTTATCAATATTTTTGTATCTTAAGTGCCTGAAGTGTTCTTTCTTTCTAGTGCATCTTTTTGTCCTCCCTATGTAAAAACTAACTAATATAGATCTCTCATTGTACAACCTACATTTGAAACTGATAAAATTACTAGGAAACACAGCATGGGACCATTTAGAAACCAAATCATTTGAACATATAAATTATAAAGTCAATGAGAAAATTTATCGTCAAAAGAAAAAACTAAAACATAATCATAATCATTTGCAACCAAAACATAACAAAATTTCAGCAAAGGCCACATCCCTAGACAATTTAGTTAATCTCTCAAAGCAAAATTTTAACACTGAAGAAATAGATGTGCTTAACCAAGGCCTAAAAACATGTATAACATACTCCAGCAACCCGGATGAACTCATCGCAGATATAGAATTAGCAGTAGAAAGCTTGGAAACCATGGACAAAAATATAATTAGAAAAAAATCAGCTCCTATATTGGAAAACTTTATAAATAAAAAAAACAAGAAAACATTTGAAACAAATTCAGATAATTAAATCTTTAAGGAAAAAGGATGTAATCTTCTCAAGGGCTGATAAAGGGAACAAAATAGTAATCTTAGATACAGCTACATACAAGAAAAAATGTTAAGAGTTACTACAACAAAAAGAATTCCAGGAAATAGATTCTAATCCACTCAACAGATGCATAAAAGATGTACAAAAAACCATAATTAATAGTAAAATTTTAACAACTGCAGAACAAAAAACTATCAAACCGGACAACCCTACCCTTGCAAGACTATATGGTTTGCCTAAAATACACAAACCCAACATACCCATGAGACCCATTGTAAATAATATAAACACTCCTACTTACCTTCTGGCAAAATGGCTGTCCAAAAAATTTCAGTCCTTTCCACAATTCCATACTCTGAGCATAAAAAACTCTTTAGACCTGGTAGAAAAAATTCAAAATCTTAAACTAAAACCTCATGACACTTTAATATCCTTTGATGTCCGCTCCCTCTTCCCTAGCATTCCATTAGACAAACTTTTGATTCAACTGAAAAAATGGCTAAATATTATTAACCTAGATGCCAATTCAATAGAAGAATATTTGGCAATGACTGAAATATGTATACATCAAAATTATTTTGTCTTCGATGGAAAATATTATAAAAAAATTTCAGGACTAGCTATGGGAAGCCCGCTATCACCATTTTTGGCCAATCTATACATGAGCTTTTTCGAAACACATATAAATAAAGCCTTCTCTCATATGTTTAAAACATGGTACAGATACGTAGACGACATCTTTGCAATAGTGCCCTACAAACAAATAGATGATGCTTTAAAACTACTCAACCTGCAAGAACCCAGCATGCAATTCACAGTGGAAACTGAAGAGGACTGTACTCTACCTTTCTTAGACCTTAAAATCAAAAAAAGCAATGAAAAATTAGAATTTGGTATCCATAGAAAAGCAACACACACAGATAATTACATCAAAGCAAATAGTTTCAACCCAATTCCACACAAACATGCAACCATCAACAGTCTGACACACAGATTAGTAAATCTACCTCTCAACCAGCAAGAATATCAAAACGAATACCATCAAATCTTAAAAACTGCAATTAAAAATGGATATGGAAAAAATCTTGTAGATAAAAAACTAAAATCATTCAAACTTCAAAAGAGATTAAAACAGATCACAGCTCTCACACCAATAAAACAAGAAATTAGATTTGCTAAATTTACTTACCACCCCTGGGCCACAAAAAAGTTCCAAAAAATATTCAAGAAATACAATATAACATTGGCACCAAAAAACAATTACAACATTAAAAACCTACTTCACAGTAATAATACTGATAAGATAAAACCAGAGGAAAAGTCAGGCATTTACAAGATTAAGTGTAAAGACTGTGAAAAAATTTACATAGGAAGGACAAAAAGAAACACAGGCACTAGAAAGAAAGAACACTTCAGGCACTTAAGATACAAAAATATTGATAAGTCCGCAATAGCAGCTCATTTCTGGTCTGAAAATCATGAAATTGAAGATAGCACAGAATTACTAAAATACGTACAAAAACGTAGTGAACTCGTCATATGGGAGAGGATATACATAGAAAAACATAAAAACCAACTAATGAACTTTGAAATCCCGCCAGAAGAGAATCCCACATTTAAGTTCATCACTAAATCAACAGATGGCAGCAGCAACCCCAGAATTACCCACACCACTGGATCAAGCTTTAGTCGCATAAGAGCCGTAGATGCAAACGATGATTTGCAAAACATGTCCTCAAAATAGGTACGAAAGTGAAGCAGATGTGTAATAAATACGACTCATCTAAAAATTAATAATACAAATTATATAATTTCTTTTTTAATTTTGCAGTTTTATTTTTCATATTTATATTAAGCATATGAAATAATTTGGATTCTAAACTAAGCCAAATTGTATAACCTAAAATCTTTGTTAATTTAAGATGTAAATCATATAATTTAAGTTCATTTGTACGTAATCAGTACATATATATTTCTACATTTTCGGTACCAATGGCTTTTGGAATTTCAGCTGTAGTTATTATGAAGAGGAGAGGACTGATTAGTTCTCCCTATAGTACTGCATTTGTTTGCTCGATTGGGTCAGATCTCGTCACCACATCGTCTATTTCAACAAAGTTTCTTGCTAGTATGTTCTTCATCACAGATACCATGTGATGGTGTGTACTGAGAGAAGGACATCCCTAAATTCATTTTGGAAAGATTAAATATGGCTGCAATAAATATTATTATTAAAAATATTTATATTATTCATTTATAAAACATTAGCTAATACTACAAAAATCTTTGATATATGCACGAAGATGCCACAATCATGAAATATGCAACAATATCCTAAATATAAAAGTATATCGCTCTAGTGTTGTTGGCGCTACTCATAATTGGAGAAATAGAGCTGAATCTGGGCCCTGAGTTGGAACAGATAGTTGAAATGCTAGAAGTAATTTCAAAAGAGATTGCTGAGTTGAAAAAGATGGAGAAGAGGTTGGATACAAAAATAAGTGACATTTCTCAGGAAATGAAGACAACCACTGCAGGTTATCAGATGAGAGTGGGACATGATATCCAGAACCACGAGGAAAGGATAACGAGGCTTGGAAAGAATGAGACAAATAGCAGGAAATATAATATTATAATTTTTGGAGTGCAAGAACATATGGGGAAGAGAGGCTGGGAAGAAGTGGAAGACATATCCAAAGAAAAAACTGGAAATACAGATACAAGGTTGGGAAATAATGGATGCATTTAGCATTGGTTGAAGAGGACTCAGGTCATGGCCAATATTAGTAAAATGTTCAACTAAGAAAGTTAAATGGACGGTGTTGACAAATGCAAAAAAACTGAAAGGAACAAACATTTTTATTGAGTACGATTATGGGAATAAAGAACGAGAATTTAGGGCCATTTTATTGAAAGAAATGAAGAAAGTCAGAGAAGATGGTAAAACTGCTTATGTCAGAGGCTTCAACTTATTCATAGACGGCAGGAAACAGGATATGAGTTGACAAAATTTGATGACTCACCGAGGCAACGCAGATACAAGAAACCTGAAGCAACATCCTGCAAGTAGGGAAGCAGCAGTGGAAGGTGTGAGAAGGACAGAAGAACTGCAGACAACTTCAACACGTCACATTGTTACGTCACCACAACAGCTCAGAGAAGATGTCAACTGGCTGGCCTTGGGAGTGACAGCTGGTATAGACATGTGGAGAGAGGCAGGCTTGAGTGTTGTGTCTACACCGGGGGGAAGCATTATGCAAGTGGAAGAGAAGAGATGTGAGCCACACATGGCGACGAGACAAACAAGAAGCAAAGTGAAATTGGATCAGTTTAGATTTGGCAGAAAGGACTCTGTATAATATATAGTAGGGTGGTGAAGTGGGCAGATGTGATAGCGATGGTGGAAACATGGTTATTAAAAGATTGCAAAATTCATATCAGAAGCTATGATTATTTTGGGAGAAAAGGGGTGCAAGTGAAGGATAAGGGCCGAATGTCCTGTGTTTTTGAGCTGTTTGTCAAAAAGAGTAAGAGGTTGGAAAGGTTGAAAATGATCTAGGAAGTGACAAAGTGTTCTGGTGTACTTTTAGTGATTTACTCAAAAGAAGCATAAAAACATGTGTAGACATTGTTTATAACCCACCTACTCTTCCAGTTATTATGACTCAAACTTGTTTATTAAATTGAGGCAGAACATAGAAGAATTACAAGACAAATACGTAGGGGTAGAAATAGTTTTAATAGGAGACTTCAATGAAAGAGTAGGGGAGGAGCAAATAAGGGTAGATTTTAATGGTTATGATTTAAAGGAAGTAAACCTGGAAAGCCATTGCAGCAGTAATAAAGTACTTAATAATGAGGGTAAAAAGCTAATTGAGTTTTGTTAAGAGAACAATCTCTTGATGTGTAATGGTGTAAAAGGGAAAGATTAATGGGGGGAATTTACCTTTGTAAACAAAAACGGCCAAAGTGTCATTGACTATACATTACATTCAATAGATCTAGATAGATATATAGCAGATTTTGAAATTATGAATATAATATGCACAAAAATCATTTCCCATTTTTAGTTTAGGTATAAAATTAGATATTTACAAATGGAAAAATGATCGAGCTGAACAATTTTATACTAAACTGAATCGAGAAGTGGAATGGTTAGAGGTAAATGAGCTTAAGAGTTTATTGGAGGATAAAAATATAGAAGAAAGTATTTTTAGCCCAGAGAAAGTAGTTAAAAAAGCTGGAAATGAAAGTGATAAGACAGCAGGCATAAAACTAATTATAGTTGGTTTGACAATGAATGTTTAGAAACTAAAACAATGGTACAAAGAGAATTAAAGCATTGGAGGCAAACAGGGGACAAAATAGATAGGGAAAATTATCTAGTAGAAAGTTTGAGCAGAGGAGCTAAATAGATCCAGAATACTAGAGCAGGTATTGAACTTAATCTGAGAGGAAGATAAAGTACCCAAAAATTGGAGAATGGGAATAGTAACCCCAATATACAAAGGTAAAGCAGACATGCGAAATCCGGCAAACTATAGAGGAATAAGTTTACTTTCAATACTTGGGAAAATCTTCACAGGAGCGTTAGCAAGAAGATTACAAAATTGGGCAGACAAAGAAGGAAAATTCTCACCATTTCAACTAGGGTTTAGAAAAGGTAAAAGAATGGCAGACATTTGTATAATTAGAACATTGGTAGATAAGTATCTCAGCATCAAAAGAGGGAGATTATATTTACTGTTCCTAGACTTAGAAAAACATTCGATACAATTTCTAGGGAAGCACTTTGGATTAAATTGAGGAAAAAAGGAGTAAGCGAGAACTTTATAAGAGCAATCCAAAATATTTACATCAAAAATTAATTTAGTATAAAATATGATCGGGGAATAACAGAGAAAATACCAAACAATGTAAGACTTAGAAAAGGTTGCAAATTAAGTCCAGTGCTATTTAATTTATTTATTGGTGATATTCTAGAAGTAATAAGTAAAAATGTTAAGCATTTACCAATTTTAAATAACAGAGAGATACCAGGTCTGCTCTTCGCAGATGATTTAGTAACAGGTTCCATAACAAGCATAGGTTTAAAACAATCCTTGGAAGCAATAGGCAAGTTCTGTATGGGGTTTGAAGATAAATACAACTAAATCTAAGATCATGGTGATAAAAAAAAAAGGTTTCAAACTAAAAAGAGAAGAAAAATGGTGATGGGAATTGAGGTGATAAAGAATATTGATTACCTAGGAGTAAGATTATCTAGTAATGGTGAATGGAGTGACCAAAGAAGGAAAGCACTGCCAGATGGAAAAATGGCTATGAGTGTTATTAGATCATGTATTAACAAAATACCAAAATGCAAGTAAAGTGGTTAGAAAGGGTGTTTGGTTCAATTGTAGAAAGCAGAATGCTATATGGAATATAAATATGGAGGCCAGATGAAGGATGGAAAGTGTAGACTTGTTTTAGGCTTACCTAGATCCTCACTGAATGAGGCGGCTTTAATGGAGTTAGGAAGATTAGGTTATAAAAGCAAGGTGATGGAAAGAACTCTGAAATATTGGCTCAGAATATGGAATTTAGATGAGGAAAATACTATTAAAGAGTGTTTGGTAGCACAAACAAGAATAAAGGGGAGACTTGACTATATAAAATTCAAAAGATTTTACAGGAAATAGGTATGGGTTCATTATGGTTAGATAATGGAAGAATGGAAAAGGGATTCTGGAAAGAAGTAAAAACAACAATTCAAGATATTGAAAAACAAGAATTATGGGCTAATCTTAATAACAAAATATCTCTGAAATTATATAAAACATTGAAAAATGATTGGGGCAGAGAAAAATATATTGACATCTGTGATAAAGTAGGAAGAGAAGGGATGGCATGGTGTAGAACAGGAGTAATATATTTAAGGGGTATAAGGAATGGATATATTAAGGGAAGATGTCCAATGTGCGAAAAAGAAGATAGTTGTTGGCATTATATTTTTACTGTCAAAAAACAAAATATTGGAGATTGAGTGAGTGAGTGTGTGGTGTTTTAGGGCCCGTCGACAACAAGGTCATTTGGGCCCGAAGATGAATTTCTTTTGCATAAGTGGGAAAACAAACCAAACGAAATAAGAGGCAAAAGAATCTTGAATCCAAGATCAGAAGAAAGCATAATAAAACTGGGAAAATTTATTGGCAAGGTAAGACAAAAAGGGCTTTGGAAAACAGAAGAATAATGAGAACAACTAGGAAAAATAGTAGAAGGTATAAAGGGAAACAAAAATATAGATCCCAAGTTTTAAAATGTTCCATTATATGCACAACCTGGGTTAATTATAATGGGGCATAGGAATATGCAACTCCAAAACGAGGAGTATGCAAGATTTTGTATTTATGGCATACTAATTATGTTATGTATATTGTAATAAGAAATAGGAAATAAACTAACTAGCTTATAAAAGTATATGCACCATAAAACTTTACAACTAGAGAGGAACTTAAAAATGTTCTCCAAACTTTCTTTTCATATCATATTGTCACCCGAACCTTGGGACTTCCTGTGGAGCCGGCCGGTGGTGGGGCTGGTGGTGGGGCCGGACGGGAGGTGTTCGGCCACGCCCACCCATCTGTCTTATAGCGGTAACGAGGGGTGGCTGGAGAAACATCACTGTGCCGTCTCTTTCCCCTCCCCTTGAGTTCTAGAGCATCCAGGATATTTCATCTAACCTGGAACCTTCTAGATAGGTCAGTTGGTCTTATATAAGAGACGCGCGGGGCCAGAGAAGAGTTCAGTTCTTGGCGAGCACCGAGTGAGTTAACGGACAAGAAGACTGTGAACGTGCATCGGACTTGCGAGTGCGGTGGACCTGTGACAGACGAACTGGTGAATTGTAATTGTGTGCATTACGTAATTCTGTGGAATCAGCAAGTGTTCCGACTGTAATTCAGTGGAAATAAAGAACATTGTTGAGTTGTGCAATTGGACTTTTAATTTCAAGAACCCACAAAGTCACAACTGGCGTCAGGAAGTGGGATAACGGCCATGGAATCGGCACTGGAAAAGATTTTACACAAAATGGAAGAAATGAAGGCGGCCAACGACAACCTTACCGCCGAGAAATGAAGACGGCAAATGAAAACCTCGCTGCAAAGACGGAAATGGCAAACAACAACTTGGCCACGACAATGACCGCAAAGATGGCCGAACTGACCACGGAAATGAAGGTGGCCAACGAGGCTCTCGCCGCCAAATATGAAGAACAGTTGGCCGGCGTGAGGGATGACATGACGGAGCTGGGCAAGCGGATGGGTCAAGTGGACGAGCGCGTCGAGGACCTGGCGAGTCGCGTTAACGACCTGGAAGGGAAGGCCGACAGCAGCGTCAAGTCCCTGAACGCCATGGTGGAGGACGTCGTCGGCAGGAAGTTGAAGGATTTGAAGGCCGACGCACCGGGACGCGACACAACAGCGGTGCGCGTTAAACCTCCGAAATATGACGGCGCGTTAACATTTGAGGTCTTCCGCCGCCAGTTCGACACAGTGGCCAAGCAGAACAAATGGTCACCAGAGGAGGAGGCCAAACAGTTAATAGCCAGGCTCCAGGGACGGGCCGCGGAAGTCCTGAACGCGGTACAGACAACGGCGGCGCCCAAGGACATCTGGGAGGCCCTGGAGAATCGTTTTGGAAACCACCGCTTAGCCGCAGCGTACCGCAGCCAGCTAAAGGCAAGGTCACAGCAGCCAGGGGAGACGCTGCAGGAGTTCGCCCTGGCAGATGAACAACTGGCTAGCAAGGCCCTAGTCGACCTCCCACCAGAGTTCGTATCCCGGGAAGCTGCCTACACATTCGTTGACGGAGTACGGGACACGGAGGTTCGTCAGCGCCTAATGCTCGGCGATTATAAAACAATCCATGAGGCGCTAACGGCAGCATTAAGGATGGAGGCGACCAAGGTAACAGCTATCCCGACGTCGAGAACGAGGAGTGTCTGCTACACCGGAGACAGAAGACCAGCCGAGGGACCCCGGCGAAGACCTAGTGGCCTGTGTTGGGGGTGTGGACAGCCCGGACACCTGCAGAGAGACTGCCCACACCAGGAAGAGCAGCCGGAAAACGAGTAAGGTCCATCGTGGAGAGGGGCACGTCGGCGCCATCACCACCATCCCCTCGAGTGACACTGCGCGCCGTCAGCCGGCGTATGGATGACAGCCTCATCGCGGACGGTTGGGTGAGAGGGAAGCCGTGCCGCGTGCTGGTGGACACCGGGGCAGCCGTGACCATCATCAGACCTCACGTGGCGAAGGGTTTGCCGACAAGGAAGCCGAGTCGACAATACCGGCTTGTCACGGCATCGGGCGACACCTTGCCTGTGGAGGAGGCCCTGCTGGAGCTGACCTTGGGACGGAGTGCCGTGCGTCTGTGGGTGTTCGTCGCGAAGGTGGCTGAGGAGGTGATTCTGGGTCTGGATGCCCTCAGGAGCCACGAGGCGACGGTCGACGTCGGCAGGAAGGTCCTGCGGCTCAACGGAGAAGAGGTTATACTCCGTCAACCCGAAGAGTGCCTTGGAATCTGCAGGGTAATCTTGAACGAAGACGTGGTTGTCCCCGCGAGGAGCGAGGTGGTGGTGACGGCGAGACTGGAAGGCCAGAGAACCAGGAACATGATGCTGGACCAGAAGACGCCTGTACACGGCCTATGTGTAGCCAGGGCATTGCTGCCGTGCCGAGAGGTTCCAGTGAGACTGCTAAATCCAACGGACACCGATCACGACGTCCAGGCCGGGACGGAGTTGGGAACGTGCGGGCCCGTGGTGAGCGTAACAGCAATTGACAAGACACAGGAGCCAGTACCGACGCAAAACCTGGGGCCCCGGCTAGAAGGCCTACTGGAGAGGTCGGCTGACAACCTGACCGCAGAGCAGCTGGAGAAAGTTCGACAACTGCTAAAGACGATACCAGTGCGTCTTCAGCCAAGGTGATAGTGACTACGGCCGCACGGACAAAGTGCTTCACCGCATCGACACTGGGGACGCCCGGCCCATTCGGCAACCACCTAGACGCGTTCTGCTGGCGAAGCAAAAGGCGGTTCGAGAAATGCTGGAGGGCATGAGATCCAGGGGAGTGATTGAAGAGTCAGAAAGCCCTTGGTGTTCCCCTGTAGCCTTGGTGACGAAGAAGAACGGCGAGTTGCGCTTCTGCGTAGACTACAGAAAATTGAACGCTGTCACCCGGAAGGACTGTTTTCCCTTACCCCGGATTGACGACACCCTAGACACGCTAGCTGGTGCACAGTGGTTCTCGACCCTGGACCTGAAGTCGGGCTACTGGCAGGTAGCTCTAGACCCAACAGACAAGGAGAAGACCGCATTCTCGACAGGCCAAAGGCTCTGGCAGTTCACGGTTATGCCCTTTGGCCTCTGCAACGCACCAGCTACCTTCCAACGCCTCATGGAGTCAGTGATGAGAGGGCTGACTTACGACGCCTGCCTGCTATACCTGGACGGCATCATCATCGTCGGGAAGACTTTTGAAGATCACCTCGAGAATCTGAGTAAGGTGCTACAGAGACTGCAGGCGACCAACTTGAAGTTGAACGCGAAGAAGTGCCAGCTCTTCCGCAAGGAAGTGAACTACTTGGGCCACATAGTCCCAGCAACCGGAGTGGCCACAGACCCAGGGAAGACGCAGGCGGTGAGAGATTGGCCTCGCCCAAAGGATAAGAAAGGTTTGCGCAGTTTCCTGGGGCTGTGCAGTTATTACCAACGCTTCATAAAGGGGTTCTCCAACATCGCAAAACTCCTCACCCGCCTGACAGAGGAACACCGGCCTTATGTGTGGACGGAGGACGCCGAAGACGCTTTGCAGCACCTGAAGAAGACCCTCTGCAGTGATCCAATTTTGTGATTTCCACAACCAGGTGGCGCCTTCATTGTGGACACCGACGCCAGCGACCATTGCATTGGAGGCGTCCTATCGCAGATCCAGGACGGCCATGAGCGGGCGATAGCCTACTACAGCAAGATGCTATCCAAGACAGAGAAGAACTACTGCGTCACCCGACGAGAGTTACTGGCGGTAGTAAAGACCTTGGAGCACTTCCACAAGTATCTGTACGGTCAGCCATTCCACCTCAGGACTGACCATTCCGCCCTAACCTGACTATTGAGCTTTAAGAACCTGGAAGGCCAGACAGAACGGTGGGTTCAGACGCTGCAGGAGTACGTCACCTCGGAACATCGCAGAGGGAAGAGCCACGGTAACGCAGACGCTATGTCCCGAAGACCCTGTCCAGAAGAGTGCGGCCAGTGCGCAAGAGTGGAAGAGAAGGAGCGCGCCGCGGCAGTCCGAGTAGTCACGGCAGTGCCTGCGGATGGCTAGGATAGCGCAGGCCTGAGGAGGGAGCAGCTGGCAGACGCAGACTTGGGGCCAATCTTGAGGGAAGTGGAGGCAGGTACGAGGCCAACCTGGGAGGACATTGCACCGAGGAGCGATACCTACAAGTCGTACTGGGCCCAATGGGCCTCGTTGAAGATCACAGAGGGCGTGCTATTCCGGGTATGGGAGTCACCCGATGGGAAGACGCAGAGAGAACAGTTGGTACTTCCCCGGAGTAAGGTCCCGGAAGTCTTGGAGGAAGTGCACGCCGGTACTTCAGGAGGACACCTGGGAGCGAACCGAACGATTGACAAACTACGGCAGCGCTACTACTGCCTGAGGCTCCGAGCAGACGCTGAGAGATGGTGCCATCAATGTCACGTGTGCGCAGCGAGTCGCGGCCCCCAGACTAGGAGCCGGAGTCGCATGCAGCAGTACAACGTCGGAGCGCTATTCGAACGGATCGCCGTCGACATTGCTGGACCATTCCCAGTGTCCGACCGAGGCAACAAGTTCCTAATGGTGGTCGTGGACTACTTCACCAAGTGGCCGGAGGTGTATGCCATCCCGAACCAAGAGGCAAGGACAATCACAGACTGCCTCGTGAAGCAAGTGTTCTGTCGATTTGGGGTACCGTTAGAACTGCACAGTGCCCAGGGCACCAATTTTGAGTCCAACCTGATGAAGGAGGCACTACAAAGGCTTGGGGTGAATAAGACCTGCATGACGCCTCTACATCCCAGTCGGATGGCATGGTTGAGAGGTACATCAAGACCTTAGAGGAACACCTGAGGAAGGTTGTGGCCAACCATTAGCGAGACTGGGACGTCAAGGTGCCTCTGTTCTTGCTATAAATTATACTAGTAATAAGGAATTTTTAACAATGTGGACTGCCCATCTTGGTGGCCAGGGCTAAATAGAGTGAGCAGTCCAATTTATGTAACTTAGTGTTTCAATACAAATTAAGGTTTGTCTGGTTTAACTTGAAACATGACCTGCTTAGCACTACCCCTCCCTTTGACAAGGGAGGGATGAAAAGTTCTGTAAACACATTGCTACT
>CM060950.1:365209874-365373745 GCA_030765055.1 Mantis religiosa
GATAAACCAGACAAACTGTACATAGAAGTGATGCGATGTGGTATTAGGCAGTCATGGGTTACCTACAACAGCGCAAGCAATAGTGTGCTCTCTAATTCCCTGTTTCAAGATCAACCAGACGAACTGTAGTATCCAAATATCTGTCTTAATGTGTTGCATAACAAATAGTGAAAACACAATAAAAACATCCTGTGGTAACGTGTTTGATAGACTTACAGAAATGAAGATTACAGTTTCATTACATTACCTTAAGAGGTTATTCAATCCAAAGAGACCTTTTTTGACACTGAATGATTATGATTTATTTCCTCTTTGTCAAAGGTATTCAGAGTCTTATTGCATTTTTTTCTTTTATAAACATGTAATTAATTAAACTGGACAATATTATGAACAACAAGAAAGATGGATGAAAAGTTGTGTTACACAGATATCAGAAATATAATTTTTATTTTTCTAATTTTTAAAGGAAAAGAGCCAAATTTTAATATTAAATTTATGTAGTATTATACATTTAACTTTTGTTTGATAATTTCTTAAAATGCACCTCTTCATTAATTGATATAGACATGTAATATACACCAAGCTTTAAGACAATGAGAAATGGAATTCATGAAACGGACTATTCCTTTTTATACAAATAAAAATATAACCCGTTAGACCATATAAAGATATGACCCGTTAAGCGGCCTTTCGATGCAGGACTACTTCCTTCGGATTATCAACCAGAACCGACTCCCAGAGCCCGAAATATCACCTTGAGATATGATAGAATTAATCACCAATCCCTACCCTTCTCTAACAAGGAATTTTATTCGAGTGGCCAGAGTTACATCATACACCCAATCTATGGAACTCCTCGCTTCATTAGAAAGTTACCCTTCAAGGCCTGTCTATGAAAACCGAGGATCCCCTATGCAGCAAAGAAATCACCTTGGACACAGAGATCAATGACAAGGAGAACATTTTCCAGGGCAGGGGGCATGAACAAACTCACCTGCTGACCACGCCCGAAACACATATTGGGAACCACTGAAAATTAGGTCTCTAGTCATAAACCCATTGTGTTGTGTTAATCTAAAGTGGCAGGTAATCAAGCTCTCTGTTATAGTTGGTGCCCAGGAAGTATACCTATTTGTCTTACTAGCAAAGAAAATTTAAAAGAAAAGCTATATATTAAGCTAATTATTTGCAATGGTCTATAATTTTAATCACCAATCTATGGTTAATATACATTAACACTGGAAAATAATATAACAGTGCAAATGCATTTTGTGTCTTTGTGCATAATCACAATAGGCATAACCTAGTCTGGCAATGTTGCACTCACTTTTATTAATGATTGTCCTTCAAAGCACTTAAGGTTTAATGAACACTACAATATTGAAATCAGTAGTAGAACTCTTAAAGTTTTACAAATATTTGGTACAAAACAGATATAGAAAACTACAATACATTTTATTCAAATAAGATCACCTTACACAGACTTAGTGGAAAGACTATTAATAAACCCAAGCTAACAATAATTTATCTCTGAAACACAGTCATATACATATTTTGTTTACTATTTTCTTTAGTGTATCATTTGAATGATTTGTTGAAGAAAGTATTAGTAATCTTGTATAGTCTAAAGCTTTCAAACTGGTGTATGCTTACATAGAAAATGAAGCTAGCTACAGTGAAGCAATAAGTATTACACAAATATAACTATTTGTAACAAGAAACTTCACTTATCTTAAGAAAATGATGTAAATTTTCCTTGTTAGTTGAGATCGATTTCACGAACCCTTGCTCGCATCATCAGTCAACACACTTTGTCGTCAAGGATAAAGGTTACTATGTTACTATGTTTTTTGAGTACTACCAAAATCTGAAAACGAAACAAACCTAAAAACAGAATCAACTGCCGGTATTTCAAAATTCATTATGCAATGTTTATGTTTTAAAATAAATATATTTTCCAAAACTATTACATCTATTGGACCATTTAATTGTTTTAATAATTTAACTTCAGGATTTATTTCATGGTTAAATGACCAAAAATGATCTGCTATGGCCGATTATAGATAAGTTTGTTTATTGCAATTCCTTTCTTGCAAGTGTTGAAAACAGTGTTGTTATGATAAATTAACTTTAAAGAGAGTCGATTAATGACACTAAACAACACTTAAACAACAAGTGTTCTTTAGTGTCATTAATCGACTCTCTTTAAAGTTAAGCTTGTTTATACTTAATGTTACCAAAATGTTCTTTCGTTCTGGTTTCCAAATTAAGTTTCGTCTTACCAATATAAACCTGATCACAATCTAAACAATTAAATTGATAAAGATTTCTTATAATCAGGAATTTTATCCTTTTTAGAGTAATGTAGTAAATTGTTAATACTATATTTCTCTAAAAAAGATAAAATTCCTGATAATAAGAAATCTTTATCAATTTAATGATCAGGTTTATATTGGTAAGACGAAACATTAATTTGGAAAACAGAACAAAAGAAGTTTTTCGTAACATTAAGTATAAACAAACTGATCAATCGGCCATAGCAGATCATTTTTGCCCATTTAACCATGAAATAAATCCTGAAGTTAAATGATTAAAACAATTAAATGGTCCAATACATTTAATAGTTTGGGAAAAGATATTTATTTTAAAAAATAAACAATGCGTAATGTATTTTGAAACACTGGCAGTTGATTCTGTTTTTAGGTTTGTTTCATTTTCAGATTTTGGTAGTACTGAAACAAACATAGTAACCTTTATCCTTGACGACAAAGTGTGTTGACTGATGATGTGAGCAAGGGTTCGTGAATCAATCTCAACCAATAAGAAAAATTTAAATCATTTTCTTAAGATAAGTGAAGTTTTTTTGTTACAAAGAGTTATATTTGTGTAATGGTGTATGTTGTTTTTTTTCCAGGAAAAAAAAGGAGAATCTCAATAATGAAGCAAAATTTTATAAAAGTGGAGATTTAACATGAAACTATACTCACTTGGGGTCATAGCCTTCAAGCACCAATGTCACAGCATACTGGAGTATCCTCTGTCTTGTACGAAGAGGATATCTTTTAATGCCAGTGTCTTTCATATGCATACCAAATAATATTTCTGCCAAACTAGTTTTGCCTTTCTGTAAATTCTAAGAAAATAAAACAACATTAGCCTCTCACTTACATTTCTCAAGCTTAAATTTCTATTCACTGCAGCCCATCAATGATTGAAATGCAATAATAACCACTTGAATTTTGAAACTAGGGGACACATTTTGGAGACATTCTGAAGCTGAGAGATGTATCAAATAAATATAATCCAAAATATATTTTACAAATGTGCTAACCCAGAAATCAATTTTAAACAATCAGATAAATGAAATCTTTATAGTGGTTATTAATGCTTTCTCTGTCAACTAGGAATTTAAAGTTCAAAGAGATTCTGGAAAGCAATAGATTTCACATGTCCTCCACTCTCCAAAAAGGGGTACAGTAATTCCTTTCCTATAGTATCAACAGTATTTCATGCAAAGAAAACTTCCAAGAAATACCACCGCTGCCTGGTTTTGACACATGTTAACATTCAAAACATCCCTTTTGACTTTAGGACCAGCTGTATGATTACAATTCATATAGATCATGGTTATTCCATTAAAAAATAATAACAATAATAATAATAAAAATTTAAAAAAACACTAAGATGCATTTTGTTACTATTTATTTGGTTGGGTGTTATGAAAAGACTATCTACTGAAACTATGACCTGGTCACTCATTTATACATAACCCTTTCACGCAAATTTTATTACTAAACATTACCTTCAGTTAAATTGCCTTTCTCATTGTTCACAGTCTAGTTCCACTTATTCTTACATTATATAAATATTGATGCACATATTTGCCATTCTCACGTAATATTCTGTTTAATTTCTGTTCTATTTCAATGGTTTAATAAGTTCGTTCTTCCAGTTTTTAGTTGCTTTACAATTAATATTATATTCTCCAGATCTACCTCCCCTTCAAATAATGGATGCTCCCCTGTATAAAATATCTCTTTGACCTTTTAGCATCCACACTCCAGCTCTCGACCATGCTCAACTCCCTCTTTTCTTCTTGCTTGCTTTATCATATATTATTCTCTATCCCAAGAACATTTAAACATAAAATATCAATGATCTCCTTTTTGTCATGCCACTAAACAATATTTTAATATACACCTTCAAATTTTAATCTTGCTTCTTTGCAAAGGATCAATATAGCTAAAAGTTAACTTTTTTCATATCATGAGATGTAGGAGCCCTTCAGAGAGCATAAGGGACAGTATCCCATTGAGCCCCTAGTGGAATAAGGGGGATAAACTTTAGAATTTTAAAAGGAACCTTGGTATACGTTATATAATTGTGAAAATTTGATATATTCTAATAGCTCTTAATAAATTTAAAACACTTTTGTTTAAAACATTTTTTTTTTCTAAAATGAAAACTTGATTATGGCACTGCATGTGCACTTTCCTATTTTTTTCTAACTTGTTTTTCCTGCAGTTAAGGGTGTATGATACCTTTCTCACTATTGACAGTCACCCTGTTTCCTCCTTTAGACAACTTACCACATATGATCCTTCTCTTTTCTGAGTGATTCTCATTAATTATTTTTGTTTTGGCTGTGATTCTTTTCTAGTGGCCAGAGCTTATTATGGTAACATGTATTACAAGAGTGACAGCCAAGTCATTTCATAATACATTTTTTCCAAAAGTCAATAATTATATTTATAATTATGTATAATTGGAATTGTTGTTTATAAGCTCTGTAAGTGTGCATTCCAGGTTTACTGGTAGAGACATCACACTCAAATTCTGACCCAGAGTGGGGCCAGTTTTTCACCAGCAAATCGCATAGTTTTGGTAATATCAACAGTATGATCAAACAATCCCCCCCCCCCCATCCCCTTCAGCAACTAATCAGTGATGACTACCTCGACCAACACCAAGGGTTCAACTCATCAAACAAAAAAAGTTGGTAAAAAACAAAGAAAAATATAATTTTTTCTTCCTTTTCACTCTTTCTAGTATTTGAAGTCATCTCCAGAAATCACATTATGTGTGAAATAAGACCTGAAGCTTTCCTGGCGACGAATATGTTCAAGATCTTCTCGGGAAACAAGCCAGGTGAAAAGACAATTAGAAATTGACGCTTCAGGAGCGTACATCGCTCCCATCATCACAATATTTTTAAGAAATGTTATAACCACAAAATAGATATAACACAAAAATCAACAAAGACTAAACACTACCAATACTTGCATCACTGAACAAAAGACTGTTGCAGTAAATGAAATGCAAGGTCAGGTTTGTTATGCAAATTAAGAATTGTTTACTAGTTTTATGATCTTTCTAACAACACATTTGACACTACTTCGTATGTATTACAATCGTGTTATCTTGCATGAACACTTGTACAAAGTAATTCACTATTAGTCCATGGTGATTATGTGTAATATAAAGGGTCATCTTATTTTATTTACAGTCATACAATCTCATATAGTGGCACATGGCATACTTGTCAATAAAATATAGATAACAGGGGATGCAGCACCTGCATATTCCAGAACCACCTTCAGTATTCCTAGCATTTATGATTCTCTGAATCCCTCTTTCAGTCACACACTGTTATGAAATTAGTCGCATGATGACAGTCAGAGATGGGCCAGCTAGTCTACTGATGCAACAAACTGTGTATAACTTGAAGTTATTTCCGGGCTGTTCCAGACAGTTCGTCCACAGCTGCGGCAGACATATTCAGTGGTGTGGTTGTAGTCTCCTTGGAGAAGTTTGCAGAGCATCTGATAAAAACTGTGTATATACAGTGTATGCAGGTAACTATTGTTTTTCATGGCCAGGAGTCACGATCAATACATGTTAATCATAGTAAGTCTTTTTACTTTAGCATCGATGAATACACTTTTTTTCTTTCTCATGGCCTATTTCTCCATCTAATCCACCTATGCCATTACTGCCTATCCAAATGAATTAATCCTGGTTGTTGCGCAAGTTATTTTTCTTGTTCCTTGGTTTTTCACAAAAGCGGACTTCCAGTTTTTATTTTCTCTCTACATCTACCTTCACACGTTATGTAAAATACCCTTACTTTTGCCTAGAGCAATTTTTCTTTGTCAACCAATCCTTCTCCCCCCTCCCTCAAAAAATATTTCTGACATTGCTTTACCTCTCATCTGTTAATTCTCCATTTATGTGTAATTCTCCTTAGAACCCACCTGATTCTGCAATCATTTTTTTTTTTATTTCACAAGCCTCCTCCCAGCTCTTGTATATCCTCAAATGCTCACATTACCCACCATCTCTGAGGTCGTAAACGTCCATTGGTGGTCTGGATAAGTCATCCCTGGAAGCTACTGTATCAATCTGGAATACATGTAGTCACCTTGTGAGCCTTTCTCTATTCTGATGATAATGGAAAAGGATCCATTATTTCATGGGCCTTCCTTCATGTTTCTTCACATTGATGGAGCATAACTTGGTCCCCTATGTGATTACAGGATAAATGCACTACAATGATAGTTCAATGGATCTAGAGCAATTATGGCATGGCATGTTACTATCAAGAAGGTTGCAGCGACTTGTTTCAGCTATGATAAAACTTCCAAGATTTTCTCAAGAATTACAATGGTTAATAATCTTAGTCATCGTCGGCGTCGTCGTCGTCGACTGAACAATCCAGAATATCAATAACAATGTCAATAAAACCACTTTATGCTTTATTGTATGTTTTTGACGCAATGTCCACATTGTATTTTACTGCATTTTTGTTTTTCGGGGCATGTGATTCCATTTTCTGCTTTGAACAAGACGCTTTAGAATACCTAGGAATAAAACTTAAAGGGTCTTAATCAAAGAACCTACTAAAAATCAAAGTAACTGCTTCATTAAATTTAACAGGCAACTCTTAAGGGAAGTCATTGGCTATCTAAATGGACAGAGTGTCTTCAGTAACCATCTTAGGATGATAGGGACTCTATGAAAAACCAATATGTCATTTCTGTAACCAAGCTGATGACAAGCAGTTCATCTTCTTTTGGAGGGTAGAAGGAAGAAGAAAGCTCATCTTTGCAAAGGTCAAGCATCTTGGAGAAGGAGCAAAATCTCAGCTCACTGAAAGGTTTGAACTAAGCACAAGCCCAGAAAGTGCCAGAAAACCCTTTAAGGTGAGGTGCATAGAATTCACTTCCATCATCATTATTCAACTGTGGACAGCTGTTTTTGTGGATGGCAGATGTGATGAAATAGCTATGATGTAAATTATTTTTGTATTAATTGTTTAAGTTTCACATAAGATGAAATAGAACAATTATATGATATACGATGTGAGTGTTCATTAGCCAAAAGCACCAGCATAGTAGTCACTGAGTTAGTGGTCATCACCACCTTTGACTTCCCTGACAGCTACTTTGGGCCATTTCCCTGGCTATAGTGTAGTGCTTGGATCCACAAGGACATTTCATTAAAGTGCTGGAGTGAGTGAATGTATGGGGTTTACATAGCCTGGATTTTTGGACCTGTGGTTGCAATCAGGAAAGGTGCTGCCTATATCCATGTTGGTCTGCCACCAACTTGTATACCAATGTATACCAATATCATTTTAAAAGTGTGCCATGATGTCTTCGTCAACATCCTGTTGCCTAGGAAGGCTTATAATTATGTTTATCCTGTAACCTGCTTAGAAGAGCAAAAGGATTCTTGAGAATCGGCACTCTTGGTGCACTTCAATTTGGGCATGTTGGCATTATGACCCACTGTGTTAATCATGTCCTCTTCCTCCAACTGAATGAAGTGGAGTACTCTCAACATTCATTCCTTTGCTAGCCCCATAACAAGAGCTATCCTGACGGTAGCTTTGCTACCAGAAGGGTCAGCCATGTCGGGCAGGTCTCATGTGGAGGCGCCAGACAAAGAACCTCCTGCAATGCCCTATCTTCACATCCACTTCTGTTTCTTTCCCTTTTTCCCTACCCAAGGCAAGGTGGAAGGTATTGTGCTGAGGGCTGAATGGTACCAGGGGTAGATGGTGTCTCAAACAATCCCCTTGAGAAACCAGGTCGAACCCCATTATATTTTAGACCTTCTACTTCTGCAGGGGGCTCTGAGGGTATTGACAGATTATCCCCCATACTCGTGGGACCCAAAATTGAATCTGAGATGTTCAAACAGCCAGAGCGCTCCTTAGCTGGGGGACTCTTGATAGAACCATGGCAGATCTTACCCTGGCAATGGAACCCTGTGAATCAGAGTGCTCCTTTATTGGTAACTTAGGTTCTAAGGGGAACATTCCCAGGGACAGTAGGACACTGGAGGGCTCCCTAATGGGGGACTCCAAGGACGAAGCCTCAGGGGCCTCGTAAAAGGAGGAACCAGATGCTGTCAAGAGTAAGGACACAGATTTAGGGGAGCTAGCTAGTAAGGTGGCCCTCTAAAGATTAAAAAGAAAGGATGATCCGCAGCAGAGAAGAAGAGGAGGCTGGCAGAGAGAGGTGCACAGTTAACTTTGCCCTCCTTTTCTGTTGTGGTCGGATCTGCTATCCCAGGCTCCTCTAAAGAGGGGACCAACCCTTCTTCTTCTGCCAAAAAGTGACCAAGGCCTTCAACCACTACGGAGGAAGGCAAACTACTTAAGCGACCAAGGGCTGTATATTCAAAGGTTGCCCAGACTGGACTCAAGATGGTTATCGTTGATGAGGGCTATCCTGAGGCACAGATTACTCTGGAACAATTTGTGAATATTCAGACAGCTGTCGGCAGGCTTGTGGACGAGCTACCGGATGATTCTGGTGTTGTTCTTCAGTTTGTTGATTACTACCTGGCTAAGGCGGTAGCCATAGCGATTTGTCAGTAGGAGAATTCTTGGTCTTGGCTTATCAGTATGGTGCCTAATATGTTGGCACGAGAAGGCTCTAACCTTAAAGTGGTTAGAATGGATGCTCTCCCTATGTATAAGAGGTTGATGGTCTGGATTCCAGGACCCCCTGTGGAGACAGATGTCATCTTCAGAAGTCTGGTTCATCAGAACCTGAACTTTGAGATGCAGCAGTGGAGGGTGCTAGAGCCCAAAGGGGTACTATGCTAGTCTCGGTTACTGCAATGGAAATCCTGGAAGGAAGGAAGGAAGGAAGGAAGGAAGGAAGGAAGGAAGGAAGGAAGGAAGGAAGGAGAAACTCTTCTGCGGCACAAGCCCAGCTGCGTTCATCTTGCTAGGAGCTGGAGCCAAGAAGGAGAAGACTAGATAGAGCATATGGCTAACCTACAGCATAGCTTTGTCACATCTAGGTTGCTTGTGCGAAGGCTATTAATTAGAAGGATATAAATCATTCTGATACAGGAACCATGGATTCATGAGGGTCGTATCATGAGGCTGACAGTTGCAGGCTTTTCAATCTTTAGTGCTCGCACTACAGATAGACCTAGGGTATGTATCCTTACAAAATGTATGAAAGCATGGGCATTACCACAGTTCTGTTCACAGGCTGTGGTGGCAGTTCTTGTGAGGTATAAAGAGGGAGGTTCAGAGAGGCAAGTGGTGGTCTGCTCTGCATATTTTCCTTATGACTCCAAGGATCCTCCTCCCCCTAGGGAGTTTGAGAACCTAGTTACTTAGTGGACAGGAGGGACTTGACCTGATGGTTGGATGCGACTCTAATTCCCACCATGGGATTTGGGGTAGAGCCAGCATTAACACCAGGAGCGAAGCTCTTGTGAACTACAGAAGTACAACAGATTTGGAAATCCTGAATAATGACGAACCTAGGTACTGTAATAACAGAAGGCAGGAAACTATAGATATAACACTAGGATCCAAAGATATCCTGGAGAAGGTCAATGACTGGAGGATTGGTAATGAACCATCCCTCTCGCACCACAGATACACAGAATTTTGGTTGACAGGCTCCCTGGATCCGAGAAGCTTCAGGGTTTCCAGGAGGACCAATTGGGACTCTTATATGGAACGCACCTGGGGTGCACAATCACTGCGGGAATGCCTAGAAATTCTTATAGCACGGAAAACTTGGGGGAATTCATTAACTGGATCAGCGCAGCCCTCAAATTTTCTTTTGAGGGCAACTGTCCACTCAGAGTAGTTAGGACAGTGAATGGAAAGTTCCGATGGAGCTCGACTTTGAGCAGCCTTCGGAACTCCATGCATTGGCTCTATAGTAGAGCTAAAGTTAAACAAGGTCGGAAAGCTGGGACCTGCATAGGGATGCACAAGCACAAGTATAAGCAAGTCTTCCAGGGAAGCCTGGAGAGATTTCTGTCAAAGCATAAACAATCTACCAAATATGCTAGATTGCACAGAATTTTAATGTGGAACTTGAGAGCCACTTTGGGCTCGATAAGGGCCTCCTCTGACACATTCAGTGGCTTGGAAGAGGACACTTTACGAATCTTACTAGAGACGCATTTCCTTAGGTCACAGGTGGTTAATGAGGCGGCGGTTTCTGGTCAGGCTTGGCGACCTGCTATGCAGGATTGGCGGACTGCCAAGGAAATTGTCACCTACAAGCACATAAAGTGGGCAATTGAATCTTTTGCCCCACAAAGTCCAGGGTTGGATAGGATCCACCCGGCTCTGCTTCAGCATTCTAAACCTGGTAAGAATTTTTATAGCTTGGCTGGCAATGGGTTACGTACACCCATTGTGGAGACTTGCAAGAGCAGGTTTCATTCCTAAGCCTGGGTGGAGTTCTTACCTTGGGCCTAAGGATTTTAGACCTATTAGTCTGACTTCCTTTCTTTTAAAGACTTTGGAAAGGTTAGTAGATAAGAAACATTAGAGGGCTTATCTCCATTGGAAGGCCTCTGTGTACACTCTGTGTACCGAACAACACCAGGCTGGCAAATCTGTGGATACAGCGCTTCATCACTGATTTCCAGAGCTGAAGAAGTGCTTGAACAAGGAGAGCTGGCCATGGCAGTATTTTTAGACATAATTTTAATTTCACTTCATATGGTCCTATCTATAGAGGGTTGATTAGACATGGAGTTAGCTTCTATGTAACTCGATGGATTATGGCATCCCTGGAGGGCCACCAGGCAATAGTGTCACTCAACCTAAGCTGATGTGTACTATGCCCAGAGGCTACCCTGAGGGAGGTGTCTTATCCCCACTCATTTGGTGCCTGGTGGTAAATGAACTACTTGTCAGGCTCAATGAAAGTGGAGTATATACCCAAGGCTATGCAGATATCGCATTGTGGTAAGAAGTAAATTTGTGGATACAGTTTCGGGCCTTATGCAAAGTGCCCTTGAAGCTGTTGAAATGTGGTCTCATGAGGTAGAATTGTCAGTTAACCCTGATAAAACCAACCTCATTATTTTTACAAGAAAGAGGTGGCTTGGTGGTTTATATGAGCCAATCTTCTTTGGGAAGAAGTTGCTTCGATCTGGGTTGGTCAAGTATCTGGTAGTTATACTGCATTCTAGGTTGACATGGAGAGAGCACATTGAAAATAAGGTGATTATGGCCTGCAATACTTAGGAGGGCCTTTGGTGTGAGGTGGGGACTGAAACCACAGGTGCTTTACTGGCTCTATGTCTCCATCATTAGGCCCTCCATCACTTTCCTTTGGTTGTATGGTGGCCTTGTATTAGGACACAGGCTACCAAAAGCAAACTATATAAGTTCAAATGCCTAGCATGTTTGGGGATCACTGGAGCTTTGCGTACCGCTCCACTCAGTGCCCTAGAGGTGGTGCTTGGCTTAACTCCTTGGGATTTGTTTATCCAAGGAGAGGCTGGAGTGACTGCTCATCATCTCTGGAATTTGGGATGTTGATCCTTTAAAAATCTGATTAAAGGATAGAGAGAGATACTAAACAGACTTCAGAAGTCGCAGACTAACCTAGCATTGATTTGCAACAATATGAAGCCTAGTTATAATTTTGACTTTGGATATATGGTCAGTTTTCTACCCAGAGAGGAATGGACTCATGGCCTACGGGCTCCTGAGTGTGTCAAGGGATTCGTCTGATATACAGATGGCTCCAAGACGGATGAAGGGACTGGGCTGGCATTTTTGGACCTAAGATGAGCCTATCATACTCACTGGGAGGCTATTGTACAGTATTCCAGGCCAAAGCGTATGCTATTTTGGCCTGTGCTTATCACGTCTTAGGGATGCCTTGACAGCACGGTCGGATTAGCATCTGTTCTGATAGCCAGGCTGTCCTGAAGCCACTATGTACTAGCATAACGAGGTCTAGGTTGTAATGAAAGTGCCAAGAAACCTTGGATATTCTCTGTTCTCGCCAACTAGTACAGCTCTGCTGGATTCCTGGGCATGCTGGAATCAGAGGAAATGAACTAGCTGATAAGCTAGCCAGGGAGGGCTCGGCCAACGCGTTTATTGGTCTGGAACCTGTCCTCAGTATTACCCCAAGAAGGGCCAGATGAGAGGTCTTTGATTGGGTAGCACTTCAACATGGCACTTCATGGCGTAATCTTACTACAGCTAGGCAGGCTTGGTCTATGATCGAGAGACCTAGCAAGAACAGCAGGATTCTGCTAACCTTCAATTGGATTCAACTTAGAAGTGTTGTTGGCCTATTGACAGGGAACAACCTAAAGAGACAACTGCATGTGATGAAGCTTAGTGAAGACTCCTCATGCAGGAAGTGTGGTGGAGAAGATGAGTCTTCTCTACATATTTTGTGTGATTGTGAAGCACTCGCACTTGGCTTAGAAAACTGAGACCAGCTGATATAAGGAGTATTCATCCAAGAGTTATCCTATCCTATTTGAAGGCTACGTGACTTGAATGAGCACTCCAATAAGAGGAGCACAATGGGCCCAACATATGGCCTACATGCAAGGCATCGAAAGGGCCTAACCCATTTATTTTCAATTCAATTCAGCTCCCAAATGCACATGCCATCCCCTCAAGGAGATGATTGTGACAATACATGTTATTATTTAATTTTGTTATCGTTTAAGTTATAGGATATAACGGGTCATTACAAAGTCTCTCTGCACCTCTCATGTTAAGATTCCCTTAGTATTTCATAAAAGATAATGTAGATAAATAATATGAATCACTTGTTTAAAGATGATCTTGAAAGTATTCATTATTTTCTAAAAAAACATAGATTCACTCACTTTATTTTGACACACTGTAATTAAGGTCTCCTTCATTACAGAAATTATCTAATCTGTCATCTTATGAATACATCAATACTCACATCGCAACAACTCTCATTTAGTGGCAGACAAGATTACATGCAATAAACATGTTATAAACAATAACAATCGGCTGGTCAGAGTGGAATGGGAAAAATCTAAGGCTATAAGTATTATCTCAAGTGGAAGGCAAGGCACCAACACAGTGCGGAAGAAGTTGCTGATGACCCGTTAAAACCAAATTTTTATATTATATCGAGAGACTGGTAATTTTAAAATGTCATGCTGTTTTCTTTTCAGTCAGTTTTTTGTTTAGAATAAAGCATATTTTATTACTGATGGATTTTTGCAACTATTTTAAAAATGAAGTTTGCAGTCTGTATAGTATATATCATTCCTGACTTGTAACGTTTCTTCGACAGTTATCACAGACAACTTGGAAGCCTAACAATTTAAGGGGTAGAATAATCCAACTCTGTGAATTTATACATGTGAAAATGTGAAGAGAACAGGAAACATTCTTTATTCAAAGAATCAAAAACTTCCAAACTGTTCTAAAATGATATTCTTACACGAACTGTCCTTTTCAAAGAAAAACATTTCTTGAACTGCTTACTGACATCACTTCTATGATGACAATTCAAATAAATGGAGTAGTGATACTGTGATTTTGTCCATTTTCAACAGTCCTCACTAAATACTCATGCCACTTCATTAATATGATCTAGTTAAATCTTTAACTATTGCTTCACTTTCTTTGTGACTTCTTGGAGAACAGCCATTTTTGCTGTACAAGAAAGCACTTGCTAACTCTCTCTTCAGCATTTGATTCTATTAACAGAGAAGCATTGTGGATAAAATTAAGCAGTAAGGGGATAAGTCATGCATTTATATAATTAAGATGATATACCAGGAGAACGAGTTGTGTATAGAACTACCAGGCAACAAAGTAACTAAATCTATATCAAGAAGCATTGTGGATAAAATTAAGCAGTAAGGGGATAAGTCATGCATTTATATAATTAAGATGATATATCAGGAGAATGAGTTGTGTATAGAACTACCAGGCAACAAAGTAACTAAATCTATATCAAGTAAGATAGGAGTAAGGCAGGGATGTAAACTTAGTCCAATATTATTTAACCTATATATCAATGGTATTTTAGAGGAGATATCAAGTTGTAGAGTACATTCACTGGTTATTAACAATAAAGAAATCCAGGGGCTACTGTTTGCAGATGATGTAGTAGTTGGGTACATATCAAGTGAAGGGCTGAGAAAAGCAATCGAGGCAGCCAATTCTTATTGGAATAAATGGAGTTTGAAAGTGAATGAAAACAAAACCAAGATTATGGTCTTCAAAAAAGGATACAGGTCGCATGAGGATGAGAAATGGGAGGTTAACAGAAGAGAAATGGAGGTGGTAAGGATGTTTGATTATTTGGGGACAAGGTGAGTTCAGATGGTAGCTGGAAAGAACAAAAAAAAAATGTCTGTTACAAAAGGTAAAATGGCCACGAGGATGATAAGATCATGCTACAGTAAACTGCCAGATATAAATGTCAATTGGTTGGAGAGGATTTATACAGCAGTATTAGAAAATAAAATCTTTCATGCATCAGAGGTATAGGGAGTAGATGAGGCTAGGAGAGAGACTGATAGAATACATAGAAGCTTTTGTAAATATATATTGGGATTCCCTAATGGGACAGCACAATTGCAACTGAGCAGACATTCTAGTAAAATTAAAATCTTGTCAAGGGCAATGCAATATTTATACAGAATCACTAACTTGGAAGATGGAAATATAATTAAAGAATGTTTTCATATTCAAAGGAGAAGTAACTGGGAAAGGTCTTGGGTACATAAAATGAATGACATGTTGAAGCAGATAGGTATGGGTCATTCTTGGATAAATGCTGAGTATGGGTATAGAGTATTATACAAATATAACTATTTGTAACAAAAAACTTCACTTATCTTAAGAAAATTATGTAAATTTTTCTTATTGAATTAGTTGAGATCGATTTCACGAACCCTTATTCACGTCCTCAGTCAACACATGGTAATTAGGTAATTACAAATAGTTATATTTGTATAATACTTACTGCTTCATTGTAACTAGTTTCATTTTCTACGTAATTATGGGTATAGAGGCTTCTGGAAAGAAGTTAAAATTAAGAGGATATTGACAAACAAGACATTTTTGCCCAAGTGACAAAAGCTCACTGAGGTTATATAGAGAAATAAAAACAACCTGGGGGAGGGAAGGATATATACACATATGTAATAAGTGAGGGCCAGAAGGTGTGTTTATGAGAACTCCTAAGTGGTTTACTGGGAAAATACGAGTCAGTTGGAGAATTTAATGTCATATGGGCACGTTGGCCATAGTAGCACAATGGTAGTGCGGCTGGACGGAAACCAGAAGATCTGTGGTTCAAATCCCGGCTATGGCATTGAATTTTTCAGTCTGACTCTACGTTTCCAGAAGGTTTTCCTTGGGCGAGAACAGGAGTGAGAAACTTGAAAGGTGTAGGTCAAGATAGAGAGCTAGATAAATGTCCATTGTGTGGAGAAGAGAATGCAGACTTCCATTGTATATTAAATTGTAGTCAAACAAAGATATGGAGAGAGCAGGCTTGGCTACATAAATGGCACAATTTGGGGGACGAAATAGTAATTAGAAAAATTTTGTCAGTAAAAGGTAAAAAGAACAGGAGAAATATAGGGAATTATTTAGGTGAAGTTAAAGAGAGATGGCTAAGAACAATTAAGAGAAAAATGTAGATTATAGGCGAAATGGCAAAATATGTAAAAAGGAGTAGAGGGCCTCCAATACACAAAAACCTAGGGTTAAGTGTATGGGGACCAAATTATTATTCAATGGCAAGCAACATGGTAAGATTTTCAGGAACTAGGAATACATGGCGTTTTCCAGTATGGATTTTGTAACTGTAATCTTGATTTTGTATTTTCATTTGATGATGTAAAAGGAAAGATGAGAAATAAATTATGAATCACAACTCTCTCTTCACTGGCAAACATGCTGGCTTATATAGCTGCTGAAAATTTCCACAGAACATTCTAGACCATTCTAGAAACACATTATGGAGTGGGGTGGGAAGACTTTAGAAGATTATGGTTACCTGATGATAGTACTTCTGGTATTTACTATGATCAAGACTGCTACTTATCTCTCTTAAGCTCTCCTACTACCCAGCTCTGACCTCCTGAAGCTTGGGTGACATAGCTGCCACTGCATCACAATATGAAATATATAATAGTAAGAATCTCCTCCAAGCAAAAATAATGATCATGTAAGTGTAATGTAATGTATTTTATTCATCCTCTGTTCAAGGTACATGATATGGGATATGTCAATAGAAAGAACAAAAGGATACAGTAATTAAGAAAGAATACAATAACTCAGTAATACAATATGTCAATAGTATATAATTAAATGATACAATATAGTGATTAAAAAAATACAATTCTTGCAGTGTTCATACTTAAATTTACAATAATTTTTCTGTAAAAGTAAACAGATAAATACAACAACAACAAAATTAAATTTAGAGCTGTTCCGAGTCAAGTTTGAAAAACATCACTCAAATGAATGATGCACCTATTAATTATTAACTTCCCACAAAGAGAGCTTGTCTGAAATTGAGTTGGCTGTTGACTGGTCCATTACTACACATCTTATTTTGTATGTATATTTTAAATTTATCTCTAGTCTGTTTACATCATGAACATGACAGAGGTGCCTATATAATTTGACACAGTAAACTTAATTTTGGATTAATCCTCTTTTCTCTTATCTACAATCTACTGCCCACAATCACGCATGCACATGCGCACGCGCACACACACACGCACACACACACACACACACACACAAAGAGAATAATTTTTAATAATAATAGTAATGATTTAATAGATTAATAGCATTAATAGTAAGTCATGTAAAACATGATGAGAATATATGATAAAATCTAAACAATAGTTATGTAGCTTTACAAGGTTCTGTTCATAGGTAGTGTTGAAATTGAACATTGTCCTTCATATTTCTTTATGAATATATTTTCCCACATGGTTAATGCAGTTGAACCCTGAACACTGTTTAATAAGTGGATGTCTTGTTCTATAACCTGATAATCATTCCAAAAATGGAATGCAACCGCCTATTTGTCCATTTCTTTGTTCTTGATGTTCCTAAAATGCTCTTTAAGCCTAATGTTCAAATTCCTTATAGTTTTTCCAATGTAGAAGTTGTCACAGCCTTTGCATTTCATCCAGTTTGCACCTGTTTTTTTGTCTGTGGGTTTCTCCTTTGCATTATATGATTTACACTAAATTTGTTCTCTAGGGCCAAAGTAATGTTGTGTTCTTTGAAGACTTTTTGGAAAAGGTATTAAGTTCTGGGATAGTATGTAAATGTTCTGTATGAAGTTTTATTACTGATCAGGGAAAGATTAGTTATTTGTTTGTATCTCTGTTGTCTTTTGAATTTATTAACTTTCTTTTTGACTAATTTCAATTTATTTATTCAATTTATTCAGCACTGAATCCATTGTATTCTGCAGGGTGAATTAAATAATTGTATTCTTTGATATATTCCATCTTGTTTAAGGATACATTATCCAACCTGTAAGTTAAAACTGTTGATAACAACATGCTTTTGTTGTCTTAGGTTATATCCATCTGATTTCATGAAATTTTCTGTGCATGTTTCAATCCTATATATGCCAAATTCTAGTTTTGTATGTTTTCTGATTAGTTTCATGTCTAAGAAAGGGATTTCATTGTTTGTCTCTTTTTCTATGGGAAATTTTATTGCACGATTCCCTGAGGTTCCCTGAGGAACTCCATAATTAATTACTTGTGTATTCAGGTAGTGATTAGTTATGATTTGTTCATTAGTTTATGTGATTTCGACCATTTGTTTGTGATTATTTAGGTAAGAATGCAATCATTTCCATGGAATACCTCTTATCCCATATGAGTCCAACTTCTGTAGTAGGATTTTGTTTTGTATCATGTCAAATGCTTTTGTTAAATCCAGTAATATACCTGTGCAGTCACTATCATTATCAACGGCCTCCAATATTTTATCCATTAACTCAAAAATTGATGACATTGTGGATTTCCCACTACAAAATTCATTCTGTGCAGGATGAATTATATTGTGTTTCCTGAAAAATGAGTCTAATCTTTTTAGCATTGCTTTTTCTGTAATTTTGGACAGAGCTGGTAGAATTCACACTGGCTTATAATTTTCTACTTTTTTTCTTTCACACTTTTTGAAAATTGGCTTTACCTTCGCAATTTTTAATATATCATGAAACTGTCCCAATTCAAATGATTTATTAATTAAATGACAAAAGTGGTTTACATATAACAGTGCTACAATGTTTAAACAATGATATTGGTATCCTATCATGCCCAACTGCTGCTTTGTATTTTAGTGAGCTCAAAATGGATTTTATTTCCATCTCTGACACTGGAGTCAAAAATATACATTTTCCTATAGTGCATGTTAGTTCCCTACTCCTATTACACTCTTTCCCAACTAGCTGTTTAACCATTTCACTATAATATTTTTTAACTATATTTGAGTGTCCTCAGGTATTGAACCGTTTGGTAACCTGATAGAAATGTTTCTGGGTTCATTATTTTGACACAAATACTCTTTATTTATACTTCACATAGCTTTCTGTTTATTTTCAGATTTATTAATGAATTCTGTATTGCTCAACTTTTTTGCCTGTCTTATCACATTATTATATTTCCCCTTATATTTCTTATAATATATTGTTCTAAATTCTGATTAGATCCCCTTTTCCTCAATGAATTCAATAATCTTAACCTCTTGCCAGATATTTTAATATCCTTTGTTACCCAGTTCTTTTTGTGCATTCCTAACTACCGTAACTTTATAGGCATCATAATATCCATGTGATACTTCAATCTAGCTAAGAAAAATTCACATATTCCACTGAGCTTGTTTAGCTCATAAAGTGAGTTCCAATCTTCAGTTTCAAGTCTGGTCTTTAGGTCTGCTAAGCTATAGTCCTTCATGTTTCTATTATATTGCCTCAATGCAGGTTGTTTGATGTTGCTATTGACCACTACATAATCACCTAATGTACATGCTATTGCATAGTGATTTGAAAACCCACCATCAATAATCTATGCCATAGAATTACATAAATATTTTGATATTTATACTTGATCAAGAACTGTTGCTGAGTGCATTGTTATTCTGGTTGGTTTACTCACAATAAACTGTAAACTGCACAACTTCAGCATATCTGATACTCTGGTATCAAATTCCTTACTAAAATCAAAGTTAAAGTCACCTATTATAACAATTTTTTTGCCTAGTTCAATTCCCTCTATTATTGTTTCTAAACTTTGCAATAAGTAATCAACATCTTCTGGGTTGATGACATACACAGTGTTCATTTTTATCTGCGGTTTTACCACGCAAAATTTCACGACATCATTAGCATCACTGATGGAGCGAGTTTATATACGATTCCCCTAGCGTCTTGCGATCGTACTTGATTGGCCGACAGCAGCTTTTAGGCCTCCCTCTACCGGCATGTAAATATACTTATTTGAGGGGTGGGTCCTGCCCGCATAATATCAAGGTACATAATTTCGCCTGGTGCATAGGTATGATAACTGTTGTTTGTTTTAATGAATGTGAACACTAAATGACGAATAAATGCAAACAATATCTTGAAATTTGGTGTTTATCTGGGAAAATATATAACTTAATATAATTTAATAAAGGAATTTCAAATTAATAACAGTATTCGTTTCAAAACATTTTAGTAAAGAAACAGATTTTTCTTTTTTTGTCCTTTCAACAGTGCACATCATATAGAACAATGAATGAATAAATTAATGAGTGAATGAATGAAACAGATGATATGATACTCAAATAATTCCAGGATCCCTAGAGCTCAGAGTTACTCGACATTCGTCTTTGTAGGATAAGTGAAAACCCTGGAAAAAAACTTATCCAGGTAACTCATCCTTAGCGAGATTCGAATTCGTGACCTCTTGAGTGTGAGGTACACACGCTACCTCACACTAAAGAGGTGGGCAAGACACAGATTATTTATATTATATATTTATAATATTTACTTATATTTATTACTCCTAAATTGGGACCGTCACTTTATAGCATCGAGTATTTCTCATTTTGCAAGTAACTGATCTTGTAAATGTTTGAATCACCTATTGGTTTTAAAAGACATAAGGATACCAACATTAAGAAAAACATTTTAAATAAGCGTGAGAATGACAAAAAATTTATATCATATACTGATAAAATGTAAGATGTTTATGTTGCAAACAAAAATATGTTAATTTGACGTTACCTGGCCACTTCTTACGCTCCGAGGGACTTTCTGAATGCACTGCATAAATTCCTCTATGCAGTGGTTTAAATTACATTTATATGTCAAACCAATTTTAATGCCAGTACGAAAGTAGCATTCAATCTTGATGATGCAGTGCTCTGTCTACATATCCACCTTTAGAGTAGAAACGTGCTACTTTACCTATGTACTGGAATGATAATCATGATTACCATAAAGAAGGGTGAAAGGCGAGGCCGGTTGTATTAGTTACCAGCACAATCACACTCAGAGCATTGTAGTTAGTTACCATTCCGCAAACATTACCACTTCTTCTCCGGAGAGGGCACTATAATTTCTATTATAGGATTTCTACTATAGGATAGACTAACCAGTCAACTATGACGTCATTCTTGCTCAATTGGAGGGCGGGAAATAGCTAATAAAAATGAACACCGTGTATAAGGACTAATACATACTTATATGAAGTTAATTCAATTATACTGGTCTCAAAATCTAATTCCTTATTTAGATAACTAAATCTGTGAATTTGTTTTGTTTTTGTGCATTTGATTACAAAGATACAAGATCCTCCATGTTGACATTGTTTCCTACAATAGTTATTATTAAAACCTTCTATTTTTACAGTATTCAGGTCTTGTTTTCTTACCCAATGTTCAGAAAAACAAATTACCTGTACAGTCTTAAGAAATAAGTCAGCTGATGCTTCAAAGGCTAATATCTTACTACCTAGGCTCTGTACATTTTATAAATCCTTTCATGGAAGTGTTGAAAACAGTGTTGTTTTATAAATTAAATTAATTGGGAGTCGATTAATGACACTAAACAACACTTACTTTTAAATTTTCCCGGAACTAGTTTCAGAGGCCTTCCCTCTATCTTCAACCGGACATCGACTGGTTCTCATTGGTATAGCTGACAATATTTTGTCATCGGTCTCCTCTGGTGGCGATTCGAGGAACTTGCTGAACAAATCTTTCTGGGGGATGTCGAAATTGAATACTTTGTTCCTATTTTTTGAAATAAAGATTTGTTCCCATGTGGACAGTTCTTGTTTTCCTGATGTATGTTTTAGTAATTTTGGTTCTGGATTTATGTTGTGGTTTTTTTCCCAAAAATGCGTGGCAACTGCTGATTTTTCTAATTGTTTGTATTTTATGTTCCTAAAGTGTTCCTTTGCTCTTGTTTCTAAATTTCTTTTGGTTTTTCCAATATAAATTTGACTACAGTCACAGCATTCAATTTGATATATACCAGATTTTTTGTTAGATGGAATGGCATCTTTGATGTTTGAGCAAATTAGGTTTTTTAAGGAGTAATGGTTCACTGGAGCTAGTTGAATGTTTTGTTTTTTGAAGACTTTTTTGAATTTATCAAAGGCCCATGGATGGTAAGTGAATTTTTTGAAGATCATTTTAGTTTCTGTAGCTGAGAGGGTTGTGGTTTCCTTTAGTAGTTTCTTCTTATTTTCTAAGTTCACTTTTTTGTCTACTAGTGATTTGGGAGTCATTTTTCTGTGCTATTTCAATAATTTTGTTGTATTCTATTTTGTATTCTTCTGCTGTGAGAGGGATGTTGACCAATCTGTGTGCTAAACTATTAAAGATTGCCTGTTTGTGGGACAGAAACTAAAATGATCTTCAAAAAATTCACTTACCATCCATGGGCCTTTGATAAATTCAAAAAAGTCTTCAAAAAACAAAACATTCAACTAGCTCCAGTGAACCATTACTCCTTAAAAAACCTAATTTGCTCAAACATCAAAGATGCCATTCCATCTAACAAAAAATCTGGTATATATCAAATTGAATGCTGTGACTGTAGTCAAATTTATATTGGAAAAATCAAAAGAAATTTAGAAACAAGAGCAAAGGAACACTTTAGGAACATAAAATACAAACAATTAGAAAAATCAGCAGTTGCCACGCATTTTTGGGAAAAAAACCACAGCATAAATCCAGAACAAAAATTACTAAAACATACATCAGGAAAACAAGAACTGTCCACATGGGAACAAATCTTTATTTCAAAAAATAGGAACAAAGTATTCAATTTCGACATCCCCCAAAAAGATTTGTTCAGCAAGTTTCTCGAACCGCCACCAGAGGAGACCGATGACAAAATATTGCCAGCTACACCAATGAGAACCAGTCGATGTCCGGCTGAAGGTGGTGGTGGTCGTCGTCGTAGTAGTAGTAGTTTTATTCATCCGTTAAGTCAATACAATGACATTGGATACGTCAATACAAATATTTAGAACAATACAAATAATATAAGTATAAAAATAAAACATAAGTTGCATCAAGTGTAATTAATAAGATCTAAGCATGAACTCATAAATATATATAGTTGCATGGCTCTACAACTACACAGCATTTAAAATGCATCACAAATATATACAATTATATGGCCAGCTACAGTGTATCTAGAAATTCACTTATATCATAATATGAATCACTTAATAAAATTTCTTTCAACGATAGTTTGAAACACCTCATGGATTTTATGTTTTTCAGATTGGCCGGTAGTTTATTATACAGAGTGACTGCTGAATATCTAACTCCTTTGGAATAAAGTGTAGTTCTATGTGTTATTGTTCTTAAGTGTGTTTTACCTCTGGTGTTATGATGATGTATTTGATTATTTGTGGTGAAATTTTCAAGGTTTTGTTTTGTATAACATAGCAAACAGTATATATACAGACTGGGCAGAGTCAAGATTTTCAACTCCTTAAAGAAGATAGAGGGAAGGCCTCTGAAACTAGTTCCGAGAAAATTTAAAAGTAAGTGTTGTTTAGTGTCATTAATCGACTCCCAATTAATTTAATTTAATCTGTACATTTTGATAGAAAATTTCTAATAGAATTTCACTCTTTCTTGATTGTTTAGTGACTAAGCTGGAATCTGAAGTGATCACATCCTCTGTTATGCCCCATTTAATTTCCCCTGATCTAAACAGACACAGTTTTGTTGATCATCTGAGGAGAAAAGATCCTTTTCTATTTAGGTGTAAACCATCTCTACCCAGACAGCTAAAATCAAGGTGTTTGTTCACATTCACAAAGATAGCACATGGCCACCTAGCAATTCTAGCAAAATATCTCATATTCATATCCAATATCCACTCTTTTTACTACACTATTCACAACAACACATGTTTTAGGCAAGCACTCTTTGGTTAATTTTACTGCACTGTACACATCCGCCATAATTTCATCAGGGTTGTTTGCACTTCTAATGTTGTTAGTTCCCGTGTGTAGCACTACCACCTTTGGTGCGGTTACATTACTATTTGCAATCTTTGTATTGTTCTTGTACTTCCTTGCCAAGCTCCTCTGCCCTGATTCCTCTGTATACCATAGCTTGAGCCTTCTTATGTTTACACACTTTATCATTGAATCCCCCATAAGTACAACTTCCTGTTGGTGCATCTTGCTAAAAGTGCTGATTAGGTTAGGATTCACCCACTTAAATTGATTCATAGCCAAGAAGGATTCTACAATTTCCAGGGGTTCCACTGTATCTGTTATGTATCTCAAGTACAGCATCATTTATTGTTCCTGTGGGCTGCTTTCCTACTTGAGTTTACTCTAACATATTCTTCTTCAACTGCTGTAATGCTTCCTTCAGGCTCTCGTTCTCCTTTGTCATTCAACATTGTAATTATGCACATCATCCAGATCCTTCTTTAGCATTGCGATAATATCCTTTGTTTCCATATCCGTTTTGTTGTTTGCGTTTCTTTTTTCTATATCACATGGTCCATACTTCCACATATCATCACTGACTTCCTTAATATCTTTGTTTGCACATTTACCATGCATCTATCGTTGGCACCCATCACATCTTATTCCTTTTAGCACTTGCTTTAAGCAAAATTTACACTTATCACCAGATATTTTCATGTTTTTACTTGAGCTGGTCTCTGCTGCATCATCACCAGCCACCATCTTGAAATTATTAGACAGCTCTACATCACACCAAAGGGATCTAATTGTGTCTGGCTCTGAATGTCTTCGCATCTTAGCACCTTTCTTGCTTACCACCATGAGAACATCATCAGATTTATGTACTGTTGGAGTCAGATTTTGTAGCAAGATTAGATAGCTGTAACTTCAATGCCTCATTCTTTCTAAAAGATATTACCTGTTCTTGAAAATGGTTTAGATTCTTGTTTAACATCTCCACAATAACATGGAAGTGACGCTACCACCTCACTATGTGTTTACTGCCTTTTTTCCATTAATGGGGTACTTGCGAACATTTGATCTGATTTTTCTTTAACTTTCTGATCTCCCAGAAACCCACCTTCATTCCTGTCATTTTCACTCTTGTCTCTAAGTAATTTACTGCAGTTAGAAGGCACATTGCTGTAATTGTTTCCACAGTTTTCATTATACTTTTGGAGCTGACTTCTTGTTAATACACCACATGCTGTTATGTTGGAACACTGCCAATGGGATAAATTCTTTGGTTTTGCAGACTGATTCCATTTCTCCTCATAATTCCTCCAATACATATTTTAGTTGCTTTCATACCATTTTCATGAGCTAATATAGCCAGATATCATGTGGTTTATATAGCATGGTATGTAAAGAGCGGCAAGGTGTTTATATAGTCAACAATGCTTTGGCAGTTAATCAATTACAAATTATAAACCTGTGGATATTCATATAACAAATGAGTGCAGGAGTGGGTTTTCACTGGAATCTCTGATTTTCCCTGCCATCATCACCTGTCCTTCCAGTACCTTTGCCCTCATTTTAAGTTGTCCACTTCCTCACTTTCACACCAAGCATAGGCTGGTCATCCATCCTGGGTAATCTGATCCAGAGTTTGTCTCTGCTCCTCAACAGGTATCTGACCTCGGCCACTTACTTGTTAATCCTGAAGGGTGTAAGTCCTACATATGAGGAGGGTAAAAAGATAATGGAAAAAAATTGGATATATGTATAATCTGAATTAAAGAACAATGGCACTAAATTTCTCTGCTAATCTTGCAGGTTATGTGATACTGCTTAGCAGGTTGCTTAAACAGTCAACAATTCTCTGGTAATACATAAAAAACTGAAGCTAATAACAGTAAAGCAATACAAAATTAATATATTTGATTGTAAAATTCTCTGGTAGTTTATGTATTATATGTTAAAAATATTGAAACAGAGTTATAGTTAAATAATCTGATTATAAGAACAGAAATTAGCACTGCAGTTTTTGGTATTTTAAGTAACATATTTACATCATTATATCTAATAATTAATGTCAATTGTAATAGTACCTGATAGCTAAAAATTGTCCCCAAGAGATTAGCATCCTCCTGAAAAGCTTGTTTGTTCTGCTGCCAAAGGTTTGCTGGAGAAAGAATGAGGCAATTGTATTCTGGTAATGCCATCTTCTTATCAGAATTAGCTTTTGCAGACTCCACGTGTAGACAGACATGGCTCACTGTCAGAGAGCTGTAAAAGGCAAACATGTGTACATTATGAAATTAAAAGTTCACTAAATACAAGATCAGAAACAGTCTAGTGAGCAAAGGCAAATACATAGTAGAATAGCCAACACTAAATAGGCAGCATTTTTAAAACTCCATTCTTGAATGGAAAAAGATAATATTTTATGATGCAGTCAAAATATTGGAGCATAAACATGATAATCAAGGCTTTGAAGTACAGTGTGACACCAGCAATGTTGGCCGCGCCGTGGCTTAGTGGTTAGACTGCTTGGCTCTCACCAAGGCGGCCTGGGTTCGATCCCAGGTGACCGCAAAGTGAGATTTGTGGTGGACAACACGGCGCTGGGGCGGGTTTCCTCTGGGACCTCCGGTTTCCCCCGCCATCTCATTCCACCGGTGCTCCATCTTCATCTAATGTATCATCAGTGTCATCGCACGCACGCACGCACGCACACACCAGCAATGTGACATTATAGACTTAAATAATTAATCATATATCAGAATTACAGAATAACATAATTGTATGCTTAGTTGCTAAATCATACGGAAGTAAATTAACACTACTACTACTACAGTGTATAAATGAAGTAAGAGGTAATGAAAGACATTTCAAATTTAATTGTTGAGGTAATGATCTCAGGATTCCTCAAAACAAAAACATGATTTTATTAAACTAACTTAAAGACGCAGAATTTCAGAAAAGAGTAAAATATCATTCATGCTTTAAGTTTGACTCAACCAACATACACAAATTTATTAAGCTGTTTAAGTCAGTGAACAAGTCATTGAAAATACAGTAAGATATCTCTAAGAACACAAACCAATTTATTCATGCAACAAATTTTCAATTATTTGTGTATATTTCAAACTAAACATTTCAAGGAAATAAAGTAGGTTTAGATGCCTAAAATTAATGCCAATGTATCATCTGACAGCTTGATTTTACATCTTTCTTTTCTTTCCTTTTTGTAATTTACATCCTCTGACGTTAAGTCATATCAGACGATGAATGGAATGGGTGAAATTATGCTCAAATGAGTCCAGGGTCCAAGGAGCTTGGAGTTACCCAACATTCATCTTTCAGAATAAGGGAAACCCCAGAAAAACCTTATCCAGGTAACTAAAGAAAAGCATCTGGGACATGCTCTCAGTTCTACAAATCATGCTCATGCTCTATTGTATAAATTTTGAACATTTATATGTGTGTTCTATCTTATAAGCATTACTGCTGCTATACGTTTACTGATTAAGTTCTGAAAGAAGAATCTGTAAGTCAAGAATGCATATGTTCTTAATTTGTGATATAATTACTGACACTCTCAGATGACAAACAGAAAAAAGGAAGTTAACCCTAAAGAGACTCTTCTTCCTTAAGGTGATTGGAACATATTTTAAATTAAATTCACATGCATGTTCAATACAGAAAACTGAATCTAACAGAAAAAGTTCAGGCCATGACCAGGATTCCAACCATGTACACAGGGGTGACCAAAAACGGTATACACACTTCAATAAAGATAAGCTTATATATTATCATTAGTATTAAAAAGGAATAAAGCAGGTGGTATAGATGGGATTCCAGGGGAGTTTTGGAAGGCATGGAGTAGAAACGAAAATAGATTAAGTTTGCTAGTGAGAATTCTAAATAAAGTATTTGAAGATGGTAAGGTTCCAAGCAGTTGGAGAAAAGCAATGGTTGTGCCAATATTTAAGAAAAAAGGGGAGGTAGATAATCCTGCAAATTATAGAGGAATCAGCTTATTATCTGTGTTAGGTAAGATATATACTGGAGTTTTGGCAGAAACAGTACAAAAGTGGACAGAAGAAGAGAGCAAGCTATCAGATTTCCAAGCAGGCTTTAGACAAGACAGGAGAACAGTGGATAATATCTTTGTGATAAGCACAGCGACAAGTAAACATTTAGCATATAAGAGAGGAAGGGTATAAATGTTATTTATTGACTATGAAAAGGCCTTTGATACAATAAATCGTGAAGCACTATAGTACAAATTGAGTAAAAATGGAAAGAGCAGCAGATTTATTCAGAGTTTACAATGTATATATTCAGACAATGAGTTTTGTATAAAGATGGCAAATAATAAAGTAACAAGATTCATTTAGAATAATATAGGATTGAGGCAAGACTATAGGCTGAGCCCCATACTGTTTAATCTGTTTATATATATTTTGGATGCAATTAGAATGGAAATTAGGCATATGCCAATAATTAATAACGAAATAACTGGTTTGTTATTTGCAGATGATTTAGTAGCAGGAGCTATTTCCAAAGTGGGAATAGATAGAGCAATTGGAGCAATAGATAAATTTTGTAAGGAATGGAGCCTTAGTATTGAAACAGTTATTTTATGTTGTCCCCAAAGAGTTTCAAATATTGTATTATGTGAGGTTATGTAGAGTGAGTCACGCACAGAGAAGCTATGTAAGTGGAAATGACGTCACAAAAGTGTGGAATAACAAACTTATTTGTGATTGGTGTGACGCGTATATCGTAAAACGTGGACCAATCAGATATAGAAGATTTTACGTTGCCATGGAGGATATTCAATATTCCTCTAGAGGGATCGAACTATTAGCGAAATGCTAATGTGTAGAAGAAGCGGAACCGGTCATTCTTCTCCTAACAGTCGCCGAGAACGGATGTAAGGTTCTCTTCTTAAACGCCGTTGTGTGCGGAAGAGTATAAGTTTATCCTCGTAACCATCATCGAGTATAACTAGATAATCTTTACATTAAATATCATCGCTAGAAGACACACAATTTAATTATTATACACGGTAGTGAAAAAACGTATAAAACTTTTGATTCTTGCACGCATCCAGATAAACGCGTCACATCAAGTGAATCTTGTGTAAGAATAGTGTTATAAATGTTGTATCATACATCTTGTTCGAACTGGTGTTAATTGAAGTAAGGAAATAAAAGTTTCTACATTATTTAATACAGAGGAAAATGATTACTCATTTCACGTAAAATTTCCTTCCGCCGTACCACCCCTGTAAAAAGAAGATATCTAGCTCAACCGACTGAAGCCACGCCGAGGTAAGCTGGGACTTCAAGAATCATCAATTCCAACCCTGTTCCAAATGATCACCTCAACGAGGAGCATAATTCGCCATCCTTCTATACGATTCGACATAAATCCAGTTCCAAAATGGCGCCCAACGTGGGGCTCGAATAGGCAGAAGGAGGATTACACCACAGGAGAATAAATAGTGTAATGGACAGGTAACTTCGAATCAAGAAAGAAGAAAGAAGAAAAGTGAGTACGGAAAATCTTAATAGATAATTAATAGAAAAAGTGACAAAATTATAATTCTCATTTTTTTATGTTATTAAGAAAGGGAAAAATATTACCTAAAATGGAAGGTAAAAAATTAACAGACAATAAGAATAAAAATGTTGGGGAAGGAGTGGAAAGACTAGTTAGTGATAAGAGAGCAGAAATACAAGAAGTCAGGGAAGTAGTGGAAGGAATGATTAGTGATGATGCAGGAACAAGTAGAACAGAAATTATGCAGAGTAAAGGTAATGAAATGATAATAGACAGGTTAGAGAAAATGATGAGTAATTTTGATGCTAAAATGGATAGTTTTAGACAGGAAATAAGACAGGAAATAAAACAGAATTCAGAAAAGGCAGATCAAAATTTAAGGCAGGAAATGAGTAATTTAAATGCTAAGGTAGATCAAAATTCAGAAAAGGCAGATCAAAATTTAAGGCAGGAAATGAGTAATTTAAATGCTAAGGTAGATCAAAATTCAGAAAAGGCAGATCAAAATTTAAGGCAGGAAATGAGTAATTTAAATGCTAAGGTAGATCAAAATTCAGAAAAGGCAGATCAAAATTTAAGGCAGGAAATGAGTAATTTAAATGCTAAAGTAGATCAAAGTTCAGAGAAATTAGAAGCTAGGATAGATCAAGGTTTAGGTAACCTAAGAAATGAAATTGAGAAAGGAAGAGAAGAGTGTAGAGAAGGCATAAAATCTTTAAAACAGAAAATAGAATCTCATGATGGAGAAATGTCTAAGTTAAAAGAGATGTTTCAGGAAATGAAAATAAGTCAGGAAAATGTAGTAAAAGATATAAGAAGTGAATTGGCTAAGGAGTCAGAAATCCTTAAGCAACAACAAATAGAATTTGTAGAAAAACAAAAAGTAGAAATAGGGGAATTAGAGAATAGAATAAGACAAGAAATAGATGTAGTCTTATTAGATAATTCACGGAAATTCCATGAGGAAAATATTGAAATACAGAATAATTTTGTAAGAGAGGTAAATAGTGTCAGAAATGATGTTAAACTAATTGCTACTGAGGTGCAAACACAACAAGATGAACTAAAAGTTAAATATGATGAAGTCAGTAAGTTGAATAGTGAAATGATTACAAGAATAGATTTGGCACAGGAAAGTTTTGAGAGAGAGAAAGAAAACATTAGCAAGCTGAATCAAGTTGTGATTGCATTACAGGCAAGCAAAATTTCTGAGAACCAGAGGGTAATAAAATCTAAGAATATTACATGTATTGACTCACCTGGTAATTCAGGTAATATTGTACAAAACTTAGAGAATTATTTGGAGAGTGACGATACAGAATCTTTGTCACCTGATTGTGAAGTAAATGGTAATGGACAAATACAAAACATGCACACACATACACAGTTACACAGTCAAGGTAACACAAATTGTACAAATTATTTGTTGCATGACATAAGTCCACCTACTTTCGAAGAAGAATCGGGAGACAATCCCAAAATATTTCTAAAGGAATTAGAAGAATATTTTAAAATTAAAAAGATTCCAAATGAATTTAGGATGATGATTGTTAAAAGGTGTTTGAAGAAAAATGCTTTAGAGTGGCTGAGGTTAACACTAGCATCACATGAAACGTATAGTATGTTTAGGAATGTGTTTATAAATAGGTTCTGGGGTCCAGAAAGACAGAGAAGAATTAAAGTCGAACTGGCCACTGGTAAATTCGAGTTCAAGAAGGGTGTGTCCATGACAGAATATTTCCTAAAACTTGCTAACAAAAGTAAACTTGTGAATCCAGATATGTCAGAAACCGAGATCGTGAATATGCTAATACGACATTATCCACCGCACATTAGAAACCACCTAATTGTGGCTAAGCCCGTCGACTTTACTGATATGATTGAGTTATTATCAGAATTTGAGGCTCATAACCTTAATTCTGATTCTACTCATAGTCAAGTTGATCCTGACAAGACTCATATAGAACAAAAGCAAGTAAATAGACAGGAAGTAAGACCAACATTCAGGGAAAATCACAACCATACTAACCAAAACCAAAATAGTTTTAACCAAAATTGGGGCGGGGCACGTTCAAGAGACAACTATGAACGAAGAGAGTACAACCCCAGAAAGACATATGAATCGGTAGTGCCAGGTATAGGAAGGAGAATTCCAAATACTCCTAGGAGGAATTATAATAATGACCAACCTGTGGGAAATGTGAGGAGTAATCAGGTGAATCAACTGAGGTTTTACAGGGGAAATAACTTAAGAACGGGTTATCAAAGTAGAGGAAGAGGAACTAGCATCGAAGACTCTTCATTAAGAGATTTTGGGGGTCCTAGGTTTGAAAGGGCAGACAATAACCTAGAAAGGACACGGACTCAGGGAATAGAAGGAGAAATAAATAACGGTAGTACCAACCCAACTGCTAGTGTAACTACCGACCGCACTAATGCGGAAAACTGAGTACCAAATCATTTTGTGCCTTGGAAAGTGGTTCGGTAAAAATGACACAGGGCAAAATCAAAATTCAAAATTTACCAGAAGATAAGCTCACTCTCTCCAGAAGTAAAGATCGGGAATTAGTAAATCCACCTCAGATTAACCTTCGTATAGGCGATAGCGAATATAAAGTATTGATAGACACAGGAGCTAGTTCATCAGTAATAAGTGAGAACTTATTCAAGGAATTACTATCCAAGTTTAGGATTGAATATTTAAACGTGTGTAATGTATACTGTAGCACAGCTATTGGGAAAAAGAAAGATAAAGTTAAATATCAAGCGTTAATTCCTGCGCGAATAGATGATTTGAATTTCAATTTTATCGTATTGGTAATACCAAACTTAGCTCGTGATATTATTATTGGCAATGATGTATTGTATGGTTGGCAAAGTGTGATAGATTTCGAAAAACATGAAATGAAGGTCAAAGGAGATAATGAAGTAATCAAAATAAATTTGTTAGAAGAAATTATATTAAAAGAAGATGAGAAGGATAGTATAAATAATGATAGGTTTTTTGTAGAAAATATAATATTATATGAAGAAGATATAATAAATAATGAAGAAGATGATAGTGGTAAAGAAAATTTACTTTTAAATAATAAAGAAAATGAGACGTTTGACCTTGGAGATCATTGTTGCCAAATAAACACATTAAATACCGACACCGAGCGAAAACAAGAAGAGGAAGAAATGATATTCCAAAGAACTTTGAAAGAAAAGTTAGGGAAAACATACAATTTAAATCACGCGCAAAGAGAACAATTGAGGTTATGTATACTAAAGAACAGGAAAGCTTTTAGTACGAAACCTGGATTGTGTAATAAGTACATACATACATTTAAGGTGAACGACATTGCTCCTTATACTCATAAAAGTAGATCTGTGCCTATCGCTATTAGACAACAAGCATCTGAAGTAATAAACGATATGCTAGAAAATGGAAATAAAATTTTAAAAGATTGGATACCAAAGTATGGGCCAATAAAGGCAATATTATCAGACAACGCAACGGTTCACCGGAGTAAATTGTTTACTTCAGAAATGAAGAACAATAACATTAAGATGTATTACTCTTCAGCATATTTTCCCCAAGGAAATCCTTGCGAGAGAGTGATGCGTGATTTGGGCTTGTATTTCAGAATTCTGTGTCATTCTAACCACCGAGGCTGGTACAAATACTGCCATATTATTGAGAAAATCATTAACAATACCCCAAACTCTACTACCAAATTTTCACCAATCGAATTAATGACTGGACTACAACCTGAACCTCTAGTAATAAAAGCACCAACAACCTTAAAAGTAGATGAAATGGAATTGAATGAAGAAGAAAAGTGTGCTGAAGCATTTCGAAGAATAAAAGAAAAAGCAGAGAAAAGATTATCAAAGATACAAAGAAAAGGAGCGAAATGGAATCCTGAAATAAATGATAAAGTTCTCGTAAAGACATTTAATATCTCCAGTTCTAAAATCAAATCCTATTGGAGAATGAATTTGTTATATAAAGGTCCATATAAAATAGTAAGAAAATTTGGGGATCATACGTACGAATTAAGAGACGATGATAATAAAATGATAGGAAAATATCACAAAACACTTTTAAAACCATTCAAAAGCCTTGACACTCACAAGAATAAATGATTAAAAAAAAAAAAAAAAAAAATAATAATAATATATTTATGAATTACTGAAAAATGTTTTGTTTATTATTATTGTGTTCGAATAATTTCTGATTTTATATTGTTATTTTAAATTGTATTAATTGTTCATTGTTGTAATAATGTTTAATTATTGGGGCATTCTTCAGAATATATGGAACAATATTATTGGGAGATTTAAGTTAATTTTCCATATATTCTGAAGAGGGGCATCTGAAACAGTTATTTTATGTTGTCCCCAAAGAGTTTCAAATATTGTATTATGTGAGGTTATGTAGAGTGAGTCACGCACAGAGAAGCTATGTAAGTGGAAATGACGTCACAAAAGTGTGGAATAACAAACTTATTTGTGATTGGTGTGACGCGTATATCGTAAAACGTGGACCAATCAGATATAGAAGATTTTACGTTGCCATGGAGGATATTCAATATTCCTCTAGAGGGATCGAACTATTAGCGAAATGCTAATGTGTAGAAGAAGCGGAACCGGTCATTCTTCTCCTAACAGTCGCCGAGAACGGATGTAAGGTTCTCTTCTTAAACGCCGTTGTGTGCGGAAGAGTATAAGTTTATCCTCGTAACCATCATCGAGTATAACTAGATAATCTTTACATTAAATATCATCGCTAGAAGACACACAATTTAATTATTATACACGGTAGTGAAAAAACGTATAAAACTTTTGATTCTTGCACGCATCCAGATAAACGCGTCACATCAAGTGAATCTTGTGTAAGAATAGTGTTATAAATGTTGTATCATACATCTTGTTCGAACTGGTGTTAATTGAAGTAAGGAAATAAAAGTTTCTACATTATTTAATACAGAGGAAAATGATTACTCATTTCACGTAAAATTTCCTTCCGCCGTACCACCCCTGTAAAAAGAAGATATCTAGCTCAACCGACTGAAGCCACGCCGAGGTAAGCTGGGACTTCAAGAATCATCAATTCCAACCCTGTTCCAAATGATCACCTCAACGAGGAGCATAATTCGCCATCCTTCTATACGATTCGACATAAATCCAGTTCCAGTATTAATGTAAACAAAAACAAAATTATAGTATTTAAGAGAAGCAACAACTTCAGAAAAGAGGAGAAATAGTACTGGCAAGGAAGGGAAATTCAAGTGGTCAATACATTTAATTATCAAGGAGTACAATTGAACAGTAAGGGAGGTTGGAAAGAGCAGAAGAGAATGGCAATGGCAAAAGGTAAAGTTGCATTAAAAGCTATTAAAGCATGCCTAAATAAATTACCAGGAATGCAAATAAAACAGCTGGAAGGAATTTACACAGCCATAGTAGAAGCAAAAATGCTCTATGGGGTAGAGATATGGGGTTTGGAGGATGGGGGTGCAAATACAAATGTGACACATAGAAACTTTTGCAAACAAGTTTTGGGCTTACCACAAGCTTCACCATATGGAGTGGCACAAGCAGAATTGGGAAGACTGGGAACTAGAGGGTTAATGGTGAAAAGGGAGTTTAAATATTGGGCGAGAATTAGAAGTTTTATAAGCAGAATATTCTGCGTCAATGCTTGATAGTACAGGAAACTAAATCAGAAAGATTCATGGCTGAATAAGATAAAGGAATTGTTAAAAATAGGGTTTGGTGTCATGTGGAAAAACCGGGAATTATTCCAAAGTGGAAGGCACGACCAACTGACAACTGAGTAGGGGACAGGAGGCATTCAGGCCATGCCTACCCATTTATCTCGTGTCACTAACTGAGGGGATGGTTAGGAAAGTATCACGGGCACTGTACTGTCTCTTTCCCCTCCCCCTGACATTTGGAACAGTCGGGATGATGTTTCGAGCCGCGAAACTTCCAGGAACAGCGATCTTCGTATATAAGGGATGCAGTGAACGAGTCAGTTCAGTTCTTGGCGAGCAGCCGTGAGGAGCGTAGTGCTAGCGAACGGACTGGAAGACTGTGTACGTGTATCAGAGGAGTTTTTAGTCAGCTCTAGATTGCAGTGTTACGTAATAGTGAGTGCGGAGTGGATCTGTGACAAACTGGTGGATTGTAATTGTGTGCGCTATGTAATTCTATGTTATCGGCAAGTGTACCAACTGTAATTCGGTGAAAATAAAGAAGATTTTGAGTTTGTGCAACTGGACTTTTAATTTCACGAACCCACAAGGTCACAACTGGTGTCAGAAAGTGGGACAACGGCCATGGAATCGGCATTGGAAAAGATGGTACAAAAGTGAATCGAGAAGATATTGACACATTGCTTCACTCACACTGTTTATTCACAGGACATGTGTCAATATCTTCTCGATTCACTTTTGTACTAATTTGTGCTTCACTGTCCCTACGCTTCTTCCAAGTTTATACTTTGATTGGAAAAGATTTTGGAAAAGATGAACAAATTAACAACGAAGGTGCTGACGGCAGCATTGAGGATGGAGGCGGCCAAGGTGACGGCTACCGCGACGTCAAGAACGCGGAGTGTGCGCTACACCGGAGACAGAAGAGCAGCCGAGGGATGCCGGCAAAGACCTAGTGGCCTTGCGTTGGGGATGTTGACAGCCAGGACACCTGGAGAGACACTGCCCATGCCAGGAAGAGCAGCCGGAAGAACGAGTAAGGCCCGGAGTGGCGAGGAGCACGTCGGCGCCGTCCACACCATCTCCTCGAGTGAAACTGCGCGCCGCCAGCCGGCGGATGGATGTCAGCCTCATCGCGGACGGTTGGGTGAGAGGGAGGCCGTGCTGCATGCTGGTGGACACCGGGGCAGCCGTGACAGTCATCAGACCTGACATAGCCAAGGGTTTGCCGTCGAAGCAGCCGAGCCGACAATACCAGCTGATGACGGCATTGGGCGACACCTTGCCTGTGGAGAAGGAGGCTCTGCTGAAGCTGACCTTGGGACGGAGTGCCGTGCGTCTGTGGGTGTTCGTCGCGAAGGTGGCTGAGGAGGTGATTCTGGGACTGGATGCCCTCAGGAGCCACGAGGCGACGGTCGACGTCGGCAAGAAGGTCCTGTGGCTCAACGGAGAAGAGGTTATACTCCGTGAACTCGAGGAGCGCCTTGGAATCTGCAGGGTCGTCTTGAACGAAGACGTGGTTGTCCCCGTGAGAAGCGAGGTGGTGGTGGCGGCGCGACTGGAGAACCAGGAACATGATGCTGGACCAGAAGACACCTGTACGCGGACTATGTGTAGCCCAGGGCATTGTTGCCGTGCCGAGAGGAGGTGCCAGTGAGACTGCTAAATCCAACGGACACCAATCACGACGTCCAGGCCGGGACGGAGTTGGGAACATGCGAGCCCGTGGTAAGCGTAACAGCAATCGACAAGACACAGGAGCCAGTCCCGACTAGAAGGTCTAATGGAGAGGGCTGCCGACCACCAGACCGCAGAGCAGCTGGAGAAAGTTTGACAACTGCTGAGATGATACCAGCGCGTCCTCAGCCAAGGTAGCAGTGACTACGGCCGTAAGGACAAAGTGCTTCACCGTATCGACACCGGGGACATCCGGCCTATTCGGCAACCACCTAGACGCGTTCCGCTGGCGAAGCAAGGGGCGATACGAGATATGCTGGAGGACATGAGATCCAAGGGGAGTGATTGAAGAGTCTGACAGCCCTTGGTGATGAAGAAGAACGGCGAACTACGCTTCTGCGTGAACTACAGGAAGCTGAACGCTGTCACCCAGAAGGACTGTTTTCCCTTACCCCGAATTGACGACACCCTGGACACGCTAGCTGGTGCACAGTGGTTCTCGACCCTCGACTCTGGCAGGTAGCTCTAGACCCGAGAGACAAGGAGAAGACCGCATTTTCGACAGGCCAAGGGCTTCGGCAGTTCACAGTTATGCCCTTTGGCCTCTGCAACGCACCAGCTACCTTACAACGGCTCATGGAGTCAGTGATGAGAGAACTGACTTACGACGCCTGCCTGCTATACCTGGACGACATCATCGTCGCTAAGACTTTTGAAGACCATCTCGAGAATCTGAGTAAGGTGCTACAGACTGCAGGCGACCAACTTGAAGCTGAACGTGAAGAAGTGCCAGCTCTTCCGCAAGGAACTGAAATACTTGGGCCACATAGTCTCATAAACTGGAGTAGCCACAGACCCGGAGAAGACAAAGGCTGTGAGAGATTGGCCTCGCCCAAAGGATAAGAAAGGGTTCACTAATGAAATTTTGGTCTCCTTTGATGTTAGCTCATTATTTACGAGCGTACCTACAGAAAAGTTACCAAATTTGATTAAGCTATGGCTTTCAGATCAAGGTTTTACTGAAACCCAAATTGAAGAATACAACAAACTCTAATTTATGCATCAACCAAAACAGCTTCGTGTTCAACCAAAAATATTACAAAAAAACTTCAGGTTTAGCCATGGGCAACCCCATTTCACCGTTATTAGCGGATTTGTATATGAGTTATTTGGAAACACAGGTGACAGAAGCATTTCCACATATTTTTAAAGTGTGGTTTCGTTATGTGGATGACATATTTACCATAATACCAAAGAAGTTAGCACAGGATGCGCTAAAATTATTGCACCTGCAAGACCAATCCATAAAGTTCACCATTGAAACAGAACAAGATGGATGGTTACCGTTTTTGGATTTAAAAATTATAAAAAAAAAAAAAAAGGAGACAAATTAGAGTTTGGCATATATAGAAAATCAACACATGTGGATAACTACATTAAAAGCAACTCCAACCCAAAAGAACACCAATATGCAGTATTTCACAGTTTAATCCACAGGCTAGTGAACATCCCATTAACTACAGAAGAATATACCAAAGAAGTAGATCACATTAATTCTGTTGCAATTGTGAATGGCTTTGATCCAAGATTTATTAAAAAAATGATAAACAAGTATAAAATACGGAAAACCATCAAGGACGTTAGCACTTTAAAAGCTGACAACCCAAAGAAAGTATATTGCAAATTTACGTATCACCCTAAGGCATTTAATAAATTCAAAAACATTTTCCGTCAATTTCAGATACAACTAGTACCACATAACAAATATAACATGAGAAACATGCTGAATCACCTGCTAAAAAACACTAGTCCAACCAACAAGCTATCCAGAATTTATAGCATAAAATGTGAGGATTGCCACGACATTTATATCGGAAAAACAAAGAGAAACCTAGAAACAAGGATGAAAGAACACATGCGATGTATTAAATACAAACAGACAGATAAATCGGCCATAGCCCATCACTTCTGGTCAAAAAATCATAATATTTCCAAAGGCATAAAACTTTTGGTACCGGCAAAAAAGTATTGGGAATTAACAGTTTGGGAAAATATACACATTTTGAAGAACAAAAAGAGAGCAATGAACTTCGAAATTCCAATAGTAGATGACGTCATTCAACTCATTGAACAGCGCCAGGAGAGGGAGGCGGTCACCTGAAGAATCAGTAGAACATCAGCTGAGGATGGGGACACGGTGTCCTTGAAACATGTCCTAATTTCAAAAGTTAGTGGAGCTTAAGTGTTTTTACAGTTCGAGAATTGGTTTAAAAAGTGTTTTTGATTGATGAAGCTACACTGTTTATAAATACTTCTATTTATAGTTTTATTGTTTTATGAGAAAAGATGCTGTTTTTTAGGGTAGTACATAATTTTTAGTAAATATCGTCTTATATGAACTAAGCATTTTAATCTTTCATTTGTTTGGTATATCAATGATTTATTGCAAAGCAATACAAATAATTTCTTTGTACTTTTTGAAGTACTAACTTAGCTGAAAAAATATGCCATTTTACAAACTTTTCAATAATTGTGCACCATATAAAAGATGTATTTCTCCTATTATTTTAGTTAATTGATGAAAATTAATCATTTCTTCATACTAGCTGTATATAGGCTAAGGTTTTTGATAGAATCAACATGAAAAATTCAATGCCATGGCCGGGATTTGAACCACGGATCTCCTGGTTTCCATCCAGTCGCTCTTACCCATTGAGCTACCATGGCCAACTTGCAGTCATGACATTAAATTCTCCATTTGAACCTGGAGATCTGTGGTTCAAATCCCGGCCGTGGCATTGAATTTTTCATGTTGACTCTATGTATTTCTCCATTAGGAATTAACTCAATTCGTCAAAGATTAGGTTAGGAAATTCTTCAGCTCAAGCTTACAGTAGTAAGACGTTATATTCACACTTTGCCCACCCGCCCACCCACCCACACACATAGTTTCACTTTATAAGGATTAATGTTTAAGCAATTGTCACAAAGTAATGCAAACAGAAAGAAACAGCTAAATAATTGAAATGCCTTGCATTTAATAATGCTGTCTTGCAACACTTTCCCGGCTTTGATGAACCATGAATGAACCACAACCATGGTATACTTTCAAAGAGGTAGTCAGTAAGTTTCTTATACACTATCTGTGATACGAAAACATTATCAGAAATATACTGCAAAAGCTATTATGAGCTTCAGGATGAAATATGAGTTTAAAGCTTCACTACTTGTACTTTCAGCTAAACTATTTTCTTTAAAATTTTGGATCCCTCAGAAATGAACAAGGTGAATGATTTCAGCAAGAAGTCAAGGAGATGGACAGGAGATATCAGGGTTGATCATAAAATGTGGACTAATGTTGGTACTTGAAAACAGAAGTTCCTTAATCACAACTTAAACTTAAATAAGTGCAACAGACTTTCCAGACAAAGAAAATATAACTTCACACCTTATTTTACAGATATACAGGTATTTTTATACATTACTCAGAAATTGTTCTTTTTGTATTCATTTTGTAATTCACAATCTTTACATAAAACATCACTTTCAAATTATTTGTGACATCTAAACAAAACAAAAAAAAAAAAAACTAACATGATAGAGAAAAATGGACAGCATGATTCAATTTAGCACACCAAAATTAATTAACATCACCTTCTTTCAGATTGCAAACTGGCAAATAAAAGTTATATTTTACACGACAGTATAATTTCTTATATTAATCTGTAATCAATACTGAAATGAAATACAAGTTCTGGTGATTTCGTAATATACATGTTTTATCTTTTAGCATTTAATTTGAAAGAAATTGCTTTAATTTTGGAAATTTGTTGGCATCAGCTGCTAAAGGAATGTGGAAGTTATAGTCTGTAGGACTTTGAACCCAAACCAGCATTTCAAAGGTTACATGGCAGAAAATTAAATGTAAATGCTTGATTACAAGATAATTCTGACGGAGAAATGAATCTCAGAGAAAACATTTCTTCGAAATGCTCTATACTATCACGTAAATGACAAGAGATCAAAAGTTAGGTTAAGAAACTCTTCACATATTTCTCGTCTAAGCATACACTTTTCATTATTTTTACACATACAAATTTATGGTTTCACTTTACAATGTACGAATAACATAAGGTTATATATCTCTTGCAGTGTTCTTCGTTCCTTTGTGCTTCTAAATCAAATTTCAGCAAGGAAAAAGTAGTATTGCTGGCGCTGACACTGTCTCAACTCTTGCTATCCTTAACCATAACTTTCTTTCTCTCAACAAGATGTTATTATGGTTATGTTATAACAGAATAACAAATGGTGCATAGCCAGTGGTTAGCGGCTTTAATAAGTGGTTCAGCTTCAACCAGATGTTACAGAATAGCCCTGAATAAAGCTATTCCCCTATATTTACTTGGGTCTGTCTTGTTACCTCTGCCTTTAATTAAGAAATATAATCATGTATGCCAATTTTAGGTACTCTTCTTTTATTAAATTTATTAACCACGATCTTTCCTGATCCTCTCACAAAATTTTCCCAATTTATTGTTTTACCTCCATTCTTCCCACTGCTTCTCAGTATTACAGCTAGTGCCAATAATTGAAGATTACTCCCCTTATGCATTGAAATGACATTCAACGCTGTTGAATCAGTCATTTCTTCCAGTCATACACCTGTTAACCTTGGCCCAGTTCTTCCTGCCAGCAGGTGCATCTCTTTAGCCAATTCCTGACCTGGCGTGACCTCCTGCAATGGTGACATTATTACCTGCTTCTTTGCTTCAATTTGAACATTTGTTATAACATAATCAATATCAAACTGTCATCCATCTTCTCCATAAAAATCAATGTGTACTGCAATGGCACTTGAATTTCCTGATTTCTTGCTATGCCTTGTCACTTCCAATTTGTTGCTACAAGATGTCCCTTCAATCATTTTCTTCTGCAGCTGCTTGGTTATAAATGAATAAATGTAAATGATCAATGTAGGGCTCACTTTCCTTCTCATAATGCTTGTATGTTGTTCTAATTCTTATTTTTCAATTCACACTATTGCATCAATAGATCTCTGTTTATAAAGATATATGTCGCCTTTAGTTTCTTCATTCTCTTGATACTCCACAATAGCTAATATTAATATCTTACAGCAACCCTCCCTCCTTCCTCTTTGCTTGCCAACTCAAAAGGCTTCTGTGAATGTGATCACCACATTCTTTTTAATTTCAATTCTAGTTTACATTCTAAGATCTCTTTCACCACCTGTATGTGCCATATACCTCCTCCTTCCTGTACACCTGATATCACTAGGCTGATACCATATATTTGTCCTCTTGCTTCCATTCTTCCATTGATATCTAGAACTTCTGTCTTCATGTGCTGTAATTCCATCTACATTTCTTTTTTAATATCTCTCCCTATAGTATTCATTTTTCTTCCATTCGCTGAGTATTTTCTAATATTACGCCCAAAGCTATTTGGTTACCCTTGAACCCTGGGTTAATTTCTATCTCTCCAATAATTAGTAGCAGTTCAATGACATTATAAACGGTAAAGATATTCACCATCTCTTTCCTGCTTCCCTTCTTGCATATCATTTGTTTATAACTGACAATTATATTTCACCTGCTTCCAAGTCAGCTAACACCAAAGTTCAATAGGCTAAGCATTTTCTTAATACAGATTTATTATTATTTCTGATTCCACTGAACATATTAAGCTCCATTTCTTTATTAATAGTGTACATTAAAGTTGTTCATTTTTCTTTGTTAATTTCTGGAAGTTTTTGCTGCCCTTTGTAGTTTTTGTTCTTTTTCAGCAACAGCCATTTTCACTTACTTGTAAACAAACCACAGATGAGCGTTTTGGATGAACCAATGCTCAATGGATATGAAGGAATAAGAATCTATGGTCAGCATGGACATTTGCTAGAATTTCTTTTGTTTCATTTTTTGAGCTTGCTATTAGCAGCTGTCATGATAGCTTTAAACAATTTCTACAGTGAAAAGTTCAGTATGCACAATACAGATCTTATATGGTATGCTAGAGAATGAGAATATTAAAACTTGACCAAGTCTTCTTTTTTGTTCTTGGGAACTGGAAAAGCTTCCTGTGAATGTGAAATTTTGAGAATGCTCACATTATATTATAAGTGATTTCACTTTTATGTATAAAGACTAAAATTGAGTCATACCTTTTAAAACTTGTAACTTCACGTCCTTTTACAAAATCAGAAACGTTTTCGCAGCTGTTGCAGTCTCATCAGCTGATTAGCGACTCATCACAGTTGGTTATTGTTTGGATCTCTTGTAATTGGCTTCCTCTCTCAGAAGATTCTTTACATAAGTTCAGTAGACCACTCACTGATGGCACATCAAAATTTAGAATATGTGGAATGTTTTTAATAATAAAAATGTTTTCCCATGTTGTAAGTTCAAGTGTTGTTGACAAAGGTTTTAGTAGTTTGATCTCTCCGATGTGGTGGGTATCATTCCAGAAATGAAAAGAAACTGCAGATTTTTCTCTTTGTTTATATTTTATGTTCCTATGGTATTCTGTTAATCTAGTTTTTAAATTTCTCTTTGTCAAACCAATATAAAATTTGTCACAGTCTTCACAATTTATCCTATATATACCTGATTTTTGTTCTGGTGAGATCGTGTTTTTAACGGATTATTTAACAATTTCTTGGGTGAGAATCTGTTTTTTTGGTGCTAGTTTGATGCCATAATCTTTAAATATTCATTCAAACTTCGGAAATGCCCAAGGGTGGTAAGTGAATGTTTTTTATTTCCAGTTTTTTTTATGTTTTGAAGAGTAGTTATCTGTTTTAATTTCTTTTGCTTGTAATTTTTGGGCTGTATTTAAAATATATGTAAATTCCTCATTATATTGTTTTTTCAGTAATGCATTCAAAATATAACACAGTTAAATTTAAAATTATACTATGAGTTGATTGAGACACACTATACTTCAAATAGCATTAATTTTCTTTCTATGCATTTTACCTCCATTTGAAGACGAAAAGTAATGAAAAAAAATTATGGTATGTGAAGTACAGAGTGTCTCAGCTGACTCATATTATAATTTTAATTATTACATTTCTTCACAGTGATAATTCCAATTTACCTTCCAAATTACAGTTAAATTTGTTTATTTAATCACATTAAAAAATCACATTCTAGAGAAGACACTTACACCCTATTTTTTATTATTTTGGATTGTTAATGGAATATGTTAATTTATGTCATTTTACCAAAAGGATACTAGAAAATTGAATAGGTAAATTATTTAAGTGTCTCACAGAGTAGCTTTCACCTTACAAGTTTTATAAAATAGCAAAATTTTCATTACATTATGGCTAAGGAAAACCAAATCTTCTCATAGCTCTAGATATTTTTTTAAGGTCTTTCCAGGCCAAAAATAACATGCCAAGACAATTACAGGTTTACAGAGTTTTCTGGGTTAGTGGATAACATGGTAAATTCAGTATTATACCTGAATCAGTAAATTACTAGTATTAATATTGCATTCTGGTGAACATGTATGACTCAAGACTTATAATACACTCATTGTTTGTGTAAGTAAAAATTCCTAGAGCACAAGTGGCAGCAGTAGCCGTTTTGCTGATTTATTAAAGGCTGAAAACAAGTAAAGCTACGATGTTACCAAATATCCCCATTTCAAACATATATGAATGTTAGTAGCAACTTAGAAAATTAACCCACTATGTCATATTCATATGTATGAAATAAATTTGCTACAGCAAACACACAATTTGTACTATTCATTATAATTTTCTCTAATATAAGAAAAACAACTTAATTTGTAATTTTCTTAGAACTATTTTTATCATAATCTGATCTTCAATTCTTTTTTAAATTAAAAGTTGTGATACCTGTTGTCCAACTGGAAATTATGGATAACTTCAAGTAGCTTAAACACCTCTGCAAGAGGCGCTCGGAATGCATCAGTAAGAACCAAATCCTGTGTCCATGGTGATACAGCAGTTTTCATAACAACCTATGAACATGAATCATTATGTTACTTACAATTTGGTTTTCTATAATACTTTTTTTGATCTCAAATTAAATGTTCTGCTCACCTGTTGGACATAATATTTTGATGGACCTGTAAACCAGCGTGGGAGATTACCATTCCCAGTAGCTGAGCTGTTGATATTCCTCAAAAATGAAAAATTTCCAGAAAGTTGTTGAGGAACATTTCCAGGAAGAGGAAGGTTTAGCAGTGGGTAGCTGTAGAAAATAAATGTTTTATGTTTGAAATTTAAATATGATACAATAAACTGTATCACAATTAAATAAATATGACTACTACAAAGTTCACTGAAGTTTGGTTGAGAATAGAAATGAATCTATTTCTAAAACATGTACCGATTAACTTTGAAGTTAATGTAATGTTAAGTGGAGAAAAGTATATACAAGTTTGACCATTTGCCAAATTTTAATAACAATAGCACTCCACTTTCTGAAATACTTCTTTTTATTCTATTTAATGCAATGTGTTTACACCACTCATCTTGTTAATTATACAAATGCAATAGAACTATTGCCAACATCCAAATATAACATCAGTATAAAACACAAAAAGTGAATCGTAAAAACTATTTGTAGTTGGTTTATTGACACTCATCACTTACTTTTTTATATTATTGTGTAACTAGTTTCGAAGGCTGTTGCCTCCATTTTCAACCTCTCACCAACTAGCATCTGTTGTTGTCTGCTCTCATCTCTCTTGTGGTGGAACTATGAGAGAGGAGAGCAGACAACAACAGATGCTAGTTGGTGAGAGGTTGAAAATAGAGGCAACAGCCTTTGAAACTAGTCCATCAATAATATAAAAAAGTAAGCGACGAGTGTCAATAAACCACTACAAATAGTTCTTACGATTAATTTTGACGTCACGTTACTAAATTCCTTCAAACACACATACAAAAAATTGTTTTCAAGTGCATAGTTTTACAGTATTTCTACTGAAACATTAAAACTATATTTAACAAGCAAAAACTAGTTTGATTTGAAACAAATATGCCACCGAAAATTAGCTTTTATAATTCTGATTAAATATGACAACAGGTTTTATATACAACTAGTTATAACATTACATAATCTGTGATTGCATTAAATGTTTACTTTCTTTACCACAGGAGACAGGAACTTTAACCCCACCAGACCAAATATAAATGATTAAAAATGCATACAAACACCTGTAATTAGCATAAGGAAAAAATAATTAAAATTACCTATACATATGTGAACTGATGAAAGGTAATTTAATTATGTTATGTAAATACTTATGTAAATTCAAATAAGAGAAGTATAAAATATGTATTTAAAGTGTATAAAGTGCAATTCTGTTAGAATGTTGTTCTAAGTGGAAAGATTTTGGTGCTGAAAATGTGTTAACAGGGAGGGAATGCAGTTTCATCACAGCAACAGAAGTCTATTATAAGAAAAGAGGTGGAAATTCTCTTGTAACATTGCGTTATAATCCAGCATGAAGAGAGAAAAAGACAGAGTATGTAATTTTTTCTATATTTTTAAGTAACATATAGCATTTTTGCAGGTGGAAGTAAGACTACACCAATAAGAAGCCAGTAATTTGTGTACTCAGCTACACAAAATTTTATGGAATGAGTCAAATTACAGGATTTGCTATCAAATGTCAGCCAGGAGAAGATGCTGTCAAGCTGATCAGTAAGTCATACACAAGAAGTAATCGGTGACAGTTCTGCAAAGTAATATAAGAGTCGCTCCATGCACTGTGAACGAAATAGTTACAATCATGGGACGTTATTCATGTAGGCATATAAAGTAGTGATGAGTGCACGCAATAGTGTGTGTATCAAAGCCACTGGAGTAATAATTGCCATGTGTCATGACAGAATAGAGCCAGGATAGTACTCTAACAGTAATCCCAAATACAACTCCAGTGTATGTTAGTGACTTGTGAACTCAAAACCTCAGAGAAATAAACAGTGTTGAATTTATTTGGGAAGCAAGATTGTTGATCTTCTTTGTCCTTGTAACCACAATCCCAGATCAACAGTCTTGTTACCAAAAGACAGAGACCCAGTCTTTTCAGATAGTCAGCGCAACCCAGAAAACCCAGGAAGGATGGTGCACCAGAGGACCAGAGGGACTGCCGCACATGTACATTGCACCAGTAGATAAGGTATTGCATTCCACCCAAAAATTTGATACGAAGATTTCATTGGAAATATATGTTTTAAAGTCCCCTGAACCCAAACAACAATTTTTAGACAAAGGTGTGGTAAGTGTGTGAACATAACTCAAAAACAAAGTCTTACATGGTTCATCATTTCCAAGGATGCAACACAAAGATTTTCAAGAAAATTTCCCCACCCAGGCTACCCTTTACATGGAATACTTTTAATAAACCTTGATTCTCCCATAAATGGCTCAAATGATTTTGATTAAAAAAATATAAAGATATATATATATATATATATATATATATATATATATATATATATATATATATATATATCTTCATTATAAATAAAATGTATATCTTCAATTTCTGGGAATGTTCTTCATTCTGGATGACTTTTGCATAACTGTAAACTGTAAGAGATACACAAAATCTTACTACACAAAAAATGTAAAGGTTGATAAAATGCACAATTTGTCAAACACATTCTTCTGTGGAATGGACCATTTCAGAGATATTCCTTGTTACTTGTTTTAATTTTCCAATACTTTATGCCTTAAACAAATTATTATAATTGAATTATATTTGCTTCAATGTTAATAGCTTAATTTTTTTTACTTCCTACTTTTCTCAAAAGAGAAGTTCTCTCCATTAGAATTTTGGATTATTGGAGCTTTTAGGTGTATTCTGTATTACTGTGTATTATGTATTCTGGACATTTACACTGGCTATCAAAGTCAGCTTTTTTGTCTCTGCTGCATTAACGCTCATAGTTACTCCTGTCATCAACTTATGTAGATGTTTCAAAGCAAGATTCACAAAATTCAAGGAGACCCAACCTTATTATTAAAGAGGAAATGAAAGAAAGTTTTTTAAAATATCAGTTTTATCAGTAAAAAAAAACACACGCACGCACGCACGCACGCACACACACACACACACACACACACACACACACACACACACACACACACACACACACACACACACAGAGAGAGAAAGAGAGAGAGAGAGAGAGAGAGAGAGAGAGAGAGAGAGAGAGAGAGAGAGAGAGAGAGAGAGAGAGAGAGAGAGAGAGATACTCTAAAATGCAAAATTGGGAAAATATTCGTAACATGCACTATAACATTTGTTAGTATCAGCTGACTTTCATATCTATGGAAAGATTTCACCATGTTTGGGTGCAATACCAAATGTTATAAATGAATGTTAACTATATAGCAAATTTCCTGTAGGTGATCGTATGATCAACTTTCCACTGAGCAGAGATTAACATAAATCAGCACAAAAGTGAATCGAGAAGATATTGACACACTGCTTCACTCACACTGTTTTTTCACAGGGCATGCTTTTGCTCTTGAAACATGCCCTGTGAAAAAACAGTGTGAGTGAAGCAGTGTGTCAATATCTTCTCGGTTCACTTTTGTGCTAAGTTGTGCTTCACTGTCTCTATGCTTCTTTCAAGTTTATACTTTGATTATCAAGAATACCTACACATAAAAACGGTAGCTAGCTAGCAACAGTTTCAACCCAAATTTAGTGGACAAAAAATTAAAACAGGGCCAAGAAAATAAAATAAACCACCATTCTGGAACCTACAAGGGAAAAAAAGGGAAAAAAAATTTTTAAGAAATGTACCTTTCACCCATCAGTCCATAATATATTCCAAAAAATCTTCTCAACACACAATATAGTTCTTGCACCTCAAAGTAGATTCAGTATCAAGAATTTGTTAAAAGGCCCCACCCAAAAATTCAATTACTGCAAAAGAAAAACCAGGAATCTACGAGATCAAATGTGAAACTTGCCCTAAAATACATATAGGAAAAACAAAAAGAAATATTGACATCAGAACCAAAGAACATCTACACAACATTAAAAAAGGCGAAATAGAAAAATCAGCAATTGCTTTTCATTTTTTAAATTCCAGACATAACATTAACTTGGAGACAGCTTAAATAAAACAGGTTAATCATCCCATATATCTTTCCATATGGGAAAAAATTTTCATTAAAAAACTTGTCATAGATTCATGAATTTTGAAACTCCACCACTGGACACCTTTGACAAATACATCATGCCATCTACCGGCGACATGGAGGAGGAAAACACTACAAATTGCACCAGTAGGAACTTAGCAACAACTCTTGAAATATGTCCTGTGAAAAACAGTGTGAGTGAAGCAAAGTGTCAATATCTTCTTGATTCACTTTTATTTTAACTTGTGTGTTACTAGCATAAAAGTGAATCAAGAAGATATTGACACACTGCTTCACTCACACTGTTTTTCACAGGACATGTATCAAAGAGCTGTTGCTCCCATCTTCAGCTGAGTCTCGACTACTATTCGGCCGCTCTATCTCCGGCTCTGACATTTCTCGAGAGGGGGAAGCAGGCTGTTGCCAGTTCTTTAGCGGGTATTTCAAGCAGAGGAATAATGCGTATTTTAAATATTTCAGTACTTGCATATTACACGAACCAGGAGCCATATTATTATAATAGCGATAATAATAGGACTTAGGAACATTAAAAATCGGAATTCACACATGCAAAATATAAGCAAAGAAAGTTTACCAGCGCAAGCAGCTAAAACCACGTGGCTCAAACAAATTTAACCTGGCAACATGGGGTTGGGTTCGGGAGTCACGCATAGCAGCGACAATGCTGATTGGCGCTAGCAGACAGTTTTAACTTCCTGACCACAACACCGGATGTAGAGATTCCCAGTACTACCAACAGATACTGTTAGTGTGTGTGAAAGGTGTGAACGAAATATTCGAATAGAGTGGTGTTGTAATAAATATCTTGCATGATAATGAAATTGTAAGTTGTATTTCAGTGTTTTAAAGCAAATATAGTCCTATATTTTCGTTCTAAAGATAATTTTGAGGATATGTTTTCAATTGCTCATTTCTGTATGTTGGTACTATTAACCTCGCCCCTCCACCTCTTGCAATTGCAAAACGCAGAGCCGGAGATTGATAACGTCCCTGTTAGGGATAACATTGTCATAACAATCCCAATATATATTATCGAAAGCACGAGAACCCAAATGGCGAGGTGAATGAACACCTTTCGTCACAGGTACTTTCTTTGAGCTTCTTGCCGACAAAGGTGGCATTGTTCAGGCTAGACCCTCGGCGCCAGCCATGTCTTGGCCTGCACTTGGTATGTGATGATAGAATAGGCACCGGGGTTTAAGATACACATTTTTCAAACATGCTTAAGCATTAATCAGCTTGACTGTGGGAAAGTGAAAATCGCATAGAATACACGTTTCAGACACGAGAAATTTCTTTTAGTAGGGATGAAACACAACCTATCAGAAACAAGTAACGGGTCACATGACCTCGAAAGTGTCCAAAGTTTGGCGAAAGGAAGGGGAAATTTGGGCAAGGGCGACGTTTGATCGTCGCTAGGAAAATCACTCTGTTTCGGCGAGTGAAGGGGGCGACTGGTAATGAAAACCCATCAAAGTCCGTGTTCGCGAATACTCTGTTTCGGCGAGTGAAGGAGTCCACAAGTACTGAAAATACATCAAAGTCCGTGTTCGTGAATGCACGAAGTAATGCCCTCGAATTTCACAAACCAGGCGTACACAGATACATACATAACATCAAGATAACGGTGACGAGTGGAGAGGACTACTTATATAAATAAACTTGACATTCAAAGGTCGTGGTGTCTTCTAAATTATAATACCCATACCCTGTCCGGACGCACCCACCCCCTGAAACCCAAAAGAGATAATTCATGCAGATCTACCCTGAGAAAATCCCGACCTGTTGGAAACCTCCCATTCGTAATCCTCACCCATCACCTATCTTCTCATATGAGGTGTTGAGTACTGGGAGGGCTCAACGAGGTACCTAACGGGCAAGGACCGCCTCAAGATACAACGGCCGGACTTTAGTGCAAATTGTAGTGGTTTCCTCTTTCTCCCTATTATTGATCGATGGCATGATGTACTTTCAAAATTCATTACTCTATGGCAAAATAAATGATGCTCTATGATGAAAAAATTCTGATTGATACAAATTTAAAAATCAGTTTTAATGGACAGATCTATTAACAGAAGACAGGCCTAGCTATGGACAACCCATTGTCTCCCTTCTTAGCAGATTTATTCACGAGTGCTTTTGAAACCCCTATAACAAAACCTTTTCCAAGCTATTTCAAAGTTTGGTATTGTTATGTTGACAACATTTTTGCACTAGTGCCTAAAAAACTCATACAAGATGCTCTTAGACTTCCGAATATTCAAAATCCAGCAATAAAATTTACATTGCAAACAGAAAAGGATGTGACACTCCCCTTTTTTGACATCAAGATCAAAAAAATGGACAACAAACTCACTTTTGGTATTTACAGGAAACCGGCACACACAAATAATTACATTAAGAACAACAGTTTCAACCCAAAACAACACCAACATGCCATTTTCAACAGTATAATCTTTTGGATGATCAACTTTACACTAAACAGGAAGATTATCAAGAAGAATACCTACACATACCTATGTCCAACGGTTTCAACCCAAATTTAGTGGACAAAAAAATTAACAAACTCAACAAGGCTAAGAAAATAAAACAACCCACCACCCTGGAACCTACAGGAGCAAAAGAGAGAAAAAAAAAATTAAGAAATATCCCTCCCCCCCATCAGTCCATAATAATCCCAAAAAATCTTCTCAACACACAACATATTCTTACACCTCAAAATAGTTTCAATATCAGGAATTTGTTAAAAGGCCACAAAATTCAATTACTACAAAAGAAAAACCAGGAATCTCTGAGATCAAATCCACAGAACATGAAATGAACTATGCACTAAAAAGAAAAAATGCAAGTGAACAGAAATTCTGATACTAATTTTCTTTGATATTCAGGGAACTTTTGATAATTTATGGTGGTCAGAACATTTTAATATTATGAGAGATAAGGATTACCAAAGGTGTTTATATAACACAATATTTCCTCTACCATCAGCAAGCAGTAGAGAAAGTAACATGTATAAAGTGCAACAATATGGCATAACTCTTTGTAAGTTTTTCTAATTCAGTAACAAGAAACCTTCTATATACAGAAATAGTTATGGCATAAAACAAAGAAAAATACCTACAGTTCATGTACACATATAATTCAGTTATTAAATTAACAATTTGCTGTAATAAATCAGTGGTTAACATACCAACATAATAAAACAACAGCCACAGCAAAAATGATAACTGATACTGGATGACTGGAACAAAACAATCCATGTGTGTAGTAGAACTGTCCAACCCGCTCAGGCAATGTCCGCGTGGATTCTCGGCCACTGTGGAAATTGTCACTGCCTCTTGCGGAAGCCATGGACAGTAAAAGCCACTAATTTTGGCTACCTCACATCCATGTTCCTGTAAATAATTTCAAACAATTAACTTTGACTGAAACCTAACAACCCTCTAAAATTTAAGAGGTATTTCCTAACTTTAAAAATGAATTTCTTATTGAATATGACACAAATTTTTAAGCTTATTCTTCAGAAAAAATAATTTTCTGCAAAACTTAATCTATTCTTTTACTTCAAACTAAAATGTAAAACATAACTAATTCCTTTCTTTTTTGTTTGCTTTTTATTCATTCATTTATTTCTTTTTTTTTATGTACAAAATTTATCAAACAGTCAACCTTGCAATTGATGGAGCTAAATAAGTACTAAAGCACAAATAATGGGTGAAGAAAAGACATTCTTGGGCTATTTCAATCAAGGCCACACTTCTTTGCATTTACAGATATGTATTCCTAAATCTATGAGAATCTGCTTTGTTAGCACTATTTCTTCAGTATGCTGTGAAAGGGAGCATAATCTACAATATTCAAGCATCTGGAAGAAGCTGTTGCTGATAAATGTTGAAACCATAGTAGAAGGAGCTAATAGACTGAGTGTTTATTAAGCTGCACAATAGCTTTACTTTCCATTGTGGGCACACAGTTAAAAGACTAATGAGTTTGACATTGAGCTAACAAAGTGACAAAGGCACAGATAGTCTGTAAGAGATATTACTCAAGGCACTGGCAGCAACGTTTACTAGTGCCAAATCACTTAACTATTCATATTAATTTTATTTGTCTAAAATAATTTGCGTGAATAGGACATTGTCACAAATATATATATATATATATATATATATATATATATATATATATATATATATATATATATATATATATACACACAAAGACAAATCATTACACAACTGCACTATAGTACTTGAAATCATTAACAGTGTAAAATAAGCTTTCAACTAGCCAATTAAAAAGCTTTCATTTAAAAATATTTATACCCAATGCTCTATATTTAATGTCTAATTTATTATAAAATTCTATTCCCTTAAAATAAGTCTCCTTTGTCGAAGCAACTCTACAGCTAAGTATATTTAATTTATGAGAGTCTAATCTGAAGTCATATTGATATAGATGTGCACATACATATGCCAAAACATAAAATATAAACAAATTAAAAGCACTAAGTATTCTCAATTGGTAAAACATTGGTTTACAATATTTGTCCAATTCCTTACTAAGCATGATACTGATAACTCGTTTTTGGCACAACAATATTTCTTTGACATGGGGGCTATTACCTCATAAACGTGTACCATATGTAAGAAGGCTTTGAAATAGTATGAAGTATTTGTTTTTCAATCCTTCTAGTGATATGCCAGATTTTTAATTTTCTTATCAGTTAAGTGGCTTGTGACAGTTTACAACTAATTTTATGAACATGAGTTTTCCAGGATGCTCAGAATTGAGTTCAAATTCTAGCAGATTTGCATCCATGAGATGTTTTATCTCATCACCTGTAAGCCTTAATCTTAGCTTCATTATTTCAGTTTTCTCCTGATTCAACACAAAGGCATTTACATGGAATGCCTGTCTGGGTAACTTGGATGGTAGCATGTCTGCCTCACATTCAAGAGGTCCCGAGTTCAAATCTCAGTCAGGGTGAGTTACATGGATAAGGCTTTTTATGGGGTTTTCTCTTATCCTGAAAGACAAATGTTGGGTAACTCTAAGCTCCATGGACCCCAGACTCATCTGAGCATTACTTCACCCACTTCTTTCATTGTCTGATATGACTTAACGTTGGAGGACGTAAATAAAATAAATAAATTTACATGGAACCAGTACGTAGTATCTATAAAATTAGCATCAGCTGTTTTATTCATTCATCAACATTTTTGTTTCTGGTTCTCAAATTAGTGTCACCTGCATAAAGGATTGGTGTATCTGTAGATTACAAGCAAGATATTTTATCATTATAATAAACAAAAGCGGACCCAATATTGAGCCTTGAGGCAGCCCATGAGCTATATCAAGAACATGTGAATTTCTATTACAGAGACATAACATTTATACTTGAATAAATTAATGGAGAAGTGAAGGATTGAATGTAAACCAAAAGGAATTACCTTAAATAGAACAAACATAGATACAATTATATTTGCAGATGCCAGGGCAGAAAATATGGATGAGTCAGTGTTTAACCTGGACAACGTAACACAAGAATATATGGAAATTTTAGTAGAAAAAAACTAAAGTAATGACCATGATAGGAAGCGTACAACAATGAGTAAAAATTGTAATTAGAGGACAAATAATTGAGCAGATATTCAACCAGAAATATTTGAGACCAACAATATCAGTAATTGATAGAAATGCACAAACAGAAAACCTAAAATCATATAAAAGTTCAATGGTTGCATTAAAAGACATTTTGGGAGAGATACAAGGAAAGAGATTTAATTGAGATTGCATAAAATATCTAAGCCAAAACTAAAATATTGTCACACAAATATCGGAAGGCACGGCCAGCTAGCAGCAGGGTGGGCGACAGGTGGCATTCAGCCCACACCTACCCATTTATCTTGTAGCGCTAACGAGGGGATGCTTGGAAAAACATCACCAGCCATCTCTTTCCCCTGCCCCTTGCCGGCGGATGGATGACAGCCTCATTGTGGATGGTTGGGTGAGCGGGAAACCGTGCAGCCGTGGACCTGGTGGACACCGGGGCAGCCGTGACCATCATCAGACCCGACATAGCCAAGGGTTTGCCATCCAGGAAGCCGAGCCGACCATACCAGCTGATGACGGCATCGGGCGACGCCTTGCCTGTGGAGAAGAAGGCTCTGCTGGAGCTGACCTTGGGACGGAGTGCCGTGCGTCTGTGGATGTTCGTCGCGAAGGTGGCTGAGGTGATTCTGGGACTGGATGCCCTCAGGAGCCACGAGGCGACGGTCGACGTCGGCAGGAAGGTCCTGCGGCTCAACGGAGGTTATACTCCGTCAACCCGAAGAGCGCCTTGGAATCTGCAGGGTCGTCTTGAACGAAGACGTGGATATCCCCGCGAGGAGCAAGGTGGTGGTGACGGCGCGACTGGAAGGCCAGAGAACCAGGAACATGATGTTGGACCAAAGACGCCTGTACACGGACTATGTGTAGCCAGGGCATTGTTGCCGTGCCGAGAGGAGGTGGGGGTGAGACTACTAAATCCAACGGACACCGATCACGACTTCCAGGCCGGGACGGAGTTGGGAACGTGCGAGCCCGTGGTAACCGTAACAGCAATCGACAAGACACAGGAGCCGGTGCCGACGCAACACCTGGGGCCCCGACTAGAAGGCTTACTGAAGAGGGCGGCCGACCACCTGACCGCACAGCAGCTGGAGAAAGTTCGACAACTGCTGAGGCGATACCAGCGCGTCTTCAGCCAAGGTGACAGTTAGTGCAGAGGATCTACTCCCATTAGTCCTGGACCCGTAGGACCAAGGACCCGGGCCTCCTTCTACCCGGGAGCAATATATACTCCGGGGGTCTTTCCATAGGGCAATACCTGATTTCTTAAAAAGCCCCCCCGCTTGTACTCAAGACGGGATGGAAGTGGATACGCCACTTACGCGCGCCAACCCCGCAGGGAAGACTACCGATAACCTCGGTGGGGCCGCCTGGTGATCTAGCACACCTTCTACTAGCTGAGCAGGCTAGTACCCGGAAACTTTTGGCTTCCCTCAACCCCGTCCGAAGACGTACCCAATCTCCCACGGGTATCGGGAACACACTGCCCCTCCGAGACCTACCCATCCGAACAACTCCCGAAGGAGGGGCTCGGCTGTTCGGCCCGGAGTTCCTCTAGTAACGTCAGAGGTACCACGAGTGCTAAGGGTCCGCAGCGCCCGCACTTTGGCAGCTGAAGGGGACGGATCCCCTCCCCTACGGGAAGCCAAGGTGACAGTTACTACGGCCGCACGGACAAAGTGCTTCACCGCATCGACACCGGGGACGCCCGGCCTATTCAGCAACCACCTACACGCGTTACGCTGGCGAAGCAAGGGGCGGTACGAGACATGCTGGAGAACATGAGATCCAGGGGAGTGATTGAAGAGTCTGACAGCCTTTGGTGTTCCCCTGTAGTCTTGGTGACGAAGAAGAACGGCGAGCTACGCTTCTGCGTGGACTACAGGAAGCTGAACACTGCCACCCGGAAATGTGTAGTGTTTAACGCCCGCTTTTACTACATACGGCACCGCAGGCGGTGACACTGATGATGCATGAGATGAAGATAAAGCATCGGTGGAATGAGATGGCAGGGGAAACCGGAGGTCCCGGAGAAAACCCGCCCCAACGTCGTGTTGTTCACCACAAATCTCACTATGCGGTCACGTGGGATCGAACCCGGGCCGACTCGGTGAGAGCCAAGCGCTCTAACCACTGAGCCACGGCGTGGCCAGCCACCCGGAAGGACTGCTTCCCCTTACCACGGATTGACGACACCCTGGACACGCTAGCTGGTGCACAGTGGTTCTCGACCCTGGACCTGAAGTCGCGCTACTGGCAGGTAGCTCTAGACCCGAGAGACAAGGAGAAGACTGCATTCTCGACAGGCCAAGGGCTCTGGCAGTTCACAGTTATGTCCTTTGGCCTCTGCAACGCACCAGCTACGTTCATACGCCTCATGGAGTCATGAGAGGACTGACTTACGACGCCTGCCTGCTATACCTGGACGACATCATCATCGTCGATAACACTTTTGAAGACCATCTAAAGAATCTGAGTAAAGTGCTACAGAGACTGCACGCGACCAACTTGAAGCTGAACGCGAAGAAGTGCCAGCTATTCCGCAAGGAAGTCAACTACTTGGGCCACATAGTCTCAGCAACCGGAGTGGCCACAGACCCGGAGAAGACATAGGTTGTGAAAGATTGGCCTCGCCCAAAGGATAAGAAAGAGTTGCGCAGTTTCCTGGGGCTGTGCAGTTATTGCCGACGTTTCATAAAGGGGTTCTCCAACATCGCCAAACCCCTCACCGGCCTGACAGAGGAACACTGGCCTTATGTATGGACGGAGGACGCCGAAGACGCTTTCCAGCACCTGAAGAAGACCCTGTGCAGTGCTCCAATTTTGGGTTTTCCACAACCAGGTGGCGCCTTCATTGTGGACACCGACGCCAGCGACTATTGAATTGGAGGCGTCCTATCGCAGATCCAGGACGGCCATGAGCGGGTGATAGCCTACTACAGCAAGACGCTATCCAAGGCAGAGAACTGCGTCACCCGACGAGAGTTACTGGCGGTAGTAAAGACTTTGGAGCACTTCTACAAGTACCTGTACGGTCAGCCATTCCACCTGAGGACTGGCCATTCCGCCCTAACCTGGCTATTGAGCTTTAAGAACCTGGAAGGCCAGACAGCACGTTGGGTCCAAAGGCTGCAGGAGTACGACTTCACCTCGGAACATCGCAGAGGGAAGAGCCACGGTAACGCAGACGCCATGTCCCGAAGACCCTGTCCAGAAGAGTGCGGACAGTGCACAAGAGTGGAAGATAAGGAGCATGCCGCAGCAGTCCGAGTAGTCACGGCAGTGCCTGCGGACGACTGGGATAGCGCAGGCCGGAGGAGGGAGCAGCTGGCGGACGCAGACTTGGGGCCACTCTTGAGGGAAGTAGAGGCAGGGACAAGACCAACCTGGGAGGACGACGCACCGAGGGGCGCCACCTACAAGTCGTACTGCGCCCAATAGGACTCGTTGAAGACCAGAGAGGGCGTGCTGTTCCGGGTAAGGGAATCACCCGATGGGAGGGCGCAGAGAGAACAGTTGGTACATCCCCGGAGTAAGATCCCGGAAGTTTTGGAGGAAGTGCACGCCGGTACTTCAGGAGGACACCTGGGTGCGAACCGAACGATTGACAAACTACGGCAGCGCTACTACTAGCTGAGGCTCCGAGCAGACGCCGAGAGATGGTGCCGTCAATGTCACGTGTGCGCGGCGAGTCGTGGCGCCCAGACTAGGAGCCGGGGTCGCATGCAGCAGTACAACGTCGGAGCGCTATTCGAACGGATCGCCGTCGACATTGCTGGACTATTCCCAGTGTCCGACCGAGGCAACAAGTACCTAATGGTGGTCGTGGACTACTTCACCAAGTGGCCGGAGGTGTATCCCATCCCGAACCATGAGGCAAAGACATAGACTGCCTCGTGGAGCAAGTGTTCTGCCGATTTGGGGTGCCGTTAGAGCTGCACACTGACCAGGGTACCAATTTTGAGTCCAACCTAATGAAGGAGGCACTACAAAGGCTTGGGGTGAACAAGACCCGCACGACGCCTCTACATGCCCAGTCGGATGGCATGGTCGAAAGATACATCAAGACCTTAGAGGAACACCTGAGGAAGGTCGTGGCCAGCCATCAGCGAGACTGGGACGTCAAGGTGCCACTGTTCTTGCTGGCCTACCACTCGCCAACACACGACACCACGGGGATGACGCCAGTCAGCTTAATGTTCGGCCGAGATTTACGCTTCCCTTGTGACCTGGCTTTTGGAAGTCCTCCGGAAGCGAAACAGCCAGCGACCGAGTATGTGGAGAACCTGGTGGACCACCTCCACGACATGCACGAGATGGCTCGCCAGAACATCCAGAAGGCGAGCGACCGCATGAAGACCCGATACGACAGGCAAGCCAACAGCCAAGGGTTCCAGCCAGGTGACGTGGTCTGGTTGTACCACCCTACCCGGACCAAGTGAATCTGCCCAAAGCTCCAACAGCCATGGCAAGGACCGTACCGGGTGGTGAAGAGGATTAACGACGTGGTCTTCCACATCCAGAAGGTGTCCCGAGGAAAGATGTTGGTGGTACACCTGGATCGCCTAGCCCGCTACGATGGTGCTGTTTGGGACGACCAGCTCTGAGGAGGGAGCAGTGTCACCTAATTATTGGAAGGCACGGCCAGCTAGGAGCAGGGTGGGCGACAGGTGGCACTCAGCCCACGCCTACCCATTTATCTTGTAGCGCTAATGAGGGGATGCTTGGAAAAACATCACTAGCCATCTCTTTCCCCTGCCCCCTGCATCTGGAACAGTCGGGACGATTCACTGAACCGCGAGACTTCCAGAAACAGCGATCTTCCCTATTTAAGGCCTGCAGTGGGCGAGTCAGTTGAGTTCTTGGCGAGCAGCAGTGAGGAGCGCTGTGCTAGTGAACGGACTGGAAGACTGTGTACATGTATCAGAGGAGTTGTACGTAATTGTGAGTGTAGAGTGGACCTGTGACAGACGTACTGGCAAATTGTAATTGTGTGCGCTACGTAATTCTGTGTAATCGGAAAGTGTTTCCACTGTAATTCGGTGGAAATAAAGAACTTTTTGAGTTTGTGCAATTGGACTTTTAATTTCACAAACCCACAAAGTCACAATATGTATGTTTGTTTTGTTTTTGTAATTTACGCCCTCCAACGTTAAGTCATATCTGATAAAATATGTATGTGAAATATGGGTTATTAAAGATTGGAAGTATCTCAAATGCAGTTTTTTAGTTTGCTATTGGGCATAACTAGAAGAGATTAGCTCTGAAATACAGATATAAGAAATAAATTGGAAAAAACGTAAACTGTAGAAGAAATCAAAGCTATCAACATAAATGGAAAGAGCATGTTTCAAAGAATGGGACCAGCGAGATCACCATGGTAAGCACCACTTTACAGACCTGTGGGACAAAGAAACATTGGAAGACCTCATATGATGTGGAGAGAGCAATTGGATTAGCCTCACAACTGGTCTTTGAAGACATTAACTATGTTACGAAAGAAGACACAGACACTGTGCTTTCTTCCTGTCATATAAGACTGTATTATTTTTTAAACTGTTATTATTTAAAAAAATATCTTAACTTGAATGTAGGCAAATCTGGTATGACACTATCAAAATCTTTTGTGAAATCACAGAGAATAAGTGGCGCATATTGTTTGTTATCAAAAGCCTGTAAAATATAATATTCTACATGTTCTACTTCTAAAATGGACTAATTTTTCTAAAACTAAATTGTGTAGATGTAGAAAGTTATTTTCAAAACAGTAATACCACCTGCTAGTGTATTATATGTTCAAAAATCTTTAATATTATGGCAACCAATGACAATCCAATGAGCAATAATTTTCAAAATTTATCATATCTCTTCCTCATGCAGAGGATTAATTTTTGCATTTTTCAAAGAATCAGGAAACATTCCTTGTAGTAGGCACCTGTTAAACATAACCATCAGAGATAAATCACTGGAATTATTTAACTTAATATACTGATTTGATAGCCTATAAACATCACAACTTAAGATTGGATAAAATGTTTGCTGCTTCTATTACATCTTCCATTGTAATATTGTTCCACTTAAAATGATTATTGCTTTGTTGAATTGTACATTTCATTTGTCATGAAAATAATAAGTGTGGTAAGATGTGATGGAAAAGGAAAGGGAGGAAGGTAATGAGTCATAACAAAAGTGTAGTAACAAAGTGATTAATGGTAAGCTCTACACAGTAACAGAAGTGGGGAAAAAAGAAACAGAGAAGAGGTAAATGGTAAATTTATAAAAATCATTAATGTGAAAGAGTCAGAAATAAGTGTGATGATAAAAGCAATAAAAATAATGAAAAACATGCAATTTGCACTTTTGCATAGAAAACAACTACAAATAAAGGAAATGATCAAAATATGTGTCAAATTTATTATAAAAGTTAACAGTGTATTATAAAGTGCTGCTCAAATGAAATATGGGCAGGGACCCAATTTGGAGTAACTGAAAATGTATCATGCTTTGAATACTCAATAAATTTCAACATCACTTCATGTGTCATAAACATATCTCAAAACATTGTATTTTAATTAAAATTGTTAGAGCCATTTTTGAGAAAATCAACATTTTCAAAACTTTGTCCATCTAAACATAGTTTGGGGTGGGAGATTTTCTTGGAAATCCTTGTGTTGCAATCCTTGGAAGATACTGAACTTAAATACGCAATGAGGCATTTAAAGGACTATTCGTTTTAGAGTTATGTTGTTAACAGATACAGACAAAGATTTCCTTCTAAAAATTTTCTTTTTCTCTTTGAATTCAGGGAGTATCAAAATGTGTAGTGAACTTTTGATATTAATGTTTTGGATGGATGCAATACCTTCTCTACTTGCTATGTAGTGCTAGGAAAAAAAAAATGAGTAATGTCTTACACAGTACCATGTTTTGTTTACACCATATGCAATACAGTAATGTAGCCACATGCTACATTCCATGTGTCTTCTCTTGGAGCTATAGTAAAATGTAGGATATTCCTGTTGTTAAGATTCCAGGTTTGCTTCTTGTATGTAACAAACACTTTATTTCTTCTGTTAATGATGTTTAATTAACACATAGTGAGTATTTTATATACTACATTTAATGAAGTTGATAACAGCATAGTTATTATAATGCTTCTTTAAAGGGTTTACTAACTGCAAAAAGTTGCACATGAAACCAAGTAACATACAAATGTATCAAATCTACATAGGTTCTCTTTTAATGAATCATACCATGTTTGACGACAGAATGTGCACATAATAAAAAGCAAGCCACGAGTGGTTATCTCCTTACACTAGTGAATGTTGTGCTCATGAAGCTGCAGCTTGTACTTGAGTCCCTGCATGTACAGTGCAGAGGTGGATGAGATTCAGGAAAGGGAATAAACACCATTGTCCTGGTTCAAGAAGAACCCTTTCCAAATTGCTTCTGAAACGAAGGCACTTTCATAATTCTTTGGATCAGCTCAAATAGCTCTGTAATGCATAAACAATGCAGGACTACCTGCACAAAAGAAGCTAAAAAGCGCCATTTGACAGACCATAACAGAATGCTTTGCCTCCTGTTTGAAGAAAAAATGGCAACCACATATGTTTTAATATAATATTCTCAGACAAGGTGACATATCTTCCCCACATAAGAGAAAAGTAATTGCTTGCCATCCAAAGGGGTTCCCAATACAACAGAAAGTAATTAACTGACATCACAATTTCATCAGTCATGCGGGGTTTGGATATCAAGGGAAGGTTTAGGTGTGCTGTGGAAGCTTGATGATATATTGAAGTGTAAAATACGTGGTAATACTTGAGAATATTTTGATTTCCTCTGTGAGGATGAGATATCCTGATAGAATTGTTGAATTCATGTAGGACAATTATCCTGTCCACACATGTTTAAAGGTTAACAATTGGTTCTTCAAGAGGCAGGATATCAGAATGATGCCCTGATCTCCCTGTTCATCAGATTTAAGTTATACTGAAAATGTATGGGCTGTGGTGAATGCAGGAATTCTCTGCAAAAGCATGAATAGAATGTCTGCCTCACATTCAAGAAGTACCGAGTTCAATTCTCGGTCAGGGTGAGTTATCTGGGTAAGGTTTTTTCCAGTGTTTGCTCTTCTTCTGAAAGACTAATGTTGGGTAACTCTCAGCTATATGGACCCCAGACTCATTTGAGCATCACTTCACCCATTTCATTTGATCATCCAATGTGACATAGTTGGAGGACATAAATTGAAAAAACAATACAAACAAAAAAACATGAACAAAATATAGTTTATGGGCATATATTCAAGAAGCCTTGACAGTTGTAGCTTCTCACCCATTGTTACTACAGAGAAGCAAGCTCCGCCCACCTGCCATATATAAAAGTATGCAAGCTGCTACCAAATCATTTGAGCTCTGACAAGCAAAGACCACTCCTCTTGAAGATGCCCAGTGCACTCCTTGGCAAAACGTCGGGATATTCCAATTCTACTGGACCACAGCCTACAAGCCTGGAAGATAACTGTTCTTCATAACACCGGCCGTGAAAGCCACAGGAAATATATTAACAAACCTTTTTCAACAAAAAATAGTTGGGGTAGGAATATTTTCCAGAAAATCTTTATTTTGCATGCTTAAGCAATTGATGACTTAAATAAGAAATTTTGTTATTGAACTGTAATTTTTTTTTATTATGCGACTCTCAGACATATGCACAAAAGGTGTTTTTCTAAAACTGAAAATGTTAAATCCCAATATAAAAAATTTAAATGAAATACAATACTTTCTCTAACTTCTATGGTGAGTGGCAGAAAAACTAATAAATATGGGATGAAAAATTAATGTTGATGCATAGGAGCATCGACATTATCTTAACCACTGCGCTCCCTAATACTTTGCTTTTTCAAACCTCATTGTGAAAATCTGTTATTCCTCTCTACTACAAATACCCTATTGAATGCAAAACACATACACGTGATAGTAGACAAATGCCACTGTCTCTGATTGAGATACAGCTGCAACCTGATGCATGCGTGAAAAGAAAAAGAAAATTATTGTTATCACTTTATACATTTTCAACCAAATGTGGCAATCTATATGTACTGTGGAATGGAGTATATTAAGTATTACTTTACAGTAATTTACAAAAACAATCTGAGTATTCAGCAATGGGATGGTGGTGCAGTAGACTTCATTATATTAAAAAACATTATTTCTAAAAAAAATTACTTATCATTAGAGACTCCAAAAAAGAGGTACGGGATAATAAAGCAAACTGTTAACATCTGTATCACTACAGATGCTTAAACATAAATGTCCTGTTTTTGTTATATATGAACAACTTTGACTGGACAATGGCTGAGTAAGGCATAACTGAGGTAAACCATGACTTTTTAGCCAAAAACTTTATATTCATTATTATGTTCCATTTATATACCATCTCTAACATCTAACGTTATCACCTGCCTATTATCTTTTGAACGGTTATTGAAATCAATTATAATCACTCACTTCAGTGGTGTTGTTCTTTGGGTTGGTTTGCTTTTAGTTATACTAAATTCTCTCTCTCACACACACACATGCGCGTGCACACACAACTGAGAGCTTTGGATCTGAAAGTTGCATGCTAACCACAGGATCACAGGGGCAGTTCCTTCTGTCTTCTTTGCTAGGGAGGTTCCCCAAACATACTCTTTGCAGGAGATTAAATAACAACATATATCATAATATTATAAATTGTCACACCAGATAAATATGTGGTTACACACAGTAACAGATTAACATAATATGTATGAATTTCCTAAAATATAACACTAGTTTGTATATCAGATGACTGAAAACTAAGAAGTGATTCTGACTCTTTTTTATGCTGATTTCAGAACTGCTTTAAGTAATTTCACAATTTCATTTCAAAAATATAGAGCTGAACCAGTAGTTGGTGAGTATTGTTGAAGGGAAATTTATCACTTCTTGGAGGGAAATTTCTCAATACAGGCTTGTAAGCCTTTAGGATGTTACACCTGGAGATGCTGGTTGCTATTTGTAATTTAAGCATTGCTGTTACTATCAGAGGCTTTCATTACCAGTGCTATATTGTGACTGAAGTTATAAATAGATTATGTCTACATGCAAGTGTGTGAACAATTCCAATGTTTTCTGCTACATTTGTGGAAATTATATGGTGCTTCAGCAATGAACTGATATAACAGACTGTGAAAAAAGTGTAACATACTTATTTTAAAATGAAACTGGGTGATCAAGACAAGGCCTAGGCTCCAAAGACAGTTTGCTGCTATTGTGCTGAGAGGTTAAGATTGTGGATAAAAAGAAAGAAATCATGCATGCCAATTGCAATTCCTATGGTGTGGACGGAGCCTAGAGACCACCTTAAAGACTGCTATTTCTGTTTAGCTAATGTTCAGGGGTGGAATTTGAAAAATAAGTAACACATTGTGTATCCAAGTATCCCTTCAGCCATCAGGCCAGTTCCACACAGAGATCTGCTTGCTCCTCTTCCTCCAGCTGTTTTAGAGAACTTGGAAGATGATGTTGAAAGTGAACCTCATGCAACCACCCAAGATGATTCTGATGATGTCTATCGCACTGAATATAACTGTTCTCTGTTCTCTCAGAGTGAACTAAATGATCTGGTATATGATTTGAAGTTGTCTAAGAAATCTGCGGAGTTACTAGGCTTCCATCTTAAAAATAAGAATCTTCTGGAACTAGAAACACATTACTCATGGTACTGACACAGAGAACAAGAGCTAGTTACCTTTTTCTCACAGATTGAGTCCTTAGTCTACATCAAAAACATAAATGAGTTAATGCACTTTTATGACACTGAACATGATCCTACTCAGTGGAGACTTTTTATAGATTCATCCAAGAGGAGCCTGAAAGGCATGTTACTGCATAATGGGAATGTGTATGGGTCCATTCCTGTCACACATTTACTTCAAATGAAAAGAGGCAGTTAAAAACATGAAAATACTTTTAACAAACATCCAATACAAGAAACACAAATGGTATATGTGCGGTGATTTCAAAGTTATTGGAATACTATTAGGAGAACAAGCTGGGTTCACAAAAGTGCCTTGTTGTCTGTGGGAATGGGACAGTCAGGCAAGGCAAAGATATTGGAGTATGAAAGTATGGCCACAGCAGAGAAACTTGTTGCCTGGAACTAAAAACATACTGCACGAACCGCTTGTAAAGAGACAAAAGATATTGCTTCCACCACTACACATAAAATTGGGCTTGACGAAGCAATTTGTCAGGGCTCTACCACAGGATGGACCCTGCTTCAAGTACCTTTCCAAGAAATTTCCCACATTCAAATTAAAGGCTGGAATTTTTGTTGGTCCTCAAATAAAGAAATTATGAAAGATGAAGATTTTGAGAAGACAATGAATGAGAGAGAAATAGAAGCATGCATATCGCCCTTCCATCAGTTACTGAAAACTTCTTAGGCAATAACAAAGATCCAAATTACAAGGCCACTGTTGCCCGCCTCGGTAGCATAGATGGTAGCATGTCTGCCTCACATTCAAGAGGTCCCAAATTCGAATCTCGATCAGGGTTAGTTACCTGCATAAGGTTTCTTCCATGGTTTTCCCTTATCCTTAAAGACGAATGTCAGGTAACTCTAAGCTCTATGGACCCCGGGCTAATTTGAGCATCATTTGACCCATTTCATACACTGTCTGATATGACTTGATGTTGGAAGGCATAAATTACAAAAATAGGCCACTGTCAAAACAATGTTGCAAAATTTCAGATAGATGGGCTGTAACATGAGCATAAAGATGCATTTTCTACATTCACATATCCACTACTTTCCAGATCTGGGACATTATAGTCAAGAGCGGGGTGAACGTTTTCACCAAGATATTAAGGAAATAATGGTGAGATGGAATGAAACTATGATGGCCGACTGCTAGATGTTGAGGAGGGACAGCCATCTTCAAGGATCTGCAAGGAAGACAAAGAAGAGAAACTTTGAAAAAATTAAATGAAATGATTTGGCTTCTGGTTTTGTTAAAATGCAGTCATGAAATAAATTAGGGGAGTTCTTGAGAGTATTCTTAATATGCTTCTGGAATAAAAACTTACATTGTGAGAAATGGTGTTTGAATATTTTTCTACGCTCATTAGTAAAATTGTCAAAACATTACTTCTTACTCTGTGTAAAAACCTGGCATGGTAGAAAAAAAAGCAGAAGTTATTTCCAGAATCAGCATAAAAATTTGATTCAAGAACACCTACTTTTAAGAAATTGTTTGACAAAATGTTTGAAAAGCAGACTAGAATTAGATCTCTTATTTTTCCTGTCACATCCAAAGAATTATTTTGTGCATTCACTTTCAGTTAATTACAAATTTCAGCTGGAAATATAAGGTAAAGATTGTATTAATCTCTTTAAATCAATTTAGTGACCTACTATAATTCTAAATATTTGGAATCTAAATACATATCTGTCACTTATATTTAACTAAATGTACTATGTGATGCAATATTAGCATCATTAAGGGTGTAAGTGAATGGGAAGACTGAGAATGTGTAAAATCTGCCCCTCTGATTTGAATGTCATTGCAAATCATTTGAAATCTAGTGAGTTATTTCAAGCTTCACATTTCTCCCACAATTCTACCATTCCACCCTACACCCTTACCCATTCTTGATGTGTTTGATTAGCCAATAATGTGGCAATGAAAGTTTTTGGAGCAGCTTGTGTCATTTGAATAACAATCTGAACTGAGTGTGAACGGCAGTTTATATTGGTGTTTGCAACTATATGTTTGTTTATAGATACCAAATACAGGTAAGGTACCAAGCCCTTGAAAACTGGTTTGCATCCTAATGACACAGTCATGTTTATTATAAACTATGATTTTATTCACAGTTAATGATACAAAAGTTGAAGATTCAAACTAGAAACTGGGAAAAAAATTAGTCAACCCCAACTTGACACATTAATGTCTTCAAAGAAGTCTTGGTAATAAACACAATCAAGAGCTAAAAAGACCAAAGCCAAATTATTGAAGCATATGCAAAGTAAGGTTCATAAGCCAGAAGAAAGAGAGAGGGGGGGGGGGAAATAGCTATATTGCTGCACTCGCATATCTTTCTCTAATCACTCTTCTACAAACTATTTTTACAAAAACTTATCCTTTGATCTACTTCTTGCTAACTGAATCCTGCATATACCCAGCTCTAATACATGGTTGCCAAACTTGGGCTCTCACAACCAAACATAGGAAATCCATACAGATCTGCCAGAGGAACATGCTACAGTAAATCTAGAATATATCCATCAAAGACAAAGTTTCCAATGAGTCCCTTCATCAAAGTACATTACTAACCAAGTTGACAGGATTAAATAGACATGGGGCATCATTTGGCCAGACTTCACAATGACAGATGGACACAGCACACCACAAGGTAGGACCCATACATAGGCAGAAGACACAGAAGCAGGCCAAGGCACAAATGGGCCGACTCCAAGGCAAATAGCAGGCAGCCTCTCGTCCACCATTGCCAAAACCAGGAGTATGTGGCGAAACCAAGGAAGCCAAGCAGGAACCATCCATGCACAGTGAAAATTGTTGCAGTGCAATGAATGTGTACAACAGACAAATGATGCTTCACAGGAGCAAAATTCTAGACATGTCACAATAACGCAGCAAACACTCTATGCAGCACAGGTCACAGCGTGAGGAACACTTAGTGAGCTCCCCTAGTAGGAGGCCCTTGCCCTTAAGGGACATTTTGGGCTTATTCACTCAGGTGTATATATGGTTTCTTGTAGGTAAATATACAGTGGACCACAATGATAGATTTTTGATAAGTAGAATGCTTTCTGATGGCTTTCAAATTCTATGCTCTTTGCATAACCAGAGGAAAAAATGAACAACTAACCTCTTGAAAAAAGTACAAACCAAAGAACATCTAAAAAACTGTTAATGCCACAAAGAATTTATGACAAATTGTGTGCTTTAAGAGAACTTGCATTTTTGTGTAGTATAATTTTTGCTTTTCTCCTACTACAGCAATTATACAAAGTCATTCAGAATCAAGAGGACTTCACAAACTGCTCCCAGAAAATTCTGTATTTAAATTTTATTTGTCATAAAAGTACTGGTATCTTGATCAAAATCATTAAGAACCATTTTTTAAGAAAATAAAAAACAATGAAAAAATATACATATGATCTATTGTTGGAAGACACTGAACTTATCTACAAAGTTTGATATTTAACCACTTTTCATCTTTTAATTATGCTCTTTACAGACATATACATAGAACACTTTTAAAAAGTATTTAACTGGGTTCAGTGAGCTTCAAAACGTATATCTCCAATGAAATCTCAGTATTATACCTTTGGTTGAAATACACCACTACTTCTGCTTATTAGAAGTAACTGGTAAAGAAAGTAGAGTGTGACCATATTTACAGAAAAAGGGACAAAATATACAAGAGAAAGAAAAACAGCCAGGTAAAATTTATTCAATTTCTGAATTTTAGGTGCACATCAAAATCAATTTTTAAATTATCTTGGCTCCTTCCTATACACTTACCTATCTTTCTGAGGAGTTAAAGTAGTTAACTACAGAATTAAGATGGATTTGAAATACAACTCACTACCCAGAGGTTATCTCTCTAGTTGGAGATATGCACATATAATTTGTTATTAAGTTTTCAATTGATGTATTGATTACAGTATTTGTGCTTGTTTATTCGTACCATGTTTTTCCTAAATTAACAGCGATGCTGATTTGCCAAATTAATTGTTTGCTTTTCTCAAAAAAGTACAGCAAAGGCTATTTTTCTATTTCCCTATTCAGGTATTTTGCATGCCTGAAGTGATCCTTCAGTCTGACTTTAAAGCTTATTTTATTTGTACAATGCACAGCATTTTGAAATTCATTACATATGCAATACATTAAAAACAGTCAAACAACAGTGGAACAATTAACAACATACTTAAGTCTTTTCAAAATAGCAAGAAAATATGTTATGAGGGTCATTTTGAAACCTGAATGCAATAGAAGTTTAAAAAATTTAGATCTGATCATTGCATTTTTCAAAGCATTATCCATTAAACTGTAAAGTCGCATCCTTTCAAACCATTTCAAATGATGAACACCATAGTTCTTTGGAGAGAAAGCAAATGCACTGTAAACAACTGCTAAAATTTCAGATGATTCAACTCACTGGCCCAGAAAATTCTTTTCTTTTACTTTGGAGAATAGGAAAACATGACATAGGCCCAGATCTGGTCTATAGGGAGGGTGAGGCAAATATTTGGCTCCTAACTCCTGCAGATGTTGTTTCTCGTGCAGTATCAGCAGACACTGCCATGGTGCAACAAAATTCCATGCTGACCATTCTTAGGTTGCTTTGTTTTCAGTTTACTGAAGACTTGTGGCAGACATTTTATGGTTTATCATCTAGCACTGACAATCTTTTACACCACCTAGTGGAATTGTAAGAATATGACCACCAGCTAAGAAGAACAAACAGATCTTCTTGCTAACACTTCTTGTATGCCCTGCTTTTCATGGGGGATCCTCTCGTGGAATGACCCAGGTCAATGACTGTCGCTTGGTTTCCAATCAAATTACTATATCCTTCTTCCCTCTTCTTTTAAACTGTTAAATATATTTTTGGATATTCTACCATCAAATTTCTTTATCATTTCTTGGCACCCTGTACAGATTGCCTGTTTCTGCTCACTTGTGAGGTGAGGGATAGAGCGACTGCAATGCTTCCTAAAATCAAGTTTTTATCTTTAAGCATTGTCCTCAATGGTGCTAATCCAAAATTCAGGACTTCTTAAATCTGATATGTGCAATGATCTCTTCCTGGAACATGTGTTCTGTTTTCCCCACATTTTGATAGTTGTTGCTAAAGCTGGCTGTACTACACAATCTTCATCTTCAAGGGAATCCTTCCTCTTCTAAACTCTACAAACTATTGATAAATGATGGATTACGAAGGTCCCCAAATGCACAATGCAGTCTTTCAAGACATTATCTCTCCCCTAAACTGACTTTAAACTTATAGAAAATCATAGCAAGGAAATATTCTCGCTAGAGATCCATCCTAGCATCTGGCAAAGCAACACCTGGAAGTGCATACATATCAGTGCCGATGTTATGCATTGATGGGAGTGTGCTCAGGCTTGCACACAATACTATTAGGTGGTCTCATAAATAACGTCGGTTTTTTTATTTTAGTGTTTTGGAAAATTTATTGGGTTTCTTTGGTTTGGCAATGTATTTACAGGATGCCATAGCTAGTGTTGCATATACTGCAAACATGTACAAGGTCTTCAGTTGTTAATAAACAATCACAAGATGGCGATAAATTTTGAACTTCTAAAACACTACTGGAAACAAGATTATAAAGCCGCTGCTGCAGCTCAAAAAATAAGTGAAGTGAACGGAGAAGGTGTTGTTAGCAAGCGTGTGGTACGATAGCTCTAAAGTTTCAACAATGGAGATGAAAACACTAAAGATTTACCCTATTCTGGAAGACCTAAAGTATGGAATATTGATGATACATGCTAAGTTTTGCCAGAAAATCTTGCAAAAAAGTACCCGTAGGCTTTCAGAAGAACTTAGTGTATCAAAAGATAAAATACATCGCCACATAAAGATACTTGGAAAATCACATTGAAGATATAGATCTGTACCTCAACTGAAATCTATCTGTACCTCATGATAGAGTGGATATCTGTCGTCAGCTTATCCATAATCCCATGGATGATAGATTTGTCAGAAGAATTGTTACTTGTGATGAAAAATGGGTATATTACCAAAACCCTGATGCCTCGAAACAGTGGCTTGATCCTCACCAACCTGCCATAGTCATCCTTAAAAAAGGTTGTGCAGATCTTTATTCTCAGCAACTGAAACGAGTTCATGAAAATTTGAGATGGATTTTTGTTCTTTATTCTCAGCTGTTACTAATTCAGACATTAGCATATATGCTGCATTTTCAGTTCACAACCCTTTTAAATCCACACTGAGATGATGTAAGAATGTTATTTAAATCCATGTATCTTATAACCTGGTTGTGTGGTAAAAGAAGAAAAGGACATATGTTTATCAAAGTGAAATTTCCATTTATAAGTGTGCATAAATGCAGTTTCATTTCCCATTGCATTAGAGGAAATGCTTTTCGACATGCAAAAGAGGTTCAGAAGAAGTGGATACTGCAACTTAAAATTATGGCAGTATGCAATCACTCAGTTAAACTACCAAAAGGCAGCGTAGACTTAGGTTGGTATGGAATGCTGTCACAGAAACGACTGATAATTGTGGAGTTCTGAATTATGCCAACACATTTTCTGTTTCTTGTTATAAACTAGCAACACTATAATGCATAAGGAATTCAGTGTGAAATACGAGTTTAAACCTTCACTTCTTCTAAACCATTATCTAAACTATTTTCCTGATAATTTTGGATCCCTCAGGGATGAATAAGGTGAATGATTTCATCAAGAAAGCAACGAGATGGACAGGAGATATCAGGATCAATGAAACACTGCGAGCAAATTCCTGCTGGTGCTTTGAAAGGAAAATTCCTTAATCACGACTTAAATGTAAATAAATGCAAGCGATTTTCTGGCCAAGGGAAATGTAACTTCAGATTTTACAGATATACAAGTATTCCATCACCAGGTGAGTAAAAAGGATGGAACAATGCTGTAACCCTGCTGTTGTAACTCCATGAAGTCATATTTTTTTAGAGAAGCTGTAATAAGGGATGTGAGGCATTCTTTTCTCTTTTGGTTAAATGGCAACATTTCTTTTTTCTGCACTCCTCCCGTCCTCAAGTCTCAGAACGTACAAATAAATACTCTTTCAAATGCAATTTAAATTTATTAGGACCTTACTGCATGTGTACTGAGCAAAGGAAAACTGAACTGAATTAAACAATACACTAGGCTACTTCAATATGTGTCTTTGGATTGAACAAATACAGACAAAAGCTAAGCTAATAAGGACAATAATGCTTATTTCATTGCAAAATCTTCCTGAAAGTAATTAGTCATGGCACAACTTAGCCAAAAGACAAAGAATTGAAATACTAATGATGATGGGATATGCTGATGTGTCTTGTTTAATGAAATGCATTAAGAACAAAGGATTACTTGTTCTATGACAAGCAAAATTTTGAAAAAAACTCAATGAAACTGGAAGTGTTAAAAATAAGGCAAAGTCTGGAAGGCCAACATGAGTTACAGATGGTGATAAAGCTCTTGATGTTTTATCATCAGTGGAAGAAACCCCACATTTTTCTACTCACCAGCACATTGTGGAAAGCAGGTGCTGAATTATCTAAATCAAGAATTTCCAAGAAGATGGATTGGCAGAAGAGGAAGTATTGAATGGCCGCCAAGATCTCCTGACCTGAACTCCTTAGACTTTTTCTGGTAGGTATATTTGAAGTGGGGGGTTTAAAAGAACCAACCAAGAGATCTTGAAGAGTTAAAGCAAAGTACTGAGCAAGAAATGCAGCTGATCAGGCAAACAGTGTTGCTGGAAACATTAACTAATTTCAAAGACAGACTTTGGCATTGTCTGGCAGTAAGTAAAGGCCATTTTGGGCACCTTTTGAAGTGAACTCATCATGTGTTACAACACAACACCACTTATGTTGTTATGAACGTGTTTTCTTTATTTAAATTTTATGTCCTGTAATACATCCTAATAAATTTAAATTACAGTTCAGAAAAGCATCTACCCATACATTCCGAGACCTGAGGAGCGAAAAAGAAGGAAAAGCAATGTTGCCATTAAAAAAAAAAAGGCACGCCCTACTCACAATCACAGTAATATGTAACCATGTTATCTTACAGCTTTTTATTAATCAAAATTGAAACTGACCAAACTAGGATGGGTAAATAATGATACACTGCCAGTTTCATGGCAGTTTCGCTAGTTTCCTTATGTAATGCTGGTATTTTCAGCAAAGGTATGCTTTCAGTGTTGGCAACGCTCCAACCATGACGTCATGCCTGCCATATTGCTGCACTGTCTTTCTGCATTTAAACTAATTACTCTTACTTGCTCACAATAACAAACATCCATAGCTGTTAGTGCCATTTAGCAGCTATGGGAGACAACCACTGCTCATATCTGTGATAAATAACTGCTTCATCAACTGCTTTCCAAATTGATAATACATAGGAATGAGATTGTCAAGAAAATCACCTACCATGCATTAACATGAATAGCACAATGTTTAGGAGAATATAAAAGACACATCATGGACTAAAAAATTAACATTTAAGTTGGTATCATATCTAAATGAAAGAAAACAGTGTTGAAGTAGCCATCAGTGATATTGGTTATGAAAAACAAACTTCGAACTGGAAAGTAGTAACTCCTGGAGTACCCCAAGGTTCCGTGTTAGGGCCTTTATTATTTCTGATCTATATAAATGACCTTTCACTCTATATAAAGGATATTGCAAGTACAGTTCTTTTCGCTGATGACACTAGTGTCCTGGTGACCAGTACAAATTTAAACGAGTGTATAATTAAAATGAATTATGTTTTGAACTGTATGTCATGCTGGTTTAAAGCGAACAAATTATCTGTGACTCTAGACAACACAAAAGTGGTGAAATTGTCATACATCACATACTCAAACAGAAATCGGGATTAATAATATGTCATTAGAAGAAATCGACAGCATAAAATTTCTGGGCCTTCAAGTGGACAGATGTTTAGATTGGAAAGCTCACATAAATTATATCTGACCTAAACTCAGCTCTGCCTGTTATGCTATCCGAGAGCTGGTTAATGTGAGTTCTATTGACACACTTAAATTAGTGTATTATGCATACTTTAACTCTATTATGGAATATGGAATATTATTTTGGGGAACTCAGTAGAAAGTAAAAAAATATTTCTTATGCAAAAGAAGGTTATAAGAATCATTACTAACACCCACAACAGATGTGCCTGTAAAGATCTTTTTAGAAGAGTGAAGATATTAACGCTTCCTTGCATGTATATATTCTCGATCCTAAAATTCTTTGTATGCAATTGTGCCTTATTTGCAACAAATAATGTAATTTACAGAATAAACACTAGACAAAAGTATAGGATCCATTATCCCAATGCTAAACCTTCTTGATTCCAGAAAGGTGTGCATTATGAAACTATCAAAATATTTGGCACACTTCCTAATGTTTTTAAAGAAAAAATTGATAATTTCGGTGCTTTTAAAAATGCTGTTAGAGAGTACCTTTGCTCAAAATCTTTTTATTCTGTTGTCATCTGAATGACAAATTATTTTGATAATGCTTCTGTAGCTCTGTATGTAGTATCTAACTGTTCCAATGACAAATCATTACCAATAAATCTTTGATGCATGTTGAAAGTTTATTTATAATGAATATGTATTTAAGAAATAACAATAAATGGTATCCATTGCAAAAAGGTTGAGACGTACTGGCATTAGCCAAGTGAAAGGTGATTTAAAAAGTGTTGATTTTGTATCATATATAATTATCCCTGCTTTGTTTTCCATATTGCTGTTCATATTGCCTGTATACTATAATATGTGTCTTATGTTAACTTTTCAAGTACATATATATGCTATTAAACTTTATACCTCTGGACATGTTCAATGTTCACAGCCTTTTCTGGATACAAGTGAACCTACTGCACGCAAATCAATCTAATCTAATCATCATACATTTCCTCTAAACTCCCTTTGGCGGTATTATTAGGATTATGTAATTTTTGTTTAGAAATGGTGTTTACATTAGGCATATTAAATACTGTGTGGAGTCATTAAATTGAGCTAAATCTAGCAAAGCCAGTTCGTTGTACCATGTGACATAACCACCACTACCTAGTATACTAACGCCCCAAAACATATCTACTCCAGTATGCCCCACCATTTAAGTTGAAAATTAACATAGTTCTAGCCTAACCTAACTTAACCTAACCTACCCTCTTCCACTTCGACCTGAAAACACAATTCTAAGAAGAATCACATTAGAGTTTCTAATGTACAATGCAAAATCCTTGACTGAGGTATGAATATTCATTAGCTAACAAATTCAAAAAAAAAAAAAAAAAAAGAGAATGCCAACTATTTGGGGTGCGTAGGCAAATGATGCAACAAATTACAATACACTCACATTTTGTCATTACACTCATCTTGTCACTTGCTACGCTGGAGAATTCTTGTTAAAATGACACTTACTGTTATCCACAAGTAATAAAAAAACCCGTGCAACACCAGCACTCAGTGCAATTGAGGCTTACCACAACCTTGAATATTTCAATGTCACTGTTAAACCAGTTTCTTGTATTTACCTACCGATTACTCAAACATCCTCGGCTTACTTTCCAGCTATGCTGTTGTTCCTTATAATTGCCAAACTTAAATATCATATAAAACCATGCCGTCATTCACAACCTATACAATATATGCACATAAACAAAGTGAAAAAGTCACAAATAGCCAAGGTGCTCACAGGTGTCACAAACTGTAGATGCAATAGTTTACAAACACTTCCAAAGATGCTTAAAAATTCAATTTATTTCCACAGTGATTCACATTTTTTTCGTCCTTGTGCATCACATAATCATTCTTAATTTCTGTGGAGGAGGGGTCATGGCACACAACTTGCATGCTGCCACAGAACATCCAAATAATATATTACCAGAGCGTGCCAAATGAAATAGCCACTTCCGGTGCTGCATCAATGTTCACAGAAGCACAGTCATAAAAACGTTCATTTAGAGCGATGCATGGACTTAGCCACCCTTCACCCCACAAAAAAAAAAAAAAAAATGTGCATGCTAGATGGCAATAAGAACCTCACACATTCAACATTCAATGTTCATATGAAATTATTCTGACCGCTACGTTGCATACCACATAATTGTAAAAAATAACATTTCTGTGGTTCAAAATGGAATGCCTACTCCTTCGTTGATGGGGTACGAGAGGCCGAGACATATCAGCACCTAATGCTCGGTGGCTGTAAGACCATCCACGAAGCGCTTAATATACCATATTATTGAACTGCATGTAAAGCCCTTTCCATAATATTATTGGACTCTTTTATACCTTATTTGAGCTCAGTGTAAGATGTGAAAAACACACTACAATTGGCTAACTGTATACTATTTGAACAAAAATTTAAAGCTGGAAATGGTAATTTACGTTTTAACGCCGTTGTGAGTTCGTCTCCAAATAGAGATCTGTTCAGATTTGCCAAATCTAATTATTTTTCAGATTTGCTGCTTCTTATTAAAACAGTTACTGCTCCACCGATAAAAATTGCATTTAAATCAGAGTCTCTTGCTTGTTATATATCTAGATATTTTCCATTTATAAAACTTTGTTTCCAACAAGATCGCATTACTCACTATTCTGGAAATTTATTCAACTAAGTTGTTTCGATTCATGTACAAATAAGAGATATTTATTTCATAATCACTCGTATTTACACAAATATTTATACACCATCCTGACTGCATAATCATGGGTGCAAACCCTAGTGTCAGAGACATATGTAGAGGCCAACTACCGTTCTGTTGACAAACTAGCTTTCATACACGAGCATGCTTACTATTACCCGGGATATTTAGGAAGATACTTGGCAGTCGAAGCTCTGTTACCTGTTTACACAGTAGGACTGACTATCAGAGGGTAGGAGAGGTATACATTTCACTAAAATATGTACATCATTGAAGGCAGACGCTAATGAGCAGAGCACAATTGATTTATTTAATTCTGAGGTGAAGATATCAATTCTTGCATATCTGTTTCACTTTCTGTATCTGTAGAGCTTCCATCTGCGGCAATGTCTTAAGGATGGATATCAGCTGTTATGTCTGCAGCACCGCCGTTGTCATATCTGGAATCCATAAAAACGACTAAGTATTTGCTTCCTCTTCCTCTTCATCACTGCTGTCCAAACCCACATTGATTATGATTCTATTTCTTCTTCCATCAGGCATCTCGACACCAGCATTCTTATTCTATGAACTTAATTTTGTTGTACGCATTTTCTCAATCATCTTCAGTATTGTAGTTTGAACACTAGTACCTGTTTTTGCAAAGGAGTTAAGGATAGTTTTTTCTAAACAGTTATGTAACCATATAGAAAAAGCTAATATACTAAACGATTCCCAGTTTGGTTTCCAGAACGGGAGATCAACTATAGATTCTGTAGAAAGTCTGGTAAAAATAGTACTTACCCCCTTCGATGCCAAACACTTCACTCAGGCCTCCTTTGCGATTTAAGCAAAGCATTTGACTACATAGGCCATGCTTATTTGCTAAGTAAATTAAAATATTATGGTGTTGATAATACAGTCCTTGAATTATTTAAATATTATCTTGAATTCCACAAGCCAATTGTATGTGTGGGCAAGAAGAAATCATATACTGCTGGGTTAAAATATAGTGTTCCCCAAGGTTCTGTTCTCGGGTCTCTGTTATTTGCACTAATGATCAATGATTTGTCATCTTTTGTATCTAGCCACACCATATTTTATGCAGATGATACCAATTTTATTGTTACTAAGCCTGATTTACATACACTTAGAGTTATTGTGGAAAATACACTGTTCGAAGCAGATATCTGGTTTTGTAACACAGAAACCCATCAGAGTTTCTACTGAATGAAACCCAAATTCAACACGTGTTATTTATCTTAAAAAGTACTCCTGCAGACCTGTACTCAGCTCATGTTAAATTCATAGGCATTGTCGTGGATAATAAACTAAATTTGGAATCACATATCAAACACATCACTGCAAAACTTTCGAGAGTAATATATCCTATCAGGAATCTAAAGAGGTGTATACCAGGTAAATATGTAAGATTATAATATTTTGCATTCTTTCAGAGCATAATATCTTATAGCATTCTACTTTGAGAAAACTGTAATAATATAACAGAAGCTCCGTTATTACAGAAGAAAGTTGTTCGAAGAATGTCAAACTCACAAATACTGTCAGATTGTAAACCATTATTTATTAAGTTAAAATTAATGTATATATTCAACATGCTGCTGTACAAAAAAAAATCATTTATCCACTCAACCGCATAGGTTTGACATTAATTCATATAGTACCAGAAAGAGTACAAAGATCAATATACCCTATCACACACTGGCTAAATCTGGCAACAGCTATGATGTGCTAGAAATAAAACTGTGCAATCAGTCATTATCAAGAATAACACAATTACAGTCTGAGTTTTAAAAGAATATACGTGAAAGATAACTGTTTCTCCACAGGTGGTGCTGCAGCGTTGCTCATCGGCAGATAGGAAGTAATGCAGATCCCCTTTCTTTATCCTCTCAACACTCGAAAAATAAACAAGGCTTCGAGCTATCTCACCTCAACAAAAAGATGCACACTTGATCTGTATTAGCCTACTTTAAGAAAAAAAATAAGTTGTTCATATATTCACTGCTTTGTAGCGTCGTTACATGTGACTTCTTTTAAATAGTTGTTATACTATGTAGCTAACATTCCATACTGAACGTTATTGTTGCTATGCGTCGTAAGTAGACATACCCGCAACAGTGGGGTAGGTATTTCTCCATAGAAACACATATAGGCGATGCACGTTTTAAAATCTAGCATTAATCTTCAATTCTATTTATTAATATTTCAGCTAATATCTTAGCTGCTAAAATCTTAGCTGCTAAAATTCAGATTTATATAAATACACATAATGCAGAAATTAATATGCATACATATGTAGTAAGCACATAACGGAATCTCGGAGCAAGCGCTTCGTTTTCCTAACCTTTCTTCGTTCCGTATAAAGTGTTTATCACATCAGAGTCGCAAAATACTATTAATAACAACTTTACAAATTGGCATGGTAATATCAACGCCGTCGATTTTCCGGAATTTTGACTGACAGGAACTCTTATATGTACGCAGATCTACTCATATAGGGCCGTCGCTTTTAGACGCATTTAAAAATCATCGGTTTGTTCGGGGTTTGCATACACGACCTTCAGATCACTAAGCCAACATCTAAACAACTGAGCCATACGGGTGTAGCTCCGAATACCTATTTTACTGTTGAATCTTCCTCCCTCCCTACCACTGTCTCTCTCTCTCCACTATACATTAAAGCAAAATATTGTATAAATACATTTGTGAGCAAGCATACCTGATAACATGATTCTTACAGAGGACATATTTCTGCCATATCAACCTCTTGGTCGCTGCCCCACCATCACGTTGTTCCTCCTCCTCACTTGATCACTGCTGGAGCAGTTGCCAAAGCGGATAATCAGCTCATCCACACAATCGTCCATGATGCCATCCAGTCGGTTAGGCTCTTCCAGCACTTTTTCCATGTGCGGTACGCAGTTCTTTCACTTTTCAGGAGTTACTTTTTTACTGCTTCATTTTTCAGTTGCCCCACTTCAGCCATAGTGAATGTTTTACTATGTCTTGCGACATAGCCCTTTATTTCTGCCCAGATTAATTCAATAGGGTTGAAGTAACAATGATAAGGGGGCAGTCTCATGACATGGTGACCACGTTCTTTAGCGAGTTCATCGACAACATATTTTGGGTTCGGTTTGTTTTGCTTCATTAGCATTAGTAATTCCCATTTTCTCATGTCATTATCACATGGTACATTATGACGAGTGAGCCATTCTAACATTTGCGCGTTGGTGTTGTTGTTAGTGGGCGCATTATCTATTTGCAACGTGTGGTATGGGGCGTTATCCATAACGATCACGCTAGATTGTGGGATGTTAGGGAGTAGCTTATTCTTAAACCACCTAAGGAAATGGTCATGGCCCATGTCTTCGTGATAATCCCCAGGTTTTTCTGGATCTAAAGAGCAGGAGGGCGTCATTAACAAAACCATGCGACGTACCTGCATGGTCAATAATAATAGAGCGGTAACCTTTACCTACAGGTCCTTATTGTTCAAGTTGCTCAGGAACAACAGGTTATTCCATAATAACAGCATTGATTTTATTTACGACTGAACAAGAACACATACTGTTACACAACTTGCGCTTAGCCACCGGATTGCCAACACTTACATAACTCTACCGCCAACAATTACATACAAGTTATTAAATACAACTGTACTCAAAACACGAAAATTTAACACTCCCCCCTTATTTAATAACTTGCATAGTCCCATATCACTGCACAACTGTTGCAATCTGACAGCAACTAATGACTTTGTCAACAGATCTGCAAGCTGATCTGCTGTATTTACCCTTGAAATGACAATTTCACCAGATGTAACTAGCACCCTAACAAAGACGTGTCTGATTCGGATATGTTTTGTAAGTGGATGAAATTCAAGATTGAGTGCTAGTCGAACAGCTGCCTCATTGTTCACTCGTAATTAGGGATTTTCTCCTTTAGCTGGCCAAGTTCAGTTAAAAGTCTCTTGATCCAAACAATTTCTCTTGCTGCTTCACTTGCTGCTACAACTTCAGCTTCTGTAGTAGAAATGCCAACTGAAATTTGTCACTGACTCAGCCAACTGATATGTGCACTGCTGTACAAACAAAGAACAGCTGATGTAGATCGCCCAATCTTTAAATCACCTCCATGACCAGCATCACTGAAACATTCAAGAATGGCTTTGTCTTCGCCACTTTTGTAAATAAGTCCATATTCGCATGTGCCTCTCAAATAGCGAAATATTATTTTCCTCTTATTAAATCATAATCTGTCAGACTTTCAAGACTTCTAGATGCTACTCCAACAGAAAATGCTATGTCTGGTCTTGTTCCAACTGCTTGCCTGTAAGGATATCCAGTGTTGACAGAACTTACATCCAAATCGTCACCTTTGATAATTGGAATTGTAACAGCTCTGCATTCACTCATAACAAAACGCTCCAAAGGCTTCTTGACATAGTGGGTCTAACTTGAATAGAACCATCTACTTTTCTGTCAATTTCCAGTCCTAAGAAATATGATGTTGGGCTTGATTTAATCTTGAATTCTCTTTCAAGATCTTCAACAAACTGCTTAAGTTCATTATCATTGTTTGCTGCAATTAATCCATCGTCAACATATAGTACAAAGAAAATCTTAGAAGAACCTTTCTCTCTTGTAAAGAGGCAAGGATCAGCTTCACTCCTCTTAAATCCTAATTCCATCATATAATTAGTGAATTTCTCATTCCAGCAACGGGGTGCCTATTTTAGACCATATAGGCTTTTCATTAATTGACATACTTTTCCAGAACCATCATTATAACCTTCAGGCTATGTCATAAATATGTTTCCTTCAGGTCTCCATAAAGAAAAGAGTACTCACGTCTATTTCTGCAATATTCATGTTTTCCTTGGGTGGAACACTAAGAAATGTTCGAATAGTCGCCATCTTCGCCACAGGGCTGAAAGTTTGTCCATAATCAATTCCTTTCTGTTGAGAAAGCCCCTCGATAACCAGTCTAGCTTTGAATCTCACAGCTGATCCATCAGCATTCGTCTTCAGCTTGCTCTTCTTCCAGGAGGTAAATCTACCGAAGTCCAAGTTCCATTCGCTCGATGTGCTGCCATTTCTTGATCCATGGCTGATTTCCATTCATCTTCTTGACATGAAATCATAGCCTCACAATAATATTCTGGTTCATCTAAGGTTATTAGCTGCATTGCATGGTCTTGAAATTGCTTAGGACGTTTTAGTGCTGAACGCTCACTTAGCTGTGGCCTAATTAATTCAGTGTCAGATTGTTCTAATACCTCTTCAGTTTCTTCATGTTAATCATCATAACTGTAGCATTCATTTTCTCTTGGAAAATTAGATTCCATTTTGTTCTTACTTGCTTCTGGCGGCTCTTGAGACTTCTCATAAGAAAAGTGAAGGTCCACAGGAACTACTGGACCTTCATGTTGCATAATTTTCTCTTCAAAAATAAAATCACGTGATCTTATTAGCCGATTCTTTTCTTCACTCCAGATTCGATAACCATCATCATGATCATAGCCAATCAGAATCCCTTTTACTGTTTTCCATCCATTTTTACTCTTAATTGTCTAGGTATATGAACATAGCATTTAGATCCTATTATACGTATATGCTTCAAGCCAGTCTTCTTTCCATGCCACATTTTGTATGGAGACGTTCCCTCAATACTAGAAGGTCCCGTTCGATTAAGAATGTATGCTGCACAATTTATCATTTCAGCTCAAAATGACTGAGGAATGTTTTCATCAGCATGCATCATAGCCCTGGCACTTTCAACAAGATTACGATTTTCCCTTTCACTGCACCCATTTTGCTGCGGAGTGTATGGCATAGTAAAGCGTAGAATTATGCCCTCCTTCTGTAGAATCTCCCTTGTCTGTTCATTGTTGAATTATCCTCCATTATCACTTAAGAGGTTTTTGATTGTACGCCCAGGAGTCTTCGTTTCAGTTATGAACTGTCTTAGTTTATAGGGAACTTCTGATTTTTCCTTGAGAAAGTAAACAGCACGAAATTTACTGTAATGATCTTTGAATAATACGAAATAGCGATAACCAGACATGGACTTCTGAAAAGGGCCACAGACGTCCGTATGAATGAGCTCTTCTGGTTCAGACGCTCTCTTCCGAGTCCAAATGGAAGCCGATACGCTTTACCATAAACACAACCTTTACAAAGTTCAAAGTCCAGTCCCACATTTACACTTAAAATCTTTGAAATAAACATCTTGACATGTCGCTTATTTTGGTGTCCAAATCTTTAATGATACAACTGTCTTAAGTTTTCTCGGCTGATTTCATTTACTTCAGCAGGAATAGGAGGCTTCAGAATTCTTATCATTAGCATAAATAGTCCTCCATAATGATCACGAATTCCAATTTGTTTAGTAATATCACCAGTTTTAAAATAATACCTTTCTGCTCTGGATAAAAAAGTACTTTTTGGATTTTTGTCTTGTGCTGCTAAGACAGAAAACAGATTCCTTTTAATTTTTAGTACATACCACACATCACCTAAAGTGATTTTATGCCACTTTCCATTTACTGCTGCTTCCATTTCTATGTCGCCCTTGCCAACAGCCTCAACAGTGTCCCCATCTGCTGATGTAACTGTATGTGTCATAGAAAATGGTTCAAATGTCTTGAAGAAATAGTTTGTATCGTAGATATGACTTGTTGCAGCATTTTATACAAACCAGCTGCCAATATCACACTGAGATTACATAACTACAGATGTTTCAGCGAATAGAACCATATTCGTTGAATTATTTGGAGTTTCAGCTTCAGACACATCACTTTTCTGAGTCTTTTGTGGTCGACCATCTGCAATCCACTTCCGACATGTCTTGATTACGTGACTTGGCTTCTTCAGTAATGACAAACAATTTTCTTTTTCCTATGCGACTGCGTAGAAAATTCTTTAGATGAGTTACTTATAAGTGCCTCTTAAGAGGTAGAATCCCCTTCTTTACTTGACAAGACTTTCTCATATGCACATAGTTGAGTTGTTAAGTTGTCAGCAGTCCCATCAGTTTTCGACATAAGCATTCAACTTGATTTGAATGAAAAGTACTCATCTGGTAGGGTGCCTAAAATTTTGCAGTTTAAAAATAAATCGGGGAATTCTGGATTATTTTCTACATATTTGGCCATTTCTTGCTTCAAATCATTCCACAGATTTTTCAGCTTTGATATATGAGTTGCTACATCATCAATTGAATGTTTCACAAACCCAAAAAGTCGTAAACAAAGATCATACATTTTATCTTCAGAAACACCGTCAAATAACTTATGCAATTCTGCCCATACTCCACGACATGTAATAAGACGCATTATTTTCTTCAATGTTTCTTCTGTCATATTAGTAGTCAACACAATCAGAGCATTGCTATCAGCCTTAAGATAATTATTTAATGTGTTCTTGTATGCATCTTTTTCTTGAGCTGTAGCACCTTCCGCGGGTTCTACAGGTTTAACTAATCTACCTTCAATGACATCAAGAGATCCAGGAATACCACTTAAACACACACTTGCTTTATACTTCCACATATTCCAGTTTGATTGCCCTTCCAGTAAACCAATGTTTTTTTTTTTTTTTTTTTTTTGTAATTTACGTCCTCCAACGTTAAGTCATATCGGACGATGAATGGAATGGGTGAAATGATGCTCAAATTGTCCGCGGCCCTTGGAGCTTAGAGCTACCTGACATTCGTCTATAAGGATAAGGGAAAACCCTGGAAAAAACTTATCCAGGTAACTCACCCTGAACGAGATTCAAACTCGGGACCTCTTGAATGTGAAGCAGACATGCTACACCACGCTACCGAGGCGGGCGTAAACCAATGCTGATTACTCTTGTCGGATCCATATTCAAAATTCACAACTGAATCCACACGTTACGGAATATGGTGTACGAAAGTCACAGTACACTAATTTCAAAGTTTCCACTTTATTTAGGTACAAAAACGCACAAACTGTGTTCCTTCAATTGCCTTGAACTTCGCAATAAGGCACCTGAGCCCATAACCTGTTAAAGTTTCTCAGGAACAACACGTTATTCCATAATAACAGCATTGATTTTATTTACGACTGAACAAGAGCACATATTGTTACACAAATGGCACTTAGCCACCGGATTGCCTACACTTACATAACCCTATTGCCAACATTTACATACAAGTTATTAAATACAACTGTACTCAAAACACGAAACTTTAACACTTTTGTGATACTTTCAAGTGCACCGTCAGTCCAGCTTTTTGAGACAGTATTAGCGGCATTTGGCCAGGTTACATCCAACCACACTATTTGATGTAAGTTCTTGTTCAGTATTTCTCTTAGAAACAAAGTTCTTGGTGCTACAATTACTGATCTGTCGAGTATCAGTTTTCTGTTATTTATTTTTTGAACTCAAATCCCAGATCATGGAGGACTTTGTAACACGAGCTAAGGCTTCCTTCAAGTAACTCTGCTTCTTCAAGAGAAGAAATAAGCTTAAGTGTGGTAGCGTGCTTCTTTCAGGTTAATAGCCAAAGATGTGCCTTCTTATGGCATCTATTGAAAGCTGTCCGGTTGCGTGACTGGAGATGCTCTTGGTGTTTGTTTCCCAGGAGTAAAAAAGTCCTGATGGACCTGACTGTAGCTGCTTCTCTTTAGAGATTCTAGATACCGTCACTTCACTTATTTTAAGGGCACAAGTAGTCCTTTTTATTATTTGGTTAAAAGGAATAAGTGGTTCATTTGTAAGTAGCAAACTCTCGTTTTCCTGTTCAAACAATTCCCTAAGAAAACGAAAGAAAAATCCCTAGCTTGATTATGCAACATAACACTCTGACCGTAAGCTGATCTTTGCTTTGGCCCATGAATCCTCGGTCTACCCGTAATCCTACCGCCACTACGTCTTGCTTCCATAACGACGTATTTTAATCGCGTTTTCTCAAAGTAGGATAAAAAAATACACAACGCAACTGAACACTCATGCAAGCTCTTGTTTCCCGCACACAACTAGCGATAACTGACCTCAGGATGAGTGATTCACCAGCGTAAGCAATCAGACAACCTTTTTTACGTTTCCATAGCAACGACCTTCCCCTCTTACCCTTCGCTTCCCCTCCTTGATGACCTTCACGTATCTTCTTTTAAAAATCGGACATTACTGATGACACTGTACAAACTTAAATTATATGATTGGCTTGTGGTAACACGTTTTCATTCTCTGAAAGAATTCCTTGAGTGTAAACATAGTTTTTTTTTTTTTTGTAATTTACGTCCTCCAACGTTAAGTCATATCGGACGATGTAAACATAGTATAGAGTTGTTTCTGCTATATGTAATTGACCTGTTTTTTGTAATATACTATATACATGGTTTGTTGTGTGTAATAAGATGTTTCTTGTAAAGTTGTCTATCGCTGTATACAGCTCAATGACAGTAAAATAAAAATCAAATCAAACAAGTCTGGTTAATCTTTTGAGTGTGTTTAAAGTCATAGAACATACATTTCCTTTCTTTGTTTTTTTCTCTTTCTTTTTTGTGTTTCATAATAATCCAAATCTTAGGGATAAGTCACAGTGATAAGTGATAAGGTGGTAATTTGTATCCTGGCTTTCCACTAAAATGTGCCGCGTATTTTTACATCTTTAGAAACTAAATTCCATCTCCTTTAATGCTCGCCAGAATGTTTTCCGTACACACCGAAATTAATTTTCTTATTTACCGCATAGAATGACTTCTCTGTTGGAATTTCTTTGCCACTTCATAATAATTTTAAAAAGTTCTGCGAACGGCGCAATTATTATAGTCGTCCATTTGATATGTCCAAAGATCACTTAAGTAAGCGGTGGCTGATCACCCCTTTTTTAATTTTCTCCAACACTTGATATATCGGAGCTGTCCCCATGAAAACAGTGTGAGCTGCTTTTGACAAATGATTGTACAGACTTACGTATGTCCTGTGTCAGGGTGAAAGCGAATCGTTTTGAGAAATAAGTGTTTTAGTGGGTAATATATAATAAAAACACATGTAAAGTGCATTATTATTAACAAAGGAGAACCTCTGTTATAAGCTAGACTTGGTTAGTATGATACTTATGAGTTACTTATGTACTTGAACCGTAATTGTTTTAATTTTTATAATACTAACCGCATACCTGATTGAACTTAAATAGCTATCGTGGAAGGTATAAAAGAAATTAGCTACTGAATTAGTCAAAATGCACGTCTGTTCAGACGACATAGTGATTGTATCTCAGAATCTAGTAAACACCAGGCAACTTTCAACAATATAACAACAAGGAAAAACAAGGAAAAAGGAAAAAGGAACAAGGAAAAAAAGAAGTCCTTAACTATAAACGAGAGGAAAACAGCAAAAAATGACATTCAGAAGAGGAGGCAGAATCGCATTAAGTGAAAAATTCCTATTTAAAAATATACTACTGCAAAGCGCCTCCATTTCAAGTATTTGGGAATCGCGCTACACATTAAGGAGAGAACCTTAGCAACTATGGCGATAACCGACCTTGATAACACTAGAAAGCACAAAGAAAGTCAATTACAAATTCTTTAAAAGAATACTTAGTCTATCCCAGTATACACCATCGCATAACATACATGCTAGCAAGAGAACTATTATGCATACAGGAACTCCTCCCAGACTACCTCTACCATGCTCTGAGGCATACAGTACGCACTTCAAGAACTTAACAAGAAGAAACGAGATATGGCCGAACTCCTTTCACACAGATACGATGATCTACAGTGAAATAAAATGAAATGTGTAGTGTTTAGCGACCACTTTTAGTACATGATACATGAGATGAAGATGGAGCCCCGGTGGAATGGGATGGTGGTGGAAACCAGAGTTTCCGGAAAAAACGCGTTCCAGCGCCATTTTGTCCACCACGAATCTCACTTTGCAGTCGCCTGGGTTCGAATCTGGGCCGCTTTTGTGAGAGCTGAGCGGTTTAACCACTCAGCCACGGCATAGCCCGATCTACAGCGAGTTTGTGCAAACTGGATACGTTCTACAACGTACCGTGAAGAGATATAAAAACACATGTATCTCATCACCGAATATGCCAGAAAGAGAAATACCAGGAGTCAGAAGAATAGTGCAAGTGTAAATTATTGGGGTCAAATTGTGACCAATAACATCTAATGAGACAGAGAAAGCGCATAAACATTTTAATGTAATTCAGACTGAAAAAATCATGCACATTGGGCGATATCGCTCCTTTTATACTAAATTACTTTGTCTCGAAAAGTAAAATATGCGATTCTGAAAGATTTTTCAATACTGAATGCATGTATGATATTGCTTTTTTTTCCAGTTATACTAGGTTTCGTGGTGGCAGGTATTTACAATTTCAAATTCTTTAATATTTTCTACTCTCTTAAGTACAAAATATTCAACCACTCTGACTGATCTAGAAAATGAGAAATGACGATTTTCTGCTATATTTCGCACCTGGAGTATCCTTCTTGATGGTCAACGTATAATCGGCCAGCATATTGGAATTCCATTTGTCTTGATATCTCTGATCACGATGAAAGTGTTCTTCGTGTTTATCTTTCACTTCACCAAGATTGTCCGGGACGATATCTAGATTTGAATGCAGAAGGTATACTGTTAAGTACATGTTGCAATCCAAATTTTATAAGATGTTATAAGATCATTGACAATAAGACGGTAATTTTTCCGCTTTTCGATTTTTTAAAAGAACTATTGTGAATGCTTGTCAAACTGCTCTCTCCACTGGAGTGTATAGTTCCTCAAACTTTTCATCATGCGTTAACGGCCGTATTTGTCAACCACAGATCTTTAATCGTACTTAATGTTTGCTTCACAAATTTTAGGAGCTTCTGAGGTAAGTATATAAACCTGCTACATTACCCATGACTTTGGCAACAGTCTTCATTGATTTAGTTTAATATGTAACGGAGGTAGATACTCAGTTTTAGAACTATAGAATGAGTCATGTTTCACATTTTTCTATCCTGGAATGAACGATTCGCGTTTAGGCTATTCTTTCATAACTTAATGGCTTTTTTTCTATTACTACTGTTCCTGTCGCACAATAAACATCAGGACTTTGTGTAACCAAGCTATACATGGACAAGAAGTGCAATAGCCTTCACATCACCACATATATTCCATTGATACTTGAATATTGAAGCTTTTCCAGTGTAAATGTGAAGTTTTCAAATATTTATTTCACGCGCCGCAGAAGCAATACTTCTAACGCTAAGCTAATTTTACACTTCAACGAACAGGCGCCATTCTAATGGGTTTTGTTCATTACCAAATATCTTCACAAGAGAAGAAATGTCATTACAGAACACTAGGCTACCTTCTTCAGAAAAATATCTTTAAATTGAGAATGATTGTTACGATAAGTACATATCGTTGTATTCTTTTGAAGAAGATCCCATTCCTTAAGCCAGGAAGCAAACGTTTCAGACTGCTTTTTGGATAATTTTTAATCTGGCGTGAGATCGTTAAGATTTTCATGAGACAATAAATGGGGATCAGATAAACAGCTTAGTCCAAAAGTATATACACCGAACTGCGTTGAATTTTCTTCCTTAATTTCATAAGCATATGAGCTATGTCCGTTTTATAACACTTTTTCACTAATGGAGTAAGTTTTCGCCTTTGGGACTTGAGCGCCAATTGACCCCATGTATAACAAGACCTGTTCGGATGATTTAAACAAACACTATGCATTTTTCAAGTAACGACTTGTTAAAATAAATACATTTGTAAGTATGTGAAACACAACAGACACATTTAGGACTCACAATGACGTGTTTACGGCTTCACGCAACCGGCATAGTTTAGGTGAACATCTATTACAATAGATCACGTTTTTGTATATCTTTATATGTCTATACATGTTTGATAAGTTCCGACTAGATCATATTTGTGTTCAAGGTGTTCACTTGTAGTCAAAAAGGACCATAAACATTGAACACGTCCAGGGGTATACAGCTTCATAGCATATATACTTCAAAATTCAGCATAAGAGACAGGTTATATACAGGCAATGTGAAAAGCAATATGGAAAACAAGGCGGGGATCATTACATATGATACAGATTCTAACACATTTTTAACCAACTTTCACTTGGCTTTTGCGAGAAAGGTTCAACATTTTATATGGCATTTGCAATGTTTTCCATTTATTGTCTTCAACACACATACACTTAAATAGCTTTTTAACAGGCATCAAAGGTTTATTTGCAATGACTTGGTCGTAACTTCTAAACTATGAAGAAAATCGATAGCGAATTTAGACTCATTAGATAGATGTCGAAGAGTTCTGCAAGGTTGGTTGTCTTAATTTAAGCGTTATTAGAATAATTTATCATTCAGATAATCTTGTACAGAATAAACTGATTTTTAGCATAGGTACTCTCCAGCAGCATTTTTAAAACCCCTGAAACCATAAATTTTTCCTTTAAGATCATTAGGAAGGGCGCCAAATGTTTTGATGGTTTTATAATGTACACCTTTCTGGAAGCAAGAAGGTTTAGCACTGGGATAATGGATATTATACTTCTGTCCAGTGTTTATTCTATGAATTACATTATTTGTTATAAATGAGGCGCGATTGCATACAATTAATTTTAGGATCGACAATATAGGGATAATATCTTCAGTCTTATTAAACGTTCTTTACAGCATCGTCTGGAATAGCTGTTAGTAATGATTATTATAACCTTAGTTTGCATAAGAATCTTTTTTACTTTCTACATAGATACCCAAAAACAATATTATATATTCCATGATAGAATTAAAGTATGCATAAAACACTAAACATGCACAACCGTATCAGTGGTGCAGTTCTGGGTTAGCTCATTTGGTTTGATCATATTTATAATGCTCTAGGAGCTTTTATTTTACAACAAATTAAAGAAGAAAAGGTTTGTCTAAAAAAATGAAATAAAAAGATACTTTGGAAGATGGAGAAAATCGGAATACATATTTGAAACCACGATGAAAAATTGCATTAAGAATAATATTTACACCAATGAGGTAAAAATCCTTTAAATTAAAAAAAATGAAATTGATCCCATAAAACGATTATTTGAAAAAATTGAAATTGAAGCAAAGAACAAACATTGGCTGATTAAGAAATTCCAAATACATATATGAAAACACAATGAAAAACTGTTACGGTACAACTGTTTTCACTCATGAGACAGGTTGACTAGTGTTATTATTTCTGCCCACCATTACCAGCTCAGCACGCTTTGTCTTGCTGTTAGCTGCATTTCACGATTGATTGAGCATAATGAAATGAATGAATTTTCTTTTAATTGTGCCTCAGCTATCTGACACTACATAACACTAAATGTTTAGAAGTGTTGCTCCCGTATTAATTGCTGGTAATACGAGATGATCGCAACGTCACATATTGGGCTGGCACAGAAATGAATTATAAATAATCGCGCTCCCGCATGATTATGTTGCTAGTGGTTACTAATGGGAAGAGTTCTGAACCACGATGAATCAGATGCGTCAGCGCGCTCAGCGTTGCCACTTCGTTAACCCCATTCTTTTCATATTTCCCCTCTCTCGCTCACTATCCTAGATCACGTGGATCTGCTTAGTGCTAGGTGTAAGGGAACATACACTAAATTCTCCAAATGTTTATAATGATGCAGTTGTTGAAATCAAAATTGAAACAAGGATACTCGTATATTATGCACATGTTCTAAGTGCTATATTTATGATTATAGTTCATGAATTACCTAATATTCTAATCCAACGGCACTGACAGGGGCTGTGAGTTTTACTTACGTTAAGAGATGTTTCGTCACTATTACTGTCTTCATGGTCCGAGTGTTGCAAATTTATGATAGATTCCAAAATTTCGTCACGTACTATTTGTTTCCAAAAGCCATTTCCTTGTAGTTTTTGTGCATGTCTTACGGAGTTTTCCCAATCTTGTGTTACCTTGTCGATTCTTCGTGAATAATGAATTCAGCATCCGTGGCGTTTATAAGTATAATTTCTGTTTACAGCATGATTGAGCCTACATTAACTCAAATGGATGTACTGGCAGTGGTAAGTGGGAAGGCGAATTACCAACTGATAAACTTTTTCCTGTGTTTCAAATGGAACAACAACTGAATAATACTGATTTGAACTCTCTAGAGTAAATACAGATTACAAACCATTCATAAACATACATTATTTCACTTAACATTTGTGCAGATGCAACATTCTGCAGGCCAACAGGAAGTGCTCCTTTTGTTCTCTCTCTCTCTCTCTCTCTCTCTCTCTCTCTCTCTCTCTCTCTCTCTCTCTCTCTCTCTCTCTCTCTCTCTCTCTCTCTCTCTCTCTCTCAAATTTAACAAAAAACTTGGATTGTCCAAAGTAATTCTTTTATCAAGTTATGTCAAATGTTTACAGTTCAGTTCTGACAAACACATGTACACACAAACACGTGCACATATACAAATCAAGCAATAATGATAGTCATTACAGTGCTTACGTCACGATCCATTGTTATCTATGTTCTTTATTTATTTGCATTAGGAAAACTATTTAAGCTAAAATATGGAGTTTTCACGGTTATGTTAGAAACATTACTCCCTACAATGCTTGGCATAAGTTTAAGACCACTAGCTCATTTCACTCTGGTCTTCAATTATGTTACAAATATTATATATTTTTTAAATAAGCTGGTCTCTTGAGCATCGATTTATGTAGAGAGCATTGTGATTAAACATATGCTTTAGGAATTGCAATATATTTTCCAAACCTGTATTATTTAAAAAAGCACCACTTATTATTGCGGTTTAGCTTGTAGATGCTAAACCAATTTGTTAATCTTGGTGTTACTTTTTTCCAGAATTTATAAGCCCTATAAACACTGTGGCATAGTAATAAATCTGAAAAATGTGCTTATTACTTTACAATTTTCGGTATGCTTTTTGAAATTTAAAAAAAAAGTTGACCAAAAGATGACAAGTGTTCACGGAAGGTTATCTTCGCTCCCGATCGAGCTATTGTGGCCCAATAAGCACCAATCAGTAGTTCCACTTTCACTCAAGTGATGCGACTGAGACGCTTGTTTTGTGCTGCATCTGTTGAGAAACAAACTGTTTCCGTTATTGTGTTTGGGGTATCAGGAATTACTGTGTCACAAATAAAATGAAAGTGGAGCGGAGTGTGTCCGATTCATTAAAGTAGCAGTTTCTTGGTATGTACATCTGCAATAAACCTCATAGAGAAATAGCATCGGCATTGAGTATTAGCAACGCATGTGTGATAAACACAATAAACAAATATCAAGAAGAAGGTGCAGTAACTGATAAACCACGCTCCGGTCGTCGCAGAACTACTTCAGTACACGAAGACCGGCTAATTGTTTGGCTGTCGAAAATGAATCCCAAGAGCTCACTTCCAGCGATGAGTCTTGTTTGAACATACAGTTCCCGAAAAGTTGGATTTCGAAGAGCATCAACTGAAAAATTCCTTCCTGAATGCCTCGTTCCCGCTGTTCGGAAAGGACGTAATGCATGAACTGGGGTTTCATATTTGTTGAAGTTACAGAAATATTATCATTCATCGATGGTTCAATCAACTTGCAACAACATACTGAGACCATGAATGGCAGCATACTGGCATCCGCGGAGAAGCTCATCCATGGTTATTTCGTTTTCTAGGTAGATAACGTATCATGCCATAAACCAAGAGCAAAATCCGATTTGCTCATTGGAAAAGGAATTTCCTAGTTACCATGGCCCGCCGGAAGTCCAGATCTTAATCCCACAGAAGACTGGAACTTCATTGAGCCTTGAGTAGTTGTCCACCTGCCAAGAAATATCCAGGAACTGCGTGAGAAGATCTCAGAAGTCTGGAATGAAGTTATACCTCAGGTATGCCGAAAACTGGTCCTTAGTATGCATAAACGTGTCCGAATGTGCTTTAAACATAAAGGGGGCTCTGTTGATTATTAAAACAAGGTTAAGTGTACGTGCGTATATTTGAAAAATGCTTGTACTAGGCAAAGATAGGGGAATTAGCCTAAAATTTAAGAGAAATGGATGAAATGTTCAGTAATGTTTGAAAACAATGACTTGTATGTTGTACAGTGATTTTTGATTGCAAAATATAGCACATTGATTTTTTAAAATTAAAACAATTCATATGCCAATCTGGTCTTAAACTTCTGTTAGGCACTGTACCTTCCTCGTGGACCACGGTTTGCAAAATTTGAAGGTTTTGTCTTCGCGCAAATAGCGTTTATTAGAGATGGATCCACTTGGCTCTCGTCACATCTCACCAAGTGGAAATGCAATATGGCAACCCTGTACTCGTCGAATCATGGGACGTTGCACCCTTTCAAAAACTCCGGGATGGTGGCAAATGTTTTCGCAAGCTTCCATGACACGTCGATGAAGCGTTTCTGCATGCAGAATGGCAGCTCCATAAACCAATGATTTAAGATACCCCAGAGGTAAAAGTCCACATGATTGAGCTTGGGAGAACGTGCTGGCCATGGGACTGATCCTCTGCCTATTCATCGGTGATTGTAGATACCAGTCAATGCATCTCGAAGAATGATACTAAAATGTGCCTGAGCCCCATAATGCATAAACCACATGATTTTGTTATTTACAAGGACACATCTTCGTCAAGTAGGTCGGGAAGGCTGTGTTGGATAAAGTCCCTGTAGTAAGACGTGCTGGTAAAACGTATTGTCCTACCAGAGTCACTTAAAGTGTCAGTCCACACATTTAAACTAAACTGTTGCTGATGTTTAGCATGAGGATTATGATCTGCCCATACGTGTACATTGTGGAAATTAGTAATTCCATCTCTTTTAAACGTTACCTCATGTGTAAGCAAAACTGACGAGACAAACAGTAGATTGGCGTTTGTGCTTCAATCGGCAAAAGTTATCCCGTGGTGGATAATCGGGAGGTGAACGGTCCTGCACACGTTGAGTATGATATGGATGCAGGAGCTGCTCATGAAGTACCATCCATGCTGTTACGTGTGATGTACCATATTCCACAGCCAATTGTCGTTTATTGATGCCTGGATCGTCTTCGACACACTTTAACATCTGTTCCTCGTGTTTCGGTGTACCAACAATTCTTGGTCTTCCTCGATCAATAGTCCCTGGTGCAACGGTTCCTGTCTCAGCAAGGTGACGATAAAAATGTCAAAGGTTGGATGACTCGGCTGTCTTGGGTCTGGAAACTCCATCTGTTAGAGCCGTGCAGCCTCGCGTCCATTACCATTCCCACTACCATATATAAAAATCATGTCTACCTGTTCACGAAATGAACACCCAGCTATGATGGAACGAAACACGTGCAGTTAACTCATTACATGTACACAACTGAAACGTTGAATACAGACTGATAACAAATGACAAACGTAAAGAAATCTCCATGGTAAAACTTCGCCATCTACCGTATGTAGTACAATAGGTCAAAGCTTTCTGTGAGTGCACAGAGGAATGAAGCTTTGAGGTTCGACCCCGAAGGCAGTTGAACTCACACGTTCACTGTGACATGAATAACACGAAGATCAAGGATTATGGGACATGTATTCATATTACATTTTCCTTCTTTTTGTGTAAGGACCCCACACCTGAAGTATTTCTGAAACACCTGTATTTTTCATAACTGTCTAGCGTCTGGCTGAGATGATTGTATTTTTTGTATTTGTTTCATTTATACCCCGCCTTTAACTCCAATGGTCATATCGGTGGCCGTTCCCCTTTGGAGCATATCGAAGGTGTTAACTCGTATTCGTTGAGTTTTGGTTTTAATCATTAGACCACGCAACACATTCACACTCTTATTCATACTTCCAGACTCTGGAATTATCTTGGTCCGAGAAAAATCTGGGAATCGAACCCGGGACCCATAGCACGGCAGGCAAGTGCTCAACCGATTAAGCTACGGAGCCACTCAAGATTGTATGTTGTAGTGCCGCACCACTTCTAATGACGCCAAAGTTTATGTTACGCGAGCTTCAGTAATCGTGACTGCACCTGCGCTATTCAGATTGCCTTAAAAGCCTTGATAAAAACAGTTTGAATAGCTGATATATTTACTCTTTATTGTGAGGCTAAATGTAAAGTTCATGGTCTTGCAATAATTTTCTCTGCTTTTATCATAAAAACATCTTCTGTACACAGTTTTTGTGTGAACCTAAGCCATCGCAGGATAGGATGAGAAGTTTCACAACACAATAGAAAGAATAATTCTTGCTTGACACTTTAATTTATTTCTTATGCTCTTTGGATAGCAAAAAAATTGTTATATATATATATATATATATGTGTGTGTGTGTGTGTGTGTGTGTCTGTGTGTAATTAGCAGGTATAACTGTACTGCACATCTTAAAACAAAACTTATACAAACATTATAGACAGCAATGTAGCCATTGCAACAATGTCAGCATCTATCTTGTCATTTACCAATTACTTATCAGCAATGCAATAAATATTATTAGCAACAGTGTCATTTAACCCAACACTTTCACTACCATTTTACTTTGTGCTTGGAGTTAAAGCATCAATACAGGAAATATATTATCCTAACAACCACAGGAACACTTAAACTCCAGCTTGCCACTGTGCACTTCCTGGAAGTAAATAAAAATACAATGCAATATGTAGCGGCGTTTATATGTAACAAGTAGCTTATTAGACTGTAGTAGTAAATATGATTATATAGCAATTAATTTTCTGTCATAAATAGCAGTTCTGCAAATTTATCCGTTACATCATTCTCGTAATAACTTGAGCCTATTGAGACTTTGTGGATTCGTAGAATTAAAAGTCCAAGTTGTAGAAATTCTAAATGTGTCTTTATTTCCACAGAAATACACCTTAGTCAATCCTTACAGTAGCAGAGTTACGTCACATACACTATTACAATCTTCCAAGGTCGTTGACCACAGCAAAGAGCTCACTTTCAAACCACACCAGTTCCAATTACAGCTCATCTTACGACTGTCTAATAAACTAGCCACGGCTTCCTTTTATACACGACCATTCATGATTCCAGACCGTTGTAGAATGTTCTATATCAATCAAGATGTCACTATAATTTCATTTATTTAACTTTATTTGCTTCGGCAGACCTTTTATCTCCGTGCTATCTTTATCTGTATCGGCATACCTTTTATCTCCGTGGTGCACTATCAATCCCTTATCTCTCCACGCAGCGACACTGGTCCCTCCTCAAGGCTGGTCGTCCCGAACAGCACCATCGCAGTGGGCCAGACGATCTAGGTGTACCACCATCTTCCCTCGGGGCACCTTCTGGATGCAGTAGACCACGTCGTTAATCCTCTTCACGACCGCGTACGGTCCTTGCCACGGTTGTTGAAATTTCGGACAGCGTCCCTTGGTCCGGGTAGGGCAGTACAACCAGACCAGGTCACCTTGCTGGAACCCTTGGCTGTTGACTTTCCTGTCGTATCGGATCTCCATGCGCTCGCTCGCCTTCTGGATGTTCTGACGAGCCATCTCATGCATGTCGTGGAGATGTTCCACCAGGTTCCCCACATACTCGGTTGCTGGCTGTTTTGCATCCGGGGGACTCCCAAAAGCCAGGTCTCAAGGGAGGCGTAACTCTCGGCCGAACATTAACCTGGCTGGCTTTATCCCAGTGGTGTCGTTTGTTGACGAGTGGTAGGCCAGCAAGAACAGTAGCATCTTTACGTCTCATTCTCGCTGATGGCTGGCCACCACTTTCCTCAAGGGAATGTTCTAAGGCCTTTGTTCCGTCGTGGTGTAAGTTGTCAAATTAAAGCTCACAACCCAAATGGACTGTAATGCAGAAGAATCGGCCAATTGTCAGGAGAAGAAAATGTTTGACGCTTATAGTGATGTATTTCATTTAATTTCTCAAAGATAGTATACCATCATACTTATCATTTGCTAAACACTTTGATACATCACGTATGAAGAACTTTGACTAAGTCTATTACCAACTTCAACATTAAAACATATTGCAAAAAAAAGCTAATTGCAGATGTCATTAACATGCTTCATGTTTCTTCATACAGCGATTCTCTACTGTCTTTCTTTTTGAGAGCAGGTCCATCAACTTCCTTGCATACAATGCGACCAACTGTCACTGAAAAGCTTTTTGTAATTTTACGTCCTCCAACGTAAAGTCATACCGGACGATGAATGGAACGGGTGAAATGACGCTCAAATGAGCCCAGGGTCCATAGAGCTTAGAGTTATCCGGCATTCGTCTTTCAGGATAAGGGAAAACCTCGGAAAAAACCTTATCCAGGTAACTCACCCCGACCGAGATTCGAACTCGGGACCTCTTGAACGTGAGGCGGACACCCTACCACCACGCTACCGAGGCGGCCACTGAACAGTCCTGATGTACCTTTCGACAATGACGCCCGACTGGGGATGTAGAGGTGTTATGCGAGTCTTGTTAACCCCAAGTCTTTCTAGTGCAACCATCATTAGATTGAACTCAAAATCGATACCCTGGTTTATGTGGAGCTCTAATGGCACCCCAAAACGGCAGAACAGTTGCTCCACGAGGCAGTCTGTAATTGTCTTCGCCTCCTGGTTCGGGATGGCATACACTTCTGCCATATGGTGAAGTAGCCCACGGCCACCTTCAGGTAGTTATTGCCTTAGTCGGACATTGGGAATGCTCCAACATTGTACTGCTGCATGCGACCCCGACTCCTAGATTGGGGCCCACGAATCGCCGCGCACACGTGGCATTGACGGCGCCATCTATCAGCATCTGCTCGGAGCCTGAGCCAGTAGTAACGCTGCCGGAATTTATCGATCGTTCGGTTTGCTCCCAGTTGTCCTCCTGAAGTACCGGCGTACACTTCTTCTGAGACTTATAGGACCTTACTTTGGGGAAGTACCAACTGCTCCCTCTGCGTCTTTCCATCAGGTGATTCCCATACCCGGAACAGCTCCCGTAGGGGAAGGGATCCGTCCCTTTCAGCTGCCAAAGTGCGGGCGCTGCGGACCCCTAGCACTCGTGGTACCTCTGACGTTACTAGAGGAATCTCGGGCCGAACAGCCGAGCCCCTCCTTCGGGAGTTGTTCGGATTGGGATGGACTCGAGGGGGCAGTGTGTTCCCAAAACCCGTGGGAATCGGGTACGTCTTCGGACGGGGTTGAGGGAAGCCATTAATTCTCCCGGGTACTAGCCTGCAAAGCTAGTAGAAGGTGTGCTAGAACACCAGGCGGCCCCACCAAGGTTTTTCGGTAGTCTTCACCTTCAGTTTGGACGCGCGTAAGTGGCGTATCCACTTCCATCCCGTCTTGAGTCCATAGGACCAGATGGGGGGGGCTTGTTAGTCTCTAGGTCTTGCCCTATGGAAAGCACCTCGTAGGACGCCGAGCGCCCTTTGGGACAGCTGGGATACTCCCTGTTGAAGGAGGCCCGGGTCCAGTTCCTACGGGTTCAGGACTAATGGGAGTAGAACCTCTGGGCTAAACCCGGAACGGCACGCCCTCTCTGATCTTCGGCGAGTCCCATTGGGCCCAGTAGGTCTTGTATGTGGTGCTCCTTGGTGCGATGTCCTCCATTGTTGGGCTTGCCCCTGCCTCCACTTCTCTCAAGAGTGGCCGTAAGTCTGCGTCCGCCAGCTGCTCCTTCCTCAGGCCTGCGCTATCCCAGCCATCCGCAGGCACTGCCGTGACCACTCTGACAGCTGCGGCACGGTCCATCTCTTCCGCTCTTATGCACTGGCCGCAATCTGCTGGGCAGGGTCTTCGGGATATGGCGTCTGCGTTGCCGTGGCTGTTTCCTCTACGGTGTTCAGAGGTAAAGTCGTACTCCTGCAGCCTCTGGACCCAACGGGCCATCTGGACTTCCAAGTTTCTAAAGCTCAGTAGTCAGGTTAGGGCGGAGTGCTCAGGTGGAATGACTGTCCATACAGGTATTTGTGGTTGCATTACTAGCTGTTATGATACATGAAAAGGCGAGGTTTGCCATTTCCTCTGCTTCAGTTTTACTTGCCACTGTGCTGCTTAGTTCCTGATCTAATTTCTGCAAGTTCTCTTCATTATAGTGACAATTGAATTTAGATATCACCGTGGAAAGGAAAATATTGTCGAATTTCTCGAAATCTTCATTCCTTACTATATACTTTGCTCTCGTGTGATCGATTCCAATTGTAGATGTGTTTTCAATCTGCTTTGTGAGTTTGAAAGTTAAAACCTTGTGGTCAGAGCAGCTTTCTACGGAGCCACAGGTCCACTCACTGACATGCCTTAACAACTTGTTGTTAACAATAGTTAGGTCGACATAACTGCTGCCTCTTCTAGTTTCAAATGTAGGCTCCGACCTAGTATTCACTATGTTTAAGTTGGACACTGTTAGAAAATCTTTCATTGCTGCCCCCTGTGATTTGTTGTGACGTCATACCACGTTTTACTTCTGGCATTACTGTCGGCTGCTATAAGTAAACCACTCCCCTTTGTATAGTTTGTAATTCGTTCTATTGTCCTCAAATTTACCTCGATGTCTTGTGTGGAATCGAAATATAAACAAGCTGCGTAAAACTTCATTCTTTTGTACGTTATTTCTGCGACGACAGTGTCTTCGTCAGAGAGCTGTGTAATAAGAATGGCATATATGTCTTTGTTATTTATAAGCAGTGCTGACCTTTTCCTTCCCTTTCCACTCTCATAGATTCTTAGAGATTTAGGCACTCCCGCTACATTACTGTGTATGGTGTAAGGTTCTTGTATAAAGGCGAGGTCAATGCTACTGTTGTTCATATTATATATAATATTATTCATTGCTGCTCTTTTGTGTTGCAAATTAACCTGTACACATCGTAGATAATTCTTTCCTCTGTCCGCGAGACCATCCATGTTAATAGTCGATTCTTTCCATATTCTTCTTCAGGGCAGTTTTATAGCATGGGCAGCTTTTATCAAGCGATGAATGGTTCTCACTTATCGGCATTAATCCATTGTATTTGCTAACGATAATCATAATGATATTCATAATGATAATAATAACGATAATAACAATGATAATCATAATGATAATGACAATGATAATGACAATGATAATGACAATGATAATGACAAAGATAATGACAAAGATAATGACAAAGATAATGACAATAATAATGACAATAATGACAATAATAATGACAATAATAATGACACTAATAATGACAGTAATAATGACAATAATAATGACAATAATAATGACAATAATAATGACAATAATAATAACAATAATAATAACAATAATAATAACAATAATAATAACAATAAAAACAACAATAATAATAACAATAATAATAACAATAATAACAACAATAATAACAACAATAACAACAACAATAACAACAACAATAACAACAACAATAGCAACAATAACAACAATAACAATAACAACAACAATAATAATGATAATAATAATAATAATAATAATAATAATTATAATAATAATAATAATAATAATAATAATAATAATAATAATAATAATAATAATAATAATAATAATAATAATAATAATAATAATAATAATAATAATAATAATAATAATAATAATAATAATAATAATAATAATAATAATAATAATAATAATAATAATAATAATAATAATAATAATAATAATAATAATAATAATAATAATAATAATAATAATAATAATAATAATAATAATAATAATAATAATAATAATAATAATAATAATAATAATAATAATAATAATAATAATAATAATAATAATAATAATAATAATAATAATAATAATAATAATAATAATAATAATAATAATAATAATAATAATAATAATAATAATAATAATAATAATAATAATAATAATAATAATAATAATAATAATAATAATAATAATAATAATAATAATAATAATAATAATAATAATAATAATAATAATAATAATAATAATAATAATAATAATAATAATAATAATAATAATAATAATAATAATAATAATAATAATAATAATAATAATAATAATAATAATAATAATTATAATAATAATAATAATTATAATAATAATAATAATAATAATAATAATAATAATAATAATAATAATAATAATAATAATAATAATAATAATAATAATAATAATAATAATAATAATAATAATAATAATAATAATAATAATAATAATAATAATAATAATAATAATAATAATAATAATAATAATAATAATAATAATAATAATAATAATAATAATAATAATAATAATAATAATAATAATAATAATAATAATAATAATAATAATAATAATAATAATAATAATAATAATAATAATAATAATAATAATAATAATAATAATAATAATAATAATAATAATAATAATAATAATAATAATAATAATAATAATAATAATAATAATAATAATAATAATAATAATAATAATAATAATAATAATAATAATAATAATAATAATAATAATAATAATAATAATAATAATAATAATAATAATAATAATAATAATAATAATAATAATAATAATAATAATAATAATAATAATAATAATAATAATAATAATAATAATAATAATAGTAATAATAATAATAGTAATAATAATAATAGTAATAATAGTAATAGTAATAATAGTAATAGTAATAATAGTAATAGTAATAATAGTAATAGTAATAATAGTAATAGTAATAATAGTAATAGTAATAATAGTAATAGTAATAATAGTAATAGTAATAATAATAATAGTAATAATAATAATAATAGTAATAATAATAATAGTAATAATAATAATAGTAATAATAATAATAGTAATAATAATAATAGTAATAATAATAATAGTAATAATAATAATAATAATAATAATAATAATAATAATAATAATAATAATAATAATAATAATAATAATAATAATAATAATAATAATAATAATAATAATAATAATAATAATAATAATAATAATAATAATAATAATAATAATAATAATAATAATAATAATAATAATAATAATAATAATAATAATAATAATAATAATAATAATAATAATAATAATAATAATAATAATAATAATAATAATAATAATAATAATAATAATAATAATAATAATAATAATAATAATAATGTAGCGTAGATGGTAGCGTGTCTGCCTCAAGTTCAAGAGGTCCCGAGTTCTAATCTCAATCAGGGTGAATAACCTGGATAAGATTTCCCGGGGTTTTCCCTTATCCTTAAAGACGGATGCCGGGTAATTCTAAGCTCTATGAACCCCGGGCTCATTTGAGCATCATGACGCCCATTTTATTCATCGTCCAATATGACTTGATGTGCGAAGACGCAAATTAAAAATATGTATATATGAGATTTCATAAAACACATTACTACGACATGAAACCAACATAAAATATTGAATCAGATAAATAAACTCAATAGTTACTCCTGGGATTCAAATTGTGATGTTCAGCGTCCATGTCATCTCATGACTTTTTCTTTCACTATAATCTATTTTTGTAAGTGTTCTACGAATTTATAACACAATTTTCCCATCTACTTTAACTTTAGCATGATAAATATTAAATCAAGACTAATTACTAAAAAAATATTGGTGATTTTTTACGCTGCTGGAATAATTTATATGAAAAAATCGTGTCAATGCTGTTAGAGTAAGACCCAACGCGCGCGACAGATGCCATGCCGCGGCGGTCACCTGCTTGCTCGCCGAAACTCAGCAGCTTCAACTCGCGGATCTAAAATCTACATAACTTATTTACTGTGTATATTAATGACAGAAGTTGGTACTCAGTCTAATCACAATAGGTGCTGGAAGTGCTATCCATGTTGTGCTATACACAAGTTACACCGTCGTAAAAAGGCCTGCATTCCTTTCATCAATTCCACTGCACAAATCTTACCAATTTCCCTAAGAATGTTTTAAGTTCATCTAATGTACATTGTGTCACGAACTGACATATTTTGAAAGATTAAACGCGTATTTTCAGCAGGACAATGCGACCGTGCATACTGCTGGGTCATCCATGACAGAGATCTGCCGTATCATTGGTAATAAAATTATAAGCAGCAGATTATGGCCGGCCCGTTCCCCTGATCTGACACCACTATATATTTATTTCTGTGAGCAGTAAAAGGTAAAGTGAATGCAAATAATCTGCATACCTTAGAAAGCTATGTTGGTTATTCCTGGATTTGGCGGGATGGAAGTGCGAACGCAGTTCCATACGTCTCTCCAGTCGACTTCTCGCGGTTGAAGTGAGACATCGTAACCAGCATCCTCGATGTGGATCTCTATCAATACTGTATTTTGGTAGACAGTAAGTATATTTTATGATGTAATGGTGACATGAAATGGAAAATGCTTCTGATAGCGAAGTCGATGACAGGCCGTCTCCCACCTCGTGGATGGTGTGTAGGACGCTGTGCTTGATGCTGAGGGTTCACGTCTATAAAGCGAATAATATTTCATTGCTCTTGCACCTGCCCGACGGTCGCATTGCCAACGCTGGAGTTGGGTTTGACGTCGCCGGCCATGATAGTACTGTCACCTGAACGCCAGAACACCCTATAGAGCGGGCAAGCAGGAGACAGTCGGCGTTCGCCACGCCCCCTCGTTTGTCTTATAGCAGTAACGAGGGGTGGCTGGGACAAAAAAAATCACTGCGCCGTCTCTTTCTGTTCCACCTGTGTTCTCGAACTTACGGGATATTTCATCTAATCTAGAACCTTCCAGATCGGCCAGCTGACCCTATATAAGCAACACGTTGGGCAAGAGGAGTTAGTCAGTGCTTGACGAGCTAGTGAACGGACAAGAAGACTGCGTGCGTGCGTCGGAGGAGTTTACGTAATCGCGAGTGCTAGTGGAACTTTAACGGACGAACTGGTGAACTGTAATTGTGTGCATTACGTAATTCTGTGTAATTGGCAAGTGTTAAACTGTAAGTCGGTAGAAATAAAGAACATTGTTGAGTTTGTGTAATTGTACTTTTCATTTCACGAACCCACATAGTCACATTGGTGTCAGGGAGTGGGATAACAGCATCACCGAACATTACAACCATGGACGCGGCATTGGAAAAGATTTTGGAGAAGATGATGGAAATGAAGGCCGAACTGACATCGGAAATGAAGACGGCGAATGACAACATCACCGATTAAATGGACGCGAAAATGAACAAGTTAACAACAAAAACAGAAGCGGCAAATAACAACCCCACCGCCGAGTTGAAACAAATGAAGACGGCCAACGACAACATCACCGAGAAGATGGAAGAAATAAAGACCAAATTGACCACAGAAATGAGGCCAGCGAACGACAGTCTGGCCACGGAAATGAAGGAGGCGAACGAGGTCCTCGCCGCCAAATTTGAGGAACAGTTGGCCGGCGTGAGGAATGACGTCACGAAGCTGGGCAAGCGGATGGGTCAAGTAGACGACCGCCTTAATGATTTAGAGGAAAAGGACGACAATAACGCCAAGACCCTGAACGCCGTGGTGGAAGACGTCGAAGACCTTGCGAACCGCGTAAACAACCTGGAGGGAAAGGCCGACAGCAGCGTCAAGTCCATGAACGATATGGTGGAGGACGTCGTCGGCAGGAAGCTGAAGTATTTGAAGGCCGACGCGCCGGGACGCGACACATCTGCGCGCGTCAAACCTCCCAAGTATGACGGCGCGTCAACGTTTGAAGTCTTCCGCCGCCAGTTCGACACAGTGGCCAGGCACAACAGATGTTCACCGGAGGAGGAGGCCACACAGTTAATAGCCAGCCTCCAGGGACGAGCCGAGGAAGTCCTAAACGCGGTGCAGACAATGGCGGCGCCCAAGGATATCTGGGAGGCCCTGGAGAATCGTTTCGGGAACCACCGCTTAGCCGCAGCATACCGCAGCCAGCTAAAGGCAAGGTCACAGCAGCCGGAGGAGACGCTGCAGGAGTTCGCCATAGCGATTGAGCAGCTGGCTAGCAAGGCTTTCGTTGACCGGCCGCTGGAGTTCGTATCCCGGGAAGCGGCATTAAGGATGGAGGCGGCCAAGGTAACAGCTATCCCGACGTCGAGAACGAGGAGTGTCCGCTACGCCGGAGACAGAAGACCAGCTAAGGGACACCGGCGAACACCTAGTGGCCTCTGTTGGGGGTGTGGACAGCCCGGACACCTGCAGAGAGACTGCCCACACCTGGAAGAGCAGCCGGAAAACGAGTAAGGGCCGTCGTGGAGAGGGGCACGTCGGCGCCATCACCACCATCCCCTCGAGTGACACTGCGCGCCGTCAGCCGGCGTATGGATGACAGCCTCATCGCGGAAGTTTGGGTAAGAGGAAAGCCGTGCCGCGTGCTGGTGGACACAGGGGCGGCCGTGACCATAATCAGACCTGACGTGGCGAAGGGTTTGCCGACAAGGAAGCCGAGCCGACCATACCAGCATGTCACGGCATCGGGCGACACCTTGCCTATGGAGGAGGTCCTGCTGGAGCTGACCTTGGGACGGAGTGCCGTGCGTCTGTGGGTGTTCGTCGCGAAGGTGGCTGAAGAGGTGATTCTGGGACTGGATGCCCTCAGGAGCCATGAGGCGACGGTCGACGTCGGCAAGAAGGTCCTGCGGCTCAACGGAGAAGAGATTATACTCCGTCAACCAGAGGAGAGCCTTGGAATTTGCAGGATCGTCTTGAACGAAGACGTGGTTGTCCCCGCGAGGAGCGAGGTGGTAGTGACGGCGCGACTGGAAGGCCAGAGAACCAGGAACATGATGCTGGACCAGAAGACGCCTGTGCACGGACTATGTACCCTCCCGTAGGGGAGGGGATCCGTCCCCTTCAGCTGCCAAAGTGCGGGCGCTGCGGACCCTTAGCACTCGTGGTACCTCTGACGTTACTAGAGGAACCTCGGGCCGAACAGCCGAGCCCCTCCTTCGGCTGTTGTTCGGATTGGGGTGGCTTCGAGGGGGCAGTGTGTTCCCGATTCCCGTGGGAATCGGGTACGTCTTCGGACGGGGTTGAGGGAAGCCACTAAGTTTCCGGGTACTAGCCTGCTAAGCTAGTAGAAGGTGTGCTAGATCACCAGGCGGCCCCACCGAGGTCATATCGGTAGTCTTCACCTTGAGTTTTGACGCGCGTAAGTGGCGTATCCACTTCCATCCGTCTTGTGTCCCTAGGACCAGATGGGGGGGCTTGTTAGGTAACTAGGTCTTGCCCTACGGAAAGCCCCACGGAGGATGCCGAGCGCCCTTTGGGACAGCTCGGATACTCCCTGGTTGAAAGAGGCCCGGGTCTTGTTCCTAAGGGTTCAAGGCTAATGGGAGTAGAACCTCTGGACTCAACTATGTAGCCAGGGCACTGCTGCCGTGCCGAGAGGAGGTGCCAGTGAGACTGCTAAATCCAACGGACACCGATCACGACGTCCAGGCCGGGACGGAGTTGGGAACGTGCGAGCCCGTGGTAAGCGTAACAGCAATCGACAAGACGCAGGAGCCGGTGCCGACGCAACACCTGGGTCCCCGGCTAGAAGACTTACTGGAGAGAGCGGCCGACCACCTTACAGCAGAGCAACTGGAGAAAGATCGACTACTGCTAAGACGATACCAGCGCGTTTTCAGCCGAGCTGATAGTGACTACGGCCGCACGGACAAAGTGCTTCATGCATCGACACCGAGGACGCCCGGCCTATTCGGCAACCACATAGACGCGTTCCGCTGGCGATACAAGGGGCGGTACGAGACATGCTGGAGGACATGAGATCCAGGGGAGCGATTGAAGAGTCGGACAGCACTTGGTGTTCCCCTGTAGCCTTGGTGACGAAGAACGGCGAGCTGCGCTTCTGCGTAGACTACAGAAACTTGAACGCTGTCACCCGGAAGGACTGTTTTCCCTTACCCCCGGATTGACGACACCCTGGACACGCTAGCTGGTGCACAGTGGTTCTCGACCCTGGACCTGAATTCGGGCTACTGGCAGGTAGCTCTAGACCCGAGAGACAAGGAGAAGACCGCATTCTCGACTAGCCAAGGGCTCTGGCACTTCACGGTTATGCCCTTTGGCCTCTGCAACGCACCAGCTACCTTCCAACGCCTCATGGAGTCAGTGATGAGAGGGCTGACTTACAATGCCTGCCTGCTATACCTGGACGACATCATTATCGTCGGAAGGACTTTTGATGGTCACCTCGAGAATCTGAGTAAGGTGCTACAGAGGCTGCAGGTGACCAACTTGAAGCTGAACGCGAAGAAGCGCCAGCTCTTCCGCAAGGAAGTGAACTACTTGGACCACATAGTATGAGCAACCGGAGTGGCCACAGACCCGGAGAAGACACAGGCTGTGAGATTGGCCTCACCCAAAGGATAAGAAAGAGTTGCGCAGTTTCCCGGGGCAGTGCAGTTATTACCGCCGCTTCATAAAGGGGTTCTCCAACATCGCAAAACCACTCACCCGCCTGACAGAGGAACACCGGCTTTATGTGTGGACGGAGCACGCCGAAGACGCTTTCCAGCACCTAAAGGAGACCCTGTGCAGTGCTCCAATTTTGGGTTTCCCACAAGCGGGTGGCGCCTTCATTTTGGACACCGACGCTAGCGACCATTGCCTTGGAGGCGTCGTATCGCAGATCCAGGACGGCCATGAGCGGGTGATAGCGTACTACAGCAAGACGCTATCCAAGGCAGAGAACTACTGCGTCACCCGACGAGAGCTACTGGCGGTAGTAAAGACCTTGGAGCACTTCCACAAGTACCTGTACGGTCAGCCATTGAACCTGAGGACTGACCATTCCGCCCTAACCTGGCTATTGAGCTTTAAGAACCTGGAAGGCCAGACAGCACGTTGGGTCCAAAGGCTGCAGGAGTACGACTTCACCTCGGAACATCGTAGAGGGAAGAGCCACGGTAACGCAGACGCCATGTCCCGAAGACCCTGTCCAGAAGAGTGCGGCCAGTGCACAAGAGTGGATGAGGAGCGTGCCGCAGCAGTCCGAGTAGTTGTGGAGGTGCCTGCGGACGGCTGGGATAGCGCAGGCCTGAGGAGGGAGCAGCTGGCGGACGCAGACTTGCGGCCACTCTTGAGGGAAGTGGAGGCAGGGACGAGACCAACCTGGGAGGACATCGCACCGAGGAGCGACACCTACAAGTCGTACTGGGCCCAATGGGACTCGTTGAAGACCAGAGAGGGCGTGCTGTTCCGGGTATGGGAATCACCCGATGGGAAGACGCAGAGTGAACAGTTGGTACTTCCCCGGAGTAAGGTCCCGGAGGTCTTGGTGGAAGTGCACGCCGGTACTTCGGGAGGACACCTGGGAGCGAACCGAACGATTGACAAACTACGGCAGCGCTACTACTGGCTGAGACTCCGAGCAGATGCTGAGAGATGGTGCCGTCAGTGTCACGTGTGCGCGGCGAGTCGCGGCCCCCAGATTAGGAGTCGGGGTTGCATGCAGCAGTACAACGTCGGAGCGCCATTCGAACGGATCGCCGTTGACATTGCTGGACCGTTCCCAGTTTCCGACCGAGGCAACAAGTACCTAATGGTGGTCGTTGACTACTTCACCAAGTGGCCGGAGGTGTATGCCATCCTAAACCAAGAGGCACAGACAATCACAGACTGCCTCGTGGAGCAAGTGTTCTGTCGATTTGGGGTGCCGTTAGAGCTACACAGTGACCAGGGCACCAACTTTGAGTCCAACCTAATGAAGGAAGCACTACAAAGGCTTGGGGTGAACAAGACCCACACGACTCCTCTACATCCCAGTCGGATGGCATGGTCGAAAGATACATCAAGACCTTAGAGGAACAACTGAGGAAGGTCGTGGCCAGCCATCAGCGAGACTGGGACGTCAAGGTGCCACTGTTCTTGCTGGCCTACCGCTCGTCTACACACGACACAACTGGGATGACGCCAGCCAGCTTAATGTTTGGCCGTGTGTTACGCCTCCCTTGTGACCTGGCTTTTGGAAGCCCTCCGGAAGCGAGACAGCCAGCGACCGAGTATGTGGAGAACTTGGTGGACCATCTCCACGACATGCACGAGATGGCTCGCCAGAACATCCAGAAGGCGAGCGACCGCTTTAAGACCAGGTATGACAGGCAAGCCAACAGCCAAGGGTTCCAGCACGGTGACCTGGTCTGGTTGTACCGCCCTACCCGGACTAAGGGACGCTGCCCGAAGCTCCAGGAGCCATGGCAAGGAGCGTACCGGGTGGTGAATAGGATTAACGACGTGGTCTACCGCATTCAGAAGGTTCCCCGAGGGAAGATGTTGATGGTACACCTGGATCGCCTAGCACGCTACGATGGTGCTGTTCGGGACGACCAGCTTTGAGGAGGGAGCAGTGTCACCCGAACGTCGGAACACCCTATAGAGCGGGCAAGCAGGAGACGGTCGGCGTTCGTCACGCCCCCCTCGTTTGTCTTATAGCAGTATCGAGGGATGGCTGGGACAAAAAACATCACTGCGCTGTCTCTTTCTGTTCCACCTGTGTTCTCGAACTTACGGGATATTTCATCTAATCTAGAACCTTCCAGATCGGCCAGCTGACCCTATATAAGCAACACATCGGGCAAGAAGAGTTAGTCAGTGCTTGACGAGCTAGTGAACGGACAAGAAGACTGCGTGCGTGCGTCGGAGGAGTTTACGTAATCGCGAGTGCAGGTGGAACTTTAACGGACGAACTGGTGAACTGCAATTGTGTGCATTACGTAATTCTGTGTAATTGGCAAGTGTTAAACTGTAAGTCGGTGGAAATAAAGAACAATGTTGAGTTTGTGTAATTGGACTTTTCATTTCACGAACCCACAAAGTCACAGTATAGTGGCCGCGCTTAAACCATCCCCAATCGGCTCTCTTTGTAGGGAAAAACTGTTCTTGCCTCTAACCACAATGTCACAAACATCTTAGGAAACACCAACCGAGGTCAGAGGTGAAGAATTTTAGGCACGTGTTTACAGCTGAGAATACCCACGGTTGCCATTGTTTAAAATAACGTTTAGAGGCAAAATATAAATAAATAAAGCAGAATTCACTGAAAGAAATCGTCATTGAGCTTTTCAAATAAATTTTAAATGATTAATGTTTCCTATCATAATACATAATGTTACAACTCTTTATAACTGGAAAGAGATATATTACCTATGCTGTTATGCTATTAGTACTTCTATTACGTACAAGAACTAAATGCGTATTATTAGTATATCTAAGGAAAATTTAGTAAAACATCATTACAATTTTAAAGGAGCTAAATTGCATCAGTGTGCATGAATTTGCAAGGGAAATCAAAGAAGCACTTTGGATATTCTGGTAGTTAATAATTTATAAGCAAAGATTGCACGTTATAGCTTTGTTTATTAAATTGTGAGCCGATTTATCCTAAAACATTTTCCTTTATTCTATGGCAGCTACAGGTGGTGAATTTCTGTTGATTTAACAAAGCAACAAATACTTCAAAAGTAGAACGAAAAAAAAAAAAAAAAAAAGAACCAACCAAGGAGTTAAAGAAAAACTAGTAAGGAAACTCTATTACTCTTTTCAAATTTTCGAAGCTTTTTACAAGGATGTCTGCCAAATTTACAAATTTGAATAAAGTTAAGCAGTGTATTTTTTCGGGGAGGGGGTCTTCTGCTAAACACAATTTAAATAAATAATCACGTACATTCTGCATAATAATTAAATATGTCATAAAAGATTTAGAACTAGAGAAAGTTTAGAAATACTGTTAGATATATATGTTACAAGTATGAATGGAAATCCATGTTAGCATATCCATGTTAGGTCGATACCGACAGTCTCCACATCTTAATTAAATTACGCAAGTGCTAAACACCAATAACTATTAAACACTAATAAATTTATAAAAGTAAAACACTATGCAACATCTATAAATATAAGCACGTTTGCACAGTCTAAGATAATTTCTGAGCACACAAGAAAAATATTGCAACAGCGCTCTAACTTGTTGAACGTATTAAGGACCACCCATATGTTTAAGGGTGGAAAACCCTTATAACTGCTTACATGTGAGGAGGCGTGGTCAGAAGGGAAACCTTTAGACACCGACTGGGATTCAATGGACGAGGCTACTATACTAGGGTGTACGGCTAGGACTGAGAGGTAATCGTTTGGTACGAACTTCCTGACAGATGCTTGTTACCTGATATTATAAAACTTCCGTTCCGTCGAAGTCCAGACAAATTAAAGATTCCTCCAGGGTTTGAAGAGGTGGAAGTTGTATTGGACAATAATTAGTCTCCCTCACAAGCACCACCGTGTCCTCCCCGATACAACACTGATGATCTGTGCGATGGCAAATGTAGCCCGGGATTCGAAAATGGGTTTCATAATGGAGATGCGTTTCGCTAAGCTGACGTCCAGGGTATATTCACGAGCAAAATGCAGGAGCTCACCTCCGCTGACCGGTCAGGCAACAAGCATTCCAGAGAGCAAATAGAAAAGAGGTAAGAGACCTATTCCGATCCGCAACTCTGAATCTACTGGATGAATGTCAGATGAGCAAGTTTCCTTAAAACCAACAGCATTTTGCCAGCTCTATATGTGGTGGAAAAGAATTATTCCTCGAGTTTACAATGCACTGTCCATAGATTTGTAGCGGTTCCTGCGGCCATATCAGCTGCAGGTTCGAGGTTGCAGACTGAGGGTGGATTACTTGTAGTGGTTGGTGAAGAGGACCGTATGTGAGCAGGTATCCTTTATAGCTGACAGGGAGGCATGGGTGAAGTACACCTCTCGGCCATCTTTTTTCTAATTTATGTACTCCGTTAAATTGTTCGGTATGATGAATGCAATTGGTGAAATGACACTCAAATGAGCCCAGGGTCCATAGAATTTAGAGTTACCAGGCATTCATTTTTAGAGACAAGGTAAAATCCCTGAAAACCTTGTGCAAGTAACTCACGCTGACAGAGATTCAAACTCAGACCTCCTGAGCGTGAGGCAGACTCGCTGCTGCCTATTCTGCCGAGGCGTGCAAGAGACGTGCTTGGGTCACTTGGGATCCTTTGCACCATCGGCGAGTGCCAAGCTCTGCTGAACTGCCTGATGCTGCTGATCTTCCTTATTGACTGTCTTTTGAAGTTTGGGCAAATCACGAGTCAGTTGGAGAATTTAATGTCATGTTGGCACGTTGGCCATAGTAGCTCAAATGGTTAGAGCGGCTGGACGGAAACCAGAAGATCTGTGGTTCAAATCCTGGCTATGGCATTGAATTTTTCATTCTGTCTCTACCCTTTCATAGTGCGTCCTACACACGGCTAGTGTGAAAGAACAATTAATTTCCAAATCACGAGTGTTTTGGAGAGGAGCGGTCCTTCCCCTACCTCTTCCGGCAGGTAGTGATGGCTATTGTTGTTGCCCTGGGTCTGCTTCGACCATCTGGCGGTCAGCGTAAGGCTGTATAGGTATATTTAGATAATTTGTAAAGCTCTCCTAAATTATTTATGGTCTTATACAAAAGATGTGAATACAAAAGCTCCAAGGAGAGGAGAAATGCAGGTGCATCATTTCCCACCTTTGACCTATGCTGCTTTACAAGACACAAGGGTAGTTACGGTATTATCCAATTGCAGCTCTAAGATTTTGATCAATAACACTGGAAAAATACATAACAACATGTAAATTTTCAAGCCTGCTATTATCCAGAAATACAAAATGCATATGGGTGGTGTGGATTTAGTAGATCAAGCATTGCAAGGATATCCCTCTTCATGAAAAACAGCGAAATGGTACAAAAAAGTATTTTTAGACCAGCTGGATATAACCATATACAATTGTTTAGTAATTCTGAGAGCTCTAAACCCACCTAAGTCAATGACCTATCTGAACTTCCACATATGAATTTCACAGACTAATTGAGCACCATAACATGTAGAGGCCTCTTCATACTGGGGGTACGAAATCACAACCCCAGCACACCTCAGACTTGAATGAAAACACTTTCCTAAAAGGATACCACCCACAGCAAAAAAGTTGTGTCCGTTTCGAAAAGTCTGGTACATCACAAAAAAGGATATTGCATGGAAACCAGTATGATTCGCTCTAAATGTTGAGATGTGTCTTGTGTGTTTTATCCATGCTTTGAGGTGTACCATTCAAGAAGAAACCTTTAAAGGTAAGTTTTTAACTCTTACAGCATTCATCAAAATGTAGTGCAAAAGAGAAGAATTAAAATAAACATTAAATGCATGGATACACATTTATAGAAGTCTGTATCGCTTCTCCTGCATTTTCAAATGTTCGTCCTATGATGTCCATATTGGTGAAAAGGTTAAAGATCTTTGTTTTGGGGGGGGGGGCGATATTTCATTATTTTGAATAATAACCAAATAATTATTAAATAAAGAGAATTATACTCCTCCCAAAATATATACACTTGAAATAAACTAAGACAAGATGAAGCCTCAAGCATGTGGCCTCAGTGAATGCTGTCATTGTCCCCTGAGTGCAACACTTAGCCTACGATTCCATCTTTTCTGTATGTTATTACTTTTAGCATGTGCTAATGGATATATTTATGCCATCTGTAAAAGGAGATATAGAAAAGAAGATATATAATAAAGTAACACTTTAATTAATGCTTCAAGGCTATTGTTCAGTACAATGCATATAAAACAAACTACTATATTTAAAAGGAACCTATGCATGTTGTACATCTGTAAGCAGCAGAGAACAATTATTTTATATTAAAATGTTCTATTACAACATGCAACCAGAAGCTATAACAGAGCAAAATATATTTCAACATCTTGTTTACAACTTTTCTTTATTTTACCAATTTGAAAACGTTCAACATTTTACCATTTGTTTAAAGTGTTTAACTGTATACATTTGCAAGTAAAACCTTCCAGTTGTGTGTAAAAGAAAATATACATAACATCTTACATTTAATTACAGTGTTAAAAAGGAAGGAAAATACAGGAACAGTGAGTGCTGAATTTTATTAAACAATACAATAAAATTATGTAATAGACTTCTTTCTTTATATTAGACAATTCATACCTACTTTTAATTGACACTATACACAACATATTTTAACTCTCCGAAAGGACAGAATCAAAGTCCCACTAGTGATACCTTGCTTATATATTAAAATTAAGAGTTCCTCAAAGAACAGATCTTGCAGTTTATACATTGTGAAAATCTCCCATTTTTTTACCAGTCAATGATTTACATAATGGTCTATAAACTGATGCTGTTGAGAGAGTGCCTAGAGAAATGAACATATGAAAATCCTCAACTCTATTAGCAAATATATAGCAGTTCAATCTACAAATTCTTGAGAATTCCACTATTAATGAACTATTGGTCCAGAACATTAAATGGAAAATACTGTGAAACAGAATGCTTCTCTTTGGGGAGCAATCATATTTTTTATTCTATCAATATTAAAGAAAACTAGCAAAAAATAATAGCTACTCTTAATACTATGCCACACATTGAAGCAATGTGCTTGTTTACAAACACAAAGGAGCTTCTTTATTCATTGAAATACAATACACAATTTAATATCACAAGTTATTTTCTTTATGATTACATTAGTACCTGGAAACAGAATCATGTTGAGCTGCAAATGGATAAAGAGAGAATATGAACTCAAGAAACTTTCTGACCAGATAAAATCTGTGAATTTGTATACTATAATCAATTGCACTTACATTGAGTTTATGAGCACTAAAAATGAATATGAACAGGACACAATGTATTGGATGGATTGTAAGATGAACTGAATCATTAACATTTGTTTGTTTGAATGACTTCATTGCCCCCCTCAAATTGTATACATTTTCTTTACATTTGTAATAGAACTCTGTATAATTGCATCACACTTTTTTAAATAAAATCCTGATTTGACAGACGAGTATTCATTTATTTCTAAATTGAGCTTTGTGTGTCACTGCATACAGCTGACAATTATGTATAAGGATCAGTCAAACAAAAACAAGACAGACTCTGTAAAGAGCATGGCATGGATGTTGGAAACCTGCTAGGTGTGTGTACAAAAGTACCCTCTATTGGAAAGCTGTGTCATTTGTCTGTTAGACGTGCTTAAAGTGAGGTCATCAAATCTGTGAAAATCAATATCACTAAGGAGGCCAGCAAAGAAACACAGTGACATGTAGTGCATTTTTTTACATTGAAGAAGTGTCAGGAGGCGAAATTCATGCCTGTATGTTTGCTATATGGTGAACACAAGTATATCTCATGCACCTGTATTTGAGTGGAATAAATTATTTTGAGAGGGTCAGGTGTCATTGGAAGACAACAGCATCATGTCAGTACCCTTTCTATCATTGATGCTATGGATGCTGCTATCAGAAATGACAGATGGAGGATAGTGGATGACATTTGGCTTACGTTGGGCATTAATCACAGTACCCCACATGCCATTTTGACAGAACATCTGAAGTACCAACAAATCTGTATGCAGTGGGTAACGGAAGTTGAACAGAATGTCAACATCACTGCAGCACCTGAAATGGTATCATGTTGAAGCATATCATTTTCTGTCCCATATTGCTATGGGAGAAGAAACAGGGGAGTCATTATTTTGAGCCAGAGAGTAAGAGTCAGAGCAAACAACGGAAGCACATGGGTTTACCTCCACTGAAAAAATCCAAAGTTATGTATGCCTGCTCCGAGAAAGTCATGACCTTTTTCTTTAACTGCAGGGACCTGCTGCTCATTGGCTTTCTGTAACACAGTGTCACATTTAATGCACAGTGGTATACGAGGAACTTTACAAAAATTGAAGTGTGCTATCAAGTTCAAATGTCCAAATGGCCTCATTCTGTTGCAGATAATGCCTGCTCAATGTCACCAAAGTTGTTTCGAACTATGCTGCCGAAGTTCCATTAGGAAGCTTGTACACATCTCTTTAGAGTCCAGATCTCTTCCCATACGATTTTCACATCTTTGGAGCCCTCAGAAAAACCTTTAAGTACATTGATGTGCTTTGGATGAAGAGGTGCATACTCTCGTATTACCATAGGCAATTGCAAACATTTTTTCTATGAAGGCATTGACCACCTAGTGTTACAGTAGGATAACTGTACAAATAGTTATGATGATTACTTTTTAATAAAAAACATTTACTTTCTTTTCTTCTATCCATCTTGTTTTCATTTTTCACCTCCATATATATATATATATATATATATATATATATATATATATATATATATATATATGTGTGTGAATTTCCACTGTGCAGGTTTCTGTCCAAGGTCAAATGGTTTTCTCATCTTTTCTAGTGTTGTGCGAATGTGATCAAAATAAATTGTTATTGTGCATTCTGTGATTATTCAAAATGAACTCTGTGATATAAAGTCCCCACAAAATATGAAATGAGGGTTGTTGTTAAGAGTTTTGAATGCTTGAAATTTGAAACCTGCAGAAATTTACCTTCAACTAAAGAAAGTTTGGTGATACACTAATGAATGAAAGAAATGTGAGAATATGGTATGAAGTGTACTAAAATGGATAACTATTGTGTATGATGAAACTTGACTGGGATATCCTTCACTCACTGAATATGATTTGAAGAATTAAGTGAACAGCTAAACCATGTAAGACAGATATGCAACCCTAAAGGAGTTACAGATGTCTCTCCCAAACATTTTTCATAGTTTGCTTGATGAAGTTGTGTCTAAACACCTTGGCTTAATGGATGGCAGCAACCAACTACAACACAGTGCTAAAGCTCATGGACATATACTACAAATGCTTAATGGAGGTGTTTATATGGAGAAATAAACTTCAATTTCCAAACATGTTTCTTCAATAAACTGTATATGTATATTTTTTAGATTTTTAAAGTGAAACAAACATTTACTTCCTGAATTACACTCGTGATACAGCAATGGGACACAATGAGGAATACTGCCTCATACAAATGTTAGTAATCTATTGTGCCTATTTTGAAAGCAGGATGAAGTGAGAAGGTAATGGCAATAATGCAGTTACATTAATTATGTCTTCACAGAAAACAAAAAGCATGGTAGTGGAGGCAATGGCAAACTCTAAAAATCCCATATAAAACTACACTAGTATACCAGCTTGTTTTGCAGTCCCTTCAAAGATATGTGCTCCAAAATTTATTGAGCCATTTTTATAATTTCCATACATATATTTTGTTATTTTAATGCAACAAACTTGTTTTATGGCATGGTTATTGAGCTGCTGCAAGACCAAGGTGAAGGTCTGACAGTGTTCGGGTGTTTTTCAATTTTAGTTTTACTAATGATAAGAAGGTAAATATTTATTCAAAGGTTTGGAGCTTTGAAAAAGGTCATAAATGAATACAAGGTAATGGTTTATTGTTTTGTGTCTGATTATTTTTAGAGGTTAGATCGACATACACCAACGTTATTACACAAATAAAAATATTTGTAAAAGAATCTCCACTTAACCTAAGAAGTTGATGTTAATACTTCCTTCTTCTTTATAAAATCGATTTCAAAAGCATATCGCTTCCATTATCAGTTACTTCTAAACTCCATTGTTAAGGAAATCTTGGTTACTATGTTTTTTTCTTTTGTTATGTTACATTTTCAGCAATACCAACATCTGAAGATGAAACAAACCTAAAAACAGAATCAATTGCCAGTATGTCAAAATTCATTACGCGATGTTTATTTTTTAAAATAAATATTTTTTCCCACACTATTAACTCTATGGGACCATTTAATTGTTTTAATAATTTAACTTCGGGTTTTATTTCATGGTTAAATGACCAAAAATGATCTGCTACGGCCGATTTATCAATTTTTTTATATTTAATGTTACGAAAATGTTCTTTCTTTCTGGTTTCCAAACTATTTTCGTCTTTCCAATATAAACCTGATCACAATCCAAACAATTAAATTGATAAATACCAGATTTTTTATTATTACTAGTCAAACATCAGCTGATGATGGGGACGCATGGTCTTGAAACATGTCCTAATTTTAAATGTAAGTGGAGCTAAAGCGTTTTTATAGTTTGACAAGTGGTTTAAAAAGATTTTATTGATAAAGCCCCACTGTTTATAAATACTTCTATTTTATAATTTTAATGTCTTATGTCTTCTTAACCTAGAATGTATTTGAGAATTTGCAGTAGCACTATGCAATAAATTTATATAAAACTGACTCTGCTTTCCTGTGCTCTGTTGAGCATCTAAAATCAGCAGAAATTATAGTGCAAAAAAGGCCAGAAGCTGTTGCATTTCAAGCCATGAAACTTTTTCAGAAAAAATTTCTAAAGGTAATTCTATCCAGGTATACCGACTGTGTTGAGTATCAAACACAGATCTATTAAAAGTAAAAAAACTGAAGTTATTGACAGTGAAGTAATTTGGCAATAGCAAACCTGATTTTGAAACCAGAATAAAAGAACACTTTAGAAATATTAAATATAAACAAATTGATATATCAACTGTGACGAATCATTTTTGGTATTTAATCAGGAAATAAATCCTGAGGTTAAATTATTAAAGCAATTAAATGGACCCATAAGTTTAATGATTTGGAAAAATATTTTTATTTTGAAAAATAAAGGTTGTGTAATGAATTTTGAAAGATCACCAATTGATTCGGTCAACAAATTTGTCTTATTTCCAGTAGTTGACAATACAATAAGAAACAACCTGTCACCTAGCGATAGTAATGGTAACAATGAAACAGTCAAAAAGCAGATGATATGAATGATTGATTTGCAAAATTAGTCCTGTTTAAAAATTTATAATTATAAAAATAAGTGAAGTTTTAGTCAATGATCTATTTTTGGTGGGGTTGTCATTATCATCATGGTTGTTAATAATAAATGATGATAATAGTAATAATAATAATAATAATAATAATAATAATAATAATAATAATAATAATAATAATAATAATAATAATAATAATAATAATAATAATAATAATAATAATAATAATAATAATAATTTATTATTATTATTATTATTATTATTATTATTATTATTATTATTATTATTATTATTATTATTATTATTATTATTATTATTATTAAATGCTTCCATTTTGTGAATTTGATAAGATTTTATGAGAAAGGAAATCCAACTACCCAATCACATTATTAAATCAGAAATGTGGCCACATGATGTCATATGAATGAAGTTTGCTCATTTACTTTTAGCCGTGGTTCAGCAGTGATTGGTTAATCTTTCATAAGCATGACTATATATACCATTAAGCAAATCCCTGAAGATGTTCATTGTTTATTGGAAGTCAGCTTTGGTGCTTGCAATGGGAACTATCTATCAGAATAATCCTGCATCATCCACATAAAAATTCTGATTAGGTTCACTAGTGCTGCTGCTTACAAATAAAATTTCAAATATTCTAAACTACTTTTGTCTGCAAATGTATATTGTTATATCTTGGTTGATTGTTTTATTCTCAAGATGAAGCATGCAAAGCTTATTGTAATATTCTGTAATTATTAATTGTATATATGCTTTATACTCTCTTTAATGTACTATTAAATGTTATAAACATGTAGATTACTTAATGTGTAACTAATAATCTGTAAATATTTTATAATCTAACATGACCAATAATTATGTGCTTAGTTCTCAAGAAGAGGAAGAACAAGTAAAAGAAATGACTTCTTTTATAGTTAGCTTGCATTTACATATGCATATTGATGCACAATTCTAAACATAAAAGTGGCAGTAAAATAGGTTCTTTCAGATTAAAAAGTTTGTTATTGGATCTTATTCATATAAACATGTATATATACACACATATACATACAGGAATGTTTTCAATTTAGGTGTTGCTTTTCATCCTTGTTAAGTGTAGTCCTAAAGATAACAATGGCAAGAAAATTGATTATTTTTAAACTTTATTTTAAGAACACGATGAGTATATAAAAAACTGGTGTAACATAAATTGCAGGTTTATAGAGTTAAATACAGTGATAAACAAGTGGTGCTGAACATGTGAAATAAACTGTGGACAAAATGTTGCCACATTGCACTGCATTGGAATCAGGAAAGCACATTTTTGGTAATTCTTTGTAGTTTTGAATGATGAATTAGATTTGCAGTACCTTAAGAACTACAAACAATCTACTGCACTGTTCTCAAGTCACTTAACTTTTATTACACTTTAGAGAATGGACTACCAAAAAATCTAGTGATAAAGATATTCTTATAATGGGACAGATTTTGTGTAATAGACTGCCAACTACAATTAATTCGCTAAACGGTACAAAACAATTTCAAAACAAATTAAAATATTTCTTAATAGATAAATGTCTATATAAAGTTGACAATTTGTAAATAGTATATTTGTTTTTACATATGTCTATATATTGCATATATTTCAGTTTTAAATTTGTAAATATGTATATGTTTTTATATGTTTGATTATACTGTATTTTGAGATAATGTCAGAAGCTTGTAAAAGTACACTGACTGCTAATAAACATAAATGTTTGATAAGGTAGCACAACTAATATATATGTTTCTTAATTGTCTAGTATTGGGGGAGAATGAAACCAAGCATTCATTTGCTCTGTTACTATGCATAGACAATGACAATCATCCAACACAAAATGAACAGTTGTAAATTTTCTTCCATGCAAACTTTCACCCTTGTTATTATCTCCAAGCTTTAATACACTTTATTATTTTTCTTCTGGAGACAGCTCTCCTATGCTTCTGTTAGGGCTAACATCTTAAATTTAGAAATACAGGCTCTCTGAAAATTCACATTACAAGCTCCTAAATAGACGAAACTGAATAGCTAACATTTTGAATAGTGTCCATTGTTCAATAACATAGTTGCTATTATACAAATTCAAGCTTTAGAGTAAGTATTAAATCTCTTGCTTTTGTTTGGTGAATAGCAATTGAAGAAGTGTATACGTAAATGTGTAGATATACCAAAGCCTGAAAGCCAATCAAAGTTAATATATTTGTTTTAACACCTTATGCAATAGAGAAAATATGTTTTACTGTTAAATTTTAGATGAGTCGTATTTTTCACACATCTGCTTCACTTTCGTACCTATTTTGAGGACATGTTTCACAAATCATCGTTTGCATCTACGGCTCTTATGTGACTGACTCACATAAGTCAGTCGCATAAGAGCCGTAGATGCAAACGATGATTTGCAAAAAATGTCCTCATCGTTTGCATCTACGGCTCTTATGTGACTAACTCATATAAGTCAGTCGCATAAGAGCCGTAGATGCAAACGATGATTTGCGAAACATGTCCTCAAAATAGGTACGAAAGTGAAGCAGATGTGTAAAAAATACGACTCATCTAAAATTTAATAATTTTTCGCTTCACTGTGGTGTTCCAATACAGTTAAATCTCAATATGTTTTACTGTGTTTTGAACTCACTCAGATCTATAACTTGAAACATGTTATTCTCTGTGATTTATGAGTATTTTATTACTGAATAAGGCCGCTTAGAGTAGAACATATCAGGTATACTAAGTTAAAAGAATGAAGTAATGAATTAACATCAATTGACATTTCTGTGGAATCACTGAATTACATCTGGTATAAAGTTACCTTGTAATGATATCTTTGAAGCATTTGCTGCTTAAGATAATCTTAATTGATGATTTGAGTACACATTAATACATAGACTGTTGCAGACGGCAAATGTACCCTCTGCAAAGTTGGATTTAACCCTGCTCCACTTCTGGACTACCTGCAAAACTTCTTTATTTAGCTCGACAAAGGGGAACCAGAATGCAACTGAATATTTGCATCAGAACTTCCGTAGTATATGCAATAAATAGTTGCCAATATGAACTGCTCTGCAGCAGATAACTGAAATACTATCAAGTGAAGAAGAGAAAAATAGGTTGTTTAATTTACTAATTTAAATAATCTTGCAAAATCAATTCTTTGATACCATTACCAAATGAGTGAATACTGATTTCTCAGAAAATAATCAATCATATCTTAGCATTGCTTGTTCTTTCAGTTTAAATGTGACATTTAAAACAATAATTTTGAATTACACCTGCACCACAGAAACAGTAGTTTCTTGCTAAGCGCTCCCTATTCAAAACATTAGCTACCAACATGTAGTGTACAGGTATGTGAAATTGAAACAAATTTGTAATTAAATTTTGTTATATATACATAATTGTGACATATCTTAGGTACTTTGAACATATGAATGAAATAAAATGAAAAAAAAAAAAAAAAAAAAAAAAACTTTATAAACCTTTATAATCCTAAAATTTTTTAAAATTTGTAAACCCTGTATGAAAAACTGACATAAACTACATTATGTTCATATCTTTAACTTATTGACAATTCAGTATGTTACTGAAATATTAATAATAGCACTAATAATAGGAGTGGCATAATAATAATAATAATAATAATAATAATAATAATAATAATAATAATAATAATAATAATAATAATAATAATAATAATAATAATAATAATAATAATAATAATAATAATAATAATAATAATAATAATAATAATAATAATAATAATAATAATAATAATAATAATAATAATAATAATAATAATAATAATAATAATAATAATAATAATAATAATAATAATAATAATAATAATAATAATAATAATAATAATAATAATAATAATAATAATAATAATAATAATAATAATAATAATAATAATAATAATAATACACCATTGTGCAAAAAGGAACTTTGATTCTAACCTTCATTTTAAAGCATTTATACACATGAAAATGATAGAGATGAAATCATAACATAATTAATAACAACACTTTTATAGTTCCAAGGTGCAAGCCATTAGATTCTCAAGATATGTCTGTTCCACATACATCTAACATTACAACCCAAATTATATATCCAGCTGTATACAAAGAAATGAGGACGGCATAAAGAAATTAAGAAAGAACCAGTTTTATTATATGAAACAACTGCAGTTACATAAATGCTGCAATGCAGTAATTGATGCGTAACTATGTTGTCTATTCCTATGGAGATTTTATTTGTTTTCAGAAACATTACTGGAAAGTTTAATTGAATTTAGTTTGTTTAAAACAAAAATTTTACATACTCTTAATGTAACAGTGCACTTATGCAGAATATACAACATAGCTATAGCTATTTTTTTTTCATTTTACTAAGCAATACTTCAAACTTAGAAGACTCTTAAGGTACTATGCTTAATAAAACTTTCATATTTGTCTATTTCCTAGATGTATAATTTTAATTTACAATGGAAATACACAACCAACATATGAAAATAGCATAGTCTTATCACAACCATGTGCCTACCATTTACATTTAAACTGCTAACACTGCACAAATAAATGTAACAAAACAAATTTATTCAATCTGTTGGAGTACTGCAGTAGTCAGAACGTTTGCAATCACCTTCACTTTTAAATGTTAGAACACAAGTGAAATGTTTTACAGGCCATTCATCATCATTTAATGGGTGCAGATGAAAGCCCTAAAAATGTTTCAGGCTGTGTTCTAACATTTAAAAGTGAAAACGAGTGCAAATAAGTGTGACTACTTCATTACGTCAACAAATGAATACTTCACTGTTAATAGTGCTTCTGTTTTTAATATTGAAATTTATACAAAACTATAAACAAAGAAATTACACTCTTTTATATTTTAAATCAACAATTTTAACAGCTTTACCAATCTATTTCCTGTACAACATTTAAAAAGACATTTAAAATGCTTCATAATATGCAGGGATTAAATAGATATTAATTTTGCTTTTCAAACCTTAAAGCAAATATCTCCATAAGCAAAATATAATCCAACTGCAGTTGCAGCATATGACAAGAGGAACAGATATTTTCATGAGAGTGGTTTGAATGTGAAATTGCAAATATAAACCACATATAAATATATAAACCACAGATCATGCAGAAAATCATCATGAAGTAAAAATAAGAATAATTTTAAAATGTAGTCACATTTCTTTTTAACCAATAATGTGTGCATGTCCCCACAACTTCAAAATCCTTACATAGACACATTTACATTTGAAATTTTTCCCCCTACAAAATATGAATTAAGATAATACTTATCACAGAATAACTACAGCAGTTAAAACATGTATCCAAGATGACTTTACATATACAGTACAGTTTAATGTCTTTTACAGTCAGCCAGATCTTTTGAGCACTATTCTAGTGCAATTCCATTCAAAAATGTTATATCTGAAATAATATTATTGGAATGCTTTTGAGCCTATACACCCAGCTAAATCCTGGAAACGGCAAATATTTAAAGTATTGATGCTATACAAATTAACCTGTTCAAGAATTTTGCAAATAAAACTTGACAACTACCTTCTTTGTTTGCATATTCTGGTTACTTTCATACGAAATTGCCTTGTCTCCTTTTTAAGACTGCGACAGAAAGAAGTCATCATGTTCAGTTGATCTTATTTCAAAGTAACTTTTTATAAAAGAAAGAGAAAAAAAAGAAGAAAAAAGAAAGAAAAACAGATCTCTCACTCAATATTACTTTTAAAAATCTATTTACATGCTCTCATATTTTTCACACTCAACATTAAAACATTCAGAGTTAGGACCCATAAGTTCCTAGGAACAAAATTTTGCAGAAGGCACATTATGTTCCAAAATTTTACATCATCATGAGCAGCTAAATGGCTTTCATTTCATTTTCCCATGTTCAAGGCACCATTTAGAATGTACAAAGATCAACTCTTTGCTCGTAGTGCTATAGAATTTACATATGTATCGTTGCAGCAGTGTATCTTGCCTCTCCTCGCTTCCAACTCCATTGACTTGGCCGATACTGAAAGCAAAATAAATATTAAAAATATAATTTTAGTACCTATTTGAAATGGTCATGAACATTACTCCTTCTATATTAATATGACTGTACAGACGTTTACCAGAATGTACTCTCCTCAAAAGTGTGCTCTACCAGGAGTTATATTCACCTGTCCAATGTATTCACAACTGTCAAAAATATGTGTACTAGAAATTAAAAAATTTGTTACTGTAAAACCAGCTTCATGATTACACATAACATTTACCTAATATTATAACACCACATAAATTTTCATAAACACAATCTTAAGGGATTGAGGACAAACTACGGTAAAGCTCTTCCACTCTCTTTCTCCTAGTTTAACTTGGAAACTTCTGAATGGTTTATACATAGTGAATGACTCAGGCAGAAATGGTATCAGTGTCTAGAAAAGGACATTCATGGAAAGAGCACTAAAATATTGTTACAGAATCCTGACATTAGAACAAGAAAGTATGTTAAAAGTATATTTAATTGTCAAGAGTAATTAATCCTTACAAAACAGGATATAAGCAAAGACATTACAAAATAATTTAAAAACAAGTGGTTTAACAGATATACGAATGCTAAGGGAGAATAATATTAAAGACTTTTGAGATGAGATATTTTGAAGACATAAAATAGAAAAGGCTAAAAGGAAAGGTTTCATTAACTGCTATACATCAGTGAAATAGAATTGGGAGAAGCAAGGGTACACAGACAAACTAGCAAAGAAAAAAGTAAAGGACTGATGTGGATAAAGACAGGTATATGGACACTGAAGGAATTCAAAACTATTTTGAACAAGATATTTGAATGTTATTTAAGGGGAACATAGATGTAGAGTATATAATATTTTACTGTAATGGGAAAAAGAATGGGAAAGGTAAATTAACTGAGATATAGTGCAAAAATATAGACAAGAGAGCTTTAATAAAGGAGATTTAAAAAATATTGCAGTAGATTTCGGCAGATAAATTAAAATGTATGGTTAATTGAAAAAGAGAGATGAAAGCATATGATCTGGAGCCACTGCTCAAATAATGCTTGAACTGCTATACTGAATTTGTGAAAAATTTTAAATTGCAGTAGAATCTTTGATGAAAAAGATTTCAACCAAAATGACCGAAAATATTAATATTTTTGGTTAAAATGAATTGAAGAAACATTGTTTTCAGCTTATGTTAGGAATAATAAAGGGGATGCAAGATGGAATGTGGTGAGTCTGATCTGTCCTGTCCTGACCTGACCTGATTGTTTCCATCACTTCCTTATTGACAACTGATCTGGCTCTTTCATTAAAGGCAGACTGGACCTTCCCTTTTTAATGGTCACAGACAGAGAGAGGGTCTGTAATTACTGCAGTTCAAGTGATCTCACAGGATAAAATAGTGCTGTGGACAGCAAGATACAAACCATTCCAAAATTAATTCATGGACGGGATTTCCCAGTTGCACTACAGAACATCTTCTTTATCCTTTTGAGGGGGGGGGGGGGTGTAAATATAATAGCTTGTATTATTAAATTATAAATGAATTGTATTTATTACACATCAGCTTCACTTACGTACCTATACTGAGGACATGTTTCGTGAACTATTGTTTGCATCACCGGCTCTAATGAGACTAAAGCTTGATCAATTGGTGTGGGTAGTTCTGGAGTTGCTGCGGCCATTTGTTGATTTTGTGATGAATTTAAACGTGGGGTTGTTGTCTGGTGGGATTTCGAAGTTCATAGGTTGGTTTCTATGTTTTTCAATGTATATTCTCTCCCATATGACGAGTTCCTATGTTTTTGTACGTAATTTGGTAATTTGGTGCTATCTTCAATTTCATGATTTTCAGACCAGAAATGAGCTGCTATTGCAGATACAATATTTTTGTACCTTAGGTGCCTAAAATGTTCGTTTTTTCTAGTGCTACCAGAAGACAACCCCACATTTAAATTCATCACAAATTCAACAGATGGCAGCAGCAGCTCCAGAACTACCCACACCACTTGATCAAGCTTTAGTCGCATTAGAGCCGATGATGCGAACAATAGTTCACAAAACATGTCCTCAATATAGGTACATAAGTGAAGCTGACGTGTAATAAATACGACTCATCTATAATTTAATAATTGTTTTGCTTCACTGTGGTGTTCCAATACAGTTAAATTTCGATACAATAGCTTATGTTTATTAAATACTTTAATATTGTAAGTACAGGTATTATCTTATTTACTTTCACCTAAAGCTTCAAAAAGCTTCTTAAACCCTAAAAATTACATTTTTATTTTTATCCAAAAGTTTTGGTTTTCTAAAACCACCTCCCTCACTTTTTTTTGTTTAACAGAGGTTCTGCTATATAAAGTAGTATATAACATTAAACATATCTCTAGAATGTTCCAGCAGATCTTAGTTATATAAAATCTCCATATGTTTACTAAACAATGTTTCTAGTATAAAAATTATTTGTGGTTGGTTTATTGACACTCGTCACTTACTTTTTCATATATTTATGAGAGACTAGTTTCAAAGGCCCTGGCCTCCATTTTCAATCTCTTCCCAACTGGCAACTGTTGTTATCTGCTCTCTCTGGTGGTGGAACTATGAACTTTTTTGTCAAATTATCTGCTGGCGGGATTTCAAAGTTCATTACGCGATCCTTATTTTTCCAGATGAATATGTTCTCCCATGTTGTCAATCTATTTTGGTTTATCACTCCTTTTAATAATTTTGGATTTGGATCAATGTCATGGTTTTCATTCCAAAAATGAAATGCTACTGCTGACTTGTCTTCTTGTTTCAATCTGATGTTTCTAAAGTGTTCTTTGACTCTGGTTTTTAAATTTCTTTTTGTTTGGCCTATGTAGCATTTTTCACAATTCTTGCAATTTATTTGGTATATTCCAGATTTGTTACCTGAAGGAATTTCATCTTTTGTTTTTGAATTTAGTAATTTTAAAATTGAGTATCTATTAGTAGGTGCCAAGATGATATTTTGTTCCTTGAATATCTTTTTAAATTTATTAAATGTTTTTGGATGATATGTGAATGAACTGAATATGCTGTTGCTTTCTTTTTCTTTAATAAATGTGGTTGTTTCCTTAATGGTTTTCTTTAGTTTAGATTTTCTAATTTTCTTCAACACCAAACTTTTGTTGTATCCGTTTTCTTCTGCTATGTGTATTATTGCTTTTTGTTCCTTGAAATATTCTTCTTTTTCCATGGGTATGTTGACTAGTCTGTGTGTAAGGCTGTTTATTATTGCATGTTTATGCGTAATTGGGTTGTGGCTATTATTTTTTATATAATTTTCTGAATGTGTTGGCTTCCTGTAAATTCCAAATTTTATTTTTGTATCATTCCTGATGATATTTAGATCCAAGAAAGGTAGTTGTCCATTGATTTCCTTTTCTATTGTGAATTTGATAGTCCTTTCTTGCAGATTGAGTAATTTTAATGCATCATCTAAATGTTTACTTGGTACAATTGCAAAGATGTCGTCAACATATCTATACCAAACCTTGAAGATCAATGGGAAGGACTTTTTAATTTGTGTTTCAAATGCACTCATAAATAAGTTAGCCAAAAAAGGTGAAAGTGGATTGCCCATTGATAGTCCTGATTTCTGCTTGTAGTGTTTTCCATTAAAGCTAAAGAAGTTTTGTTCAATGCATATTTTTGTTAGAGAAATATATTCTTCTGCTTCTATTGCTTCCATATCAATTGTAGCTAGCCATTTTTTTAACACAGTCTGCAATTTTTCTGTTGGTATGCTTGGAAATAACAGGTAACAAATCTGGAATATACCAAATAAATTGCAAGAATTGTGAAAAATGCTACATAGGTCAAACAAAAAGAAATTTAAAAACCAGAGTCAAAGAACACTTTAGAAACATCAGATTGAAACAAGAAGACAAGTCAGCAGTAGCATTTCATTTTTGGAATGAAAACCATGACATTGATCCAAATCCAAAATTATTAAAAGGAGTGATAAACCAAAATAGATTGACAACATGGGAGAACATATTCATCTGGAAAAATAAGGATCGCGTAATGAACTTTGAAATCCCGCCAGCAGATAATTTGACAAAAAAGTTCATAGTTCCACCACCAGAGAGAGCAGATAACAACAGTTGCCAGTTGGGAAGAGATTGAAAATGGAGGCCAGGGCCTTTGAAACTAGTCTCTCATAAATATATGAAAAAGTAAGTGACGAGTGTCAATAAACCAACCACAAATAATTTTTATATTAATTTTGACGTCACTGTTACTAAATTCCTCCAAACACACATCAATGTTTCTAGTATTAACATTAACCCAAAATTATAAGTTGCATTCTGACAGAGTGCACTTTTTTAAATTCTACAGAAAAATTATTTTTATTAAACAATTTTATTTTTATAAACAAACTAAGAGAAAACTGTACGTTTTAACTTCACTTTCCAAATTTTAACTTGAACACATTCCTCGGACCAATCATCCTTATTGTCACTATCTGTGCATCTCTGGAAAAGAGGTTCTAGGTTACACTTTAATATGTAAAGCAGTAACTTGTGAATTATATTTGCTTAACCGGTTTGATTCTTTGTTGTTGATAGATAACTATGTTTATTTTAATGTAAAAGTATCTCTCAAGTGATTTGTTGAAAAAATCAAATTAATGCCTATTTATGTTACAATTATGTAAAATAATACTTAAGCAAACAAATTACTTATTTTGGATTAGTACTGAACTTTCTCTTACATTGAGCACACAACAGATTTCAGTAAAAGCTTATAAATTATATAAAATAAAATAAATAAATGTAATATAAGTACTGTATAAATATAAAAGGCATGGTTAGTCATTTGTTGATATATACTCATTGCTGCCTGAATCCTACTCTTTGAACCTTAACAAAACCTCTTTGGGAGCAATTACAAAATAATGCAAGATACAGGTGTAGATGGTAGTGCTTATTCTGAGGGTTCATTTCTAAAAAACCAAGAGCTTATGACTGAACACATGGGTGAAAAAACTGAGGAAACTTCGATTAGAGCCAGAAACACTGAATCAGGACTACTGCCAGCAAAATCCCAACCAAATTATGAGAAGGAGTTTATACATTTAAAGACTGCTGTAAGGTAAGCAGCATTTCTCTTGTGAATGAAGATGTGATACTGGCTTATTTACATGAGAAATCAAAGACCTAGAAAGCTTCCTGGTCACTACATTTCATTTAATACACTGCTAATGATTTCCATGATAACTTTAGTGATCTTGGCTGAAAAATACTATTTTTCGGCACGTTAACAGTCCAACAAGCAGCTGTTTAGAAAGCATGTACTAAAAACATTAAAGGTTAAAGGAGTTTCAACTTACCCGAATAAGAAGCTGGCCTGAAGCCGTGTGTGGATTTCTGTATGCATAGAAGACCCAGAAGGCTAGGCTCATTACCAATGCTATGATAAAGAGTATTCCTATAATTCCAGAAATTCCCATCGATACATCACGCTTATCTGAAATAAAAGAAATATATTATGTGTTTTAAGCACCAAGACTTCTTTTCAGAAACTATTTGTAGTTGGTTTATTGATACTCGTCACTTACTTATATAAATAAATAAACCAACTACAAATAGTTTCTGAAATTAATTTTGACGTCACTGTTACTAAATTCCTCCAAACACATATAACCAAGACTTCTATTTGATCCCTAACCTTTGCCATTCACAACATTTAACTGCTCTTTTTACAATGTTTAAATACACCAAATCTTAGATAACATTGTATAGTGTCATTAAAACATTGATAATCCTTTTGAGGGTTCTCTCAAGAAAACAGAGAGTGGCCAGTGAAATGGTGCCACCTCACAAACAGGTAGCATCTCCCTCTTTCATTGTATTAGGCTAAATTCCTTACTGCTCACTCATTTAACATTACTTACAACACAGCTAAGGACAAGACCAGGACCGTGCAATGGTCTCAAACTGTTCTACAAATGACAAGAAATGTGGTTAAGAGCAACTTGAACTTTTCTGGTTCCCATCCACCCCCCACCCAATCCTTCAACCCAACTCCTATTCTACCATCCCAAATCCCAAACCTCCTACATGTACTGCCTAGCTTCAAAGTACTCCTCTACCACCTTCCCGCTCTTCCTCCAGTTCCTCCTCATCCTTACACTATTCCTATTCCAGCATCCATGACCCTCCTAGTCCCCCTTTGCCAAATCCTGTACCCCTAACAACCCAGGCTCCTTCCCTGATCCATCAATGCCTACCTTCATTCTCCAACCTGGAACCTTCACCGGACATAGCTCCATGTCAGCCTCTCTAAAATCCTGTTCCAATCCCAAAACCAAGATCTCTCCCAATCACCCATCTCTCTAGAATCCTAACATATTGTAACTCAAATGACAACATGAAGTTCTACTAAACTCATTTTATTTGTCTCTAGAATTGTTAGCCCAATGCTAACTTACAATCACTTTCACTTTTTACAAATATACAAAGCAAACATGTCTCTTTTCAGAGCACTGTCTTTTTTTATGTCTCTATTTAATGCACTAACAATAGTTACGTTCCTTGAACTTCTCAACATTCACTACTCACAGACCAATACTTTTACACTTCTCTACTTGACAATTCTGATACAATCATCTCAAAACTAGCAACTATCCGAGGCTGGCTTTTGCAACCCCTTTTATTATCTGTGAGTCTTGGAAGAGAAGTTCTGGAAACTGTAATCTCTCATACAGAGAGAATGGAACACGTCAAAATCAAATTTTCTAGATCTGCCAAAATAGGTGTGGAACAGCAGCAGAATGCAAAAAAGAGGCTACTTTCAACTCATGACATCAGCAGTTGTCCTTGAATTATCCATTTTTTTCTGTTCCTCTCATGAGAAACAACAGAAACAAGGGAATGGGGTGACTTATACATAATCCAATGTTCTACAGTTTCACAATCTAGGTTACCTCCCTTTTTATGTAACAGAATAATCATGTTCTTTTTTCCATTCTTATGGTATTAACTGATCCTTCCATACTTTCTGGTATATTTTAATGATTACCCAGGTCACTCTTCCCCCAATATTTAGTATGTTTCCTCTAAGGATAACAAACTTCAGAAATCTTGCCCCTCATTCAGAGCTTTGGCCAACTGAGCTGCAAACCTTTTAAAATTTTAGAGGAGAAGTGGTTAAATAACACATTTGAGAAACCACTTTTGGTGCAAAATAAACTGGAATTGAAATGTTCAACTCTTTAAAATTATGACCCATAATATTTGCATACAAATAAGTTATTCAGCGATGAAAGAAGTAACCAAATGCTAAGAAAGATGAACTTACCATTACTTAGTTTGTGACTTTCACTATCACTCTGCTGGCTGTGTGGATCATCAGCTATGGTTTTGTCATTTGACTTTGTATCTGAGTTGTGAGCAGGTGGCATACCAGAAGCTGTTCCTGGTGTAGCAGGAAGGTTGGACACATTTGCTGAAGGAACAGGGCAGTAACTATCATTTGATATGCCAGTTTTATCACAACCTTTCAAGATCCATTCCTGGCGGTATCGATCCATACCACTGGAGCATCTATTCGCACCTGGACACCACGTGCACTGTAAAATTCAGATATTGTCTTAGCATGCTTACTTTAGGTCAACATTAAAAATTTGATACGTCAATATCATGCAATTTTCTTCTGCTATTAGCAGTTATCCAGTATGGATATTATCATATTTAAATAACAAGTGATTCTCTTTTTCCTTTTCTTCATATAATTCATGTATGAGTAATCACAATGACTGTTTAGTTAGAAATGGCATCATGTTATGCAGTACTTATTTGCAAATGTGTAAACAAAATTCATGTCTTAATATTACAAGTCAAATTTTGCTAGTAATATGTATCACAACAACAAATTAATAATAATAATAATAATAATAATAATAATAATAATAATAATAATAATAATAATAATAATAATAATAATAATAATAATAATAATAATAATAATAATAATAATAATAATAATAATAATAATAATAATAATAATAATAATAATAATAATAATAATAATAATAATAATAATAATAATAATAATAATAATAATAATAATAATAATAATAATAATAATAATAATAATAATAATAATAATAATAATAATAATAATAATAATAATAATAATAATAATAATAATAATAATAATAATAATAATAATAATAATAATAATAATAATAATAATAATAATAATAATAAAGTGGACATCCAGATGAGGACCAGTTTTGAGAAAAAAAGTTGTTTAGTACACTAAAATGAAGACTTCTTTTACAGATGATAAATTGCTTTTCTCAGTAGGTACATTATTCAAATTCTCTTGCCTGTGGGTGAACTCACTGCACATACCCCACCAGCTTGGGACCAGGCTGGAAGAGAAACTTTGATAAAGTCATGGAAAAAGCTGTGGCCTAGTGTGCATGACTTGCCAGAAAACAGGATTGAAAAAGAAAAAAAAAAGTGTGGAAGAATTAATACACAATTTTAAAAATAACACTGGCTGTTTTGATGTTGATGAAGACAGTGACAATAGGTTGCAAATTGACAATGACAGATGTTATAAACCGATTACAGAGGAAGGCATTTTTGTATCATATAGTGTTACTGAAATTGAAAATGAAGAGTATTCAATTCAGGCAGTGTTGATGAACAAGCTGTTTTTATGACCTAGCACAAACGGTAATAAACAAACAGAAATTGATGCTTTATTTCAAGAGTCAAGCCGAAGCATTACTAAATGAACTTCTAATGTTAAAGTGGATGCGAGTGCACCCTACTCATAAGTGATACACTAAACTGAGACAGGAGAAGCTCACTGCCATTTTTACTACTGACTGGTTTGTAGCTAAATTGTGTACAGTGCAAATACATACACTATTACAGTACATACAGTGTGTATGTTTCTAAGTGAAAGTGTGTGATACTAATTTCTAAACTACATTAAAAATTATTTTAGTTAATTGATGGAAATTAATAATTTCTTCACCCTAGCTGTATATAGGCTAAGGTTTTTGATAGATAGAGTCAACATGAGAAATTCAATGCCATGGCCGGGACCCGAACCACGGATCTACTGGCCTCCGTCCAGCCACCCCAACCCACCGAGCTACCATGGCCAATGTGCCATCCTGACATTAAATTCTCCATTTGACTTGTGTATGTCCCCAGTAAACCACTAGGGTTCTCACATTCGAGATATACTGTTTGCAGTGACTTACTATTGTAAGTAATTGAGTCCCAGGCTTCATCATTTAACTCTCATGGTAGCCATGGTAGTTGGCCATGGTAGCTCGGTGGGTTGGGGTGGCTGGACGGAGGCCGGGAGATCCGTGGTTCGGGTCCCAGCCATGGCATTGAATTTCTCATGTTGATTCTATCTATCAAAAACCTTAGCCTATTGTGAGGGTTCGTGAAATGAAAAGTCCAATTACACCACTCAACAATGTTCTTTATTTCCACCGACTTACAGTTAAACACTTGCCAATTACACAGAGTTACTTGCTGCACACAGTTACAATTCACCAGTCCGTCCGTTACAATTTCACTGTACTCGCGGTTACGTAAGCTCCGGTACACATTCAAAGTTACGTACAGTCTTCCGTTGCACAATCCTTTCGTTCATTAACACGTCACTGACTAACTCTTACACCAAGAACTGCGACTGTCTCCTCACTCACTGACTAAACCAAAACCAACTCAACTCCGTCTGTCTGTAACCTTCTTTATATAGGAATATCGCCGGTTTCTAGTGACCAGGAGAATGTTCCAGATTACGTAATTTCTGGAACCAGGTGGACAGAAACAGACGGCACACTGATGTTTTTCCTCCCAACCACTGCCTGTCGTCACTACAAGACAAACGAGGAGGAGGTGTGGCTAACCGAACCTCCCCTACCTTCCGCTGCCAGCTGCTTTCACAGGGTGTTCTAGCGCTCCCGTTACACTGCTCCCTCCTCAAAGCTGTTCGCCTCGAACAGCCCTATCGTAGCGTGCGAGGCGGTCCAGGTGTACCACCAGCATCTGCTCGGAGTCTCAGCCAGAAGTAGCGCTGCCGTAGTTTGTGAATCATTCGGTTCGCTCCCAGGTGTCCTCCTGAAGTACCGGCGTGCACTTCCTCCAAGACTTCCGGGACCTTGCTCCGGGGAAGTACCAACTGTCCTCTCTGCGCCTTCCCATCGGGTGACTCCCATACCCGGAACAGCACGCCCTCTCTGGTCTTCAACGAGTCCCATTGGGCCCAGTGCGACTTGTAGGTGGCGCTCCTCGGTGCGATGTCCTCCCAGGTCGGTCTCGTCCCTGCGTCCACTTCCCTCAAGAGTGGCCCCCAGTCTGCGTCCGCCAGCTGCTCCCTCCTCAGGCCTGCGCTATCCCAGCCTTCAGCAGGCACTGCCACAACTACTCGGACTGCTGCGGCACGCTCCTCCTCTTCCACTCTTGTGCGCTCGTGGCCGTCCTGGATCTGCGATAGGACACCTCCAATGCAATGGTCGCTGGCGTCGGTGTCCACAATGAAGGCGCCACCCGGTTGTGGGAAACCCAAAATTGAAGCACTGCACAGGGTCCCCTTCGGGTGCTGGAAAGCGTCTTCGGCGTCCTCCGTCCACACATAAGGCCGGTTTTCCTCCGTCAGGCGGGTGAGGGGTTTTGCGGTGTTGTCGGCCTTTTCCTCTAAATCATTAAGGCGGTCGTCTACTTGACCCTTCCGCTTGCCCAGGTTCGTGACGTCATCCCCCACGCCGGCCAACCGTTCCTCAAACTTGGCGGCGAGAGCCTCGTTCGCCACCTTCATTTCGGTAGCCAGACCGTCGTTCGCTGCTCTCATTTCCGTGGTTAACTCGGCCTTCATTTGTTCCATCTTCTCGGCGATGTTGTCCCTAGCCGCCCTGATTAGTTTCAGTTCCGCGGCCAGGTTATTTCTAGTCTCCAGCTTCTCCGTTAATTTGGCCTTCATTTCTTCCGTCATCGCTGTTAATTCGGCCTTCATTTCCATTATCTTCTCCAAAATAATTTCCAATGCCGCGTCCATTGTCGTAATGTTCGGTGATGTTATCTTCCCGCTTCCTGACACCAGTGTGACTTGTGGGTTCGTGAAATGAAAAGTCCAATTACACCACTCAACAATGTTCTTTATTTCCACCGACTTACAGTTAAACACTTGCCAATTACACAGAGTTACTTGCTGCACACAGTTACAATTCACCAGTCCGTCCGTTACAATTTCACTGTACTCGCGGTTACGTAAGCTCCGGTACACATTCAAAGTTACGTACAGTCTTCCGTTGCACAATCCTTTCGTTCATTAACACGTCACTGACTAACTCTTACACCAAGAACTGCGACTGTCTCCTCACTCACTGACAAAACCAACTCACTCACTGACTAAACCAAAACCAACTCAACTCCGTCTGTCTGTAACCTTCTTTATATAGGAATATCGCCGGTTTCTAGTGACCAGGAGAATGTTCCAGATTACGTAATTTCTGGAACCAGGTGGACAGAAACAGACGGCACACTGATGTTTTTCCTCCCAACCACTGCCTGTCGTCACTACAAGACAAACGAGGAGGAGGTGTGGCTAACCGAACCTCCCCTACCTTCCGCTGCCAGCTGCTTTCACAGGGTGTTCTAGCGCTCCCGTTACACTATATACAGCTAGTGTGAAGAAATGATTAATTTCCATCAGTTAACTAAAATAATGAGAGTTAAATGATGAAGGCTGGGACTCAAGTACTTACAATAGTAAGTTGCCGCAAATGGTATATCTCGAATGCGAGAGCCCTAGTGGTTTACTGGGGACATATACGAGTCAAATGGAGAATTTAATGTCAGGACGGCACGTTGGCCATGGTAGCTCGGTGGGTTGGGGTGGCTGGACGGAGGCCGGAAGATCCGTGGTTCGGGTCCCGGCCATGGCATTGAATTTCTCATGTTGGCAAAAGAGGAATGGACAGAGGTGTACAATGCCCGAAAGCAACATAACATCCTCAATAAAGAATAAAGATCCATTTAAAATAGGAGCCATATTGTACAATAAATTGCCATCTGTAATTAAGAATACTTCTGACTCAAAATTTAAACTGGTCTTAAAATCATACCTAATTGAAAAATGTTTGTATAGTATAAATGAACTGTAATATATATGTATGTATGTAGTATAAATAAGGTTTGTACGTAATTTAGGCATTTTGATCTTTTTAAATAACTTATACTTTTGTAAACAACTCTATATTTTGTAAATAACTTATGTATTTTGTATTTTGACTGTATAGAGATAATTGACAGTTTCAGATGCTCTTGTAAGAGTCTATTGGCTGCAATAAATTATTATTATTATTATTATTATTATTATTATTATTATTATTATTATTATTATTATTATTATTATTACTACATTAAAAATATTTCAGTGATGTACATGTTTTTTTTTTTTTTATTGTTTTTCCATCATTGTCTTGGTAACCCGGATTTTCGTTAACTTGAATTAGCCCTGGTCTCAGTTGATCCGGATAAATGAGGTTCTACTGTAGTAGTGTTGATGATGATGATGATGATAATAATAATAAATTAACATATAATATATATTAACATATTATTATTAATGCATAATTATATCTATCTATAAAAGAAAGGAAAGATTAGAGATTCAACCAATTATTGGGATGTAAGTTTGCGGTCAGTACTTGGAAAAGTTTATACAGAAATGTTAGCAAGAAGACTTCAAGGCTGGGCGGAGAAAAAAAATAAACTCAACATATCAGGTGGATTTAAAAAAGAAAATTTATTTACATTTACATTATATATTTACATAAATTATTCATCATTAAATCAGTTATAGATAAGTACCTAAGTTTATAAAAGAGTATATATGGCCTTCATTGATCTGGAGAAAGCATTTGACACCATAGTTTTATGGCTTACATTGAGAAATAAAGGAGTAAGTTGAACATTTATTAGATCAATTCAAAATATATTGTAACGCGAGCACTGGAACACCCTGTGAACCAGCTGGGAACGGAAGGCAGGGGAGGACCGCGTTAGCCACACCTCCCCCTCGTTTGTCTTGTAGTGGTGACAGGCAGTGGTTGGGAGGAAAAACATCAGTGTGCCGTCTGTTTCTGTCCACCTGGTTCCAGAAATTACGGAATCTGGAACATTCTCCTGGTCACTAGAAACCGGCGATATTCCTATAAAGAGGGTTACAGACAGACAGAGTTAGTTAGTCAGGAGTTGGTTTTGTCAGTGAGTGAGGAGACAGTCGCAGTTCTTGGTGTAAGAGTTAGTCAGTGACGTGTTAATGAACGAAAGGATTGTGCAACGGAAGACTGTACGAACTGTGTATGTGTATCGGAGTTTATGCAATCGCGAGTACAAGTGAAGTTGTAACGGACGAACTGGTGAATTGTAATTGTGTGCAGCACGTAATACTGTGTAATTGGCAAGTGTTAAACTGAAAGTCGGTGGAAATAAAGAACATTTTTGAGTGGTGTAATTGGACTTTTCATTTCACGAACCCACAAAGTCACAATATATAAGAATAATAAGTTTTGTATTAGGATGAATGGAAATGAAATAGCTGAAGAGATTACAATTAATATGGGATTACAACAAGGATGTTAACTCAACTCCATACTATTTAATTTATTTATAAATGATATAAGTTATCTTTATTTGATTCATCTAATATAACAGCAGAGAAATACCAGGATTACTTTTTTCAGATGATTTTTTTTTTTTAATTTACGTCCTCCAACGTTGAGTCATGTCGGATGATGAATGAAATTGGTGAAATGATGCTCAAATGAGCCCAGAGTCCATAGAGTTTAGAGTTGCATTCGTCTTTCAGGATAAGGGAAAACCCTGGTAAACCTTATCCAGGTAACTCACCCTGACCAAGATTTGGACTCGGGACGTGAGGCAGAAAAACTACCATCTACGCTACCAAGGTGGGCCCAGATGTTTTAGTGAAAGGTTCTACTACAATTGAAGGTCTATCAAAAGTTCTGCAAATTTTACATGTATTTTGCACAAATTGGAGTTTGAAAATTAATTTCAACCACCACCACCGCCGCTGCCGCCGCCACCGCCGCCACTGCCACCGCCACTACAAGAACTGCATGGAACATCATCTGCAAACTGCAATTCCATGACAGCTTTCATGGAATTTAATAACAGTGTTATCCAAATTAATGTAAATTTTATAGGATGCCTTCTTCACATATTTCACTTAATTTTTAATTCTTGAAGAATTAGTATCAGAAGAAGTTTCCATTTTCAGTCTCGAAGGTCTGACTGTCATTGGTTATAATTCTTGAGGTCTTCTCTCTGGTGGTGGAACAATGAACCTCTTTACTAAATTGTTGACTGGTGGGATTTTGAAATGTATTAATGAGTCTTTGTATTTCCAAATTAAGGTGTTCTCTCACACTATGAGTTTGTTATGGCTTATCAAGCCTTTTAATAATTTTGGATATGGGTCAAAAGTGAAATGCTACAGCTGACTTGTCTTTCTGTTTCATTTGATGCTTCTAAAATAATTTTTGGCTCTGACTTTTAGGTTTCATTTTGTTTGCCCCTTTGTAGAACTTTCCACAATTCTTACAGTTTATTTGGTGTATTCCAGATCTACTGATTGGTGGAATTTCATCTTGTTTTTTAGTCCAATAACTTTCCAACTGAGTAAAATAAGATTTGTCTAAATGAGCAAAATAAACATGTCCAATCTTCAACCTCACAATTTAATGCAAATCTTTGTCCACCCGGCCATTTTTGGAACAATGTGAACACACTTGCAAGGGAAGGTCATGCAGTTTTGTAACAACAAACCCAGTCTTGTATGAAGGTCCATTATTGTGGTAAAAGATAACCTCTTTTTTCATAACTTATGGATGTTAAACCTAAATAACATCCTTAAGTTTGTCCAGTAGTGAAGTCCCACAACTTTATGTAAGATGCACTGACTAAAGCCTATCAAGGTACTTTAACAACTCATGTATGACCCATCAGCAATCACTGAGACCTTTTCTGACACTCTTATTGGTTTTAGTGGTGCTTGTATACTGAGTCTTCATCATTTTGAATGGATGTACAACCACACCTAAGTTCAGAAATCCATATTTTAGCATCAAAAATGAAGAGAAAGAATTGTTAAATATCAAATCTCACTCGTTTTGTATTCTTGTTGGAGTTAAACCATTAAAATAAGAAATAGTTCTTCACAGCTTGTGTTTCATTTTTATACATTTTGAAGACGTGTTAACAATAGTTTGCTTACTTCATGTCACAAATTAGCAACTACACTTACACATCTGAAACATTACAGCATGCCATATTAAGGATGACACTTAACAACTATCATAGTAATTTGGCCATACAACATCTCAAAGTCAGGTTGATAACTTTGAGAACACCCCTTATATTTAATTGCTACACCTTTCTTAAACTGCAAGCATCCAAAGTATTTTTACTCGCGCTACTGCCTACCTATATTGGATAAAGTATTTCATGCATTCTATCAAAAATTCAATAACTAGATTTCATCAGAAACAATCATGTTTAGGGGTCCTCTGAAAAAATTGTGTGTGTGTGTGTGTGTGTGTGTGTGTGTGTGTGTGTGTGTGTGTGTGTGTGTGTGTGTGTGTGTGTGTGGTGTGTGTGTGTGTGTGTGTGTGTGTGTGTGTGTGTGGTTGGGTGGGTGGGTTTGCGTGCTTGCGTGCGTGCATGCGTGCGTGCACGTGTGCGTGTGCGTGTGCGTGTGTGTGTGTGTGGTGCGCACTCCCCACCTTTTCTTGCACCTGAAAAAATGTTTCTTCAAAAATGGCTCTATTAATTTTGACTAAAGTACGCATGTCTTTAAATATTTACATGAGTAATGAAACATATCTTGAATATTCTGTAAATAATCATTGAAGTTCAGATTCATTCTGAATATAGCCAGTGTGGTCTTCATTCTAAATTAACTGAATGTAAAATTATATAATTGGTAAACCATAAGAGATACCAAGTTCTAACTACAAAAAAATGTAAGGTTCATTGTAACATACAATTTATGTTAACTAACATTTTTGTGTACCTTTGTTACATCTACAAATATTCTCATGTTGAACTGTCATGTAGCATGTATAATGCAGCTTATAGTGATTCTTTACTCTCCATGGGATCATTAATTACAAAAAACTGACTTACAAACTGTACATCAACAACTTTGGTTTAATTTAATTTAAAACTATTTCTTACAAAAAATTTGTAATGAGTACCAAAGTGTATAGAATAATCACTTTTAATGTAAATGCTGAAATATACAAGGCATCATGTGAGGCTCAACAGCATATAGAAAGCTGTATTTAAAAAAAAAATGTAAGTTCCATTTTGAATAAAGATATGATAGATACATGGAAGTAATGCACAATCTATTATGGAAGTATGTGAATTTATTATAAGTCTAAAAGTAAATTAAATTTTAGAAAGAGCTACTTTGTATTTAAGGTGTAAGTCTGCAATTCTTACCGCAAAACCTGTAAGCTGAGATGCACAGCTTTCACAGTCATGCATATCCAGGCATGTTGGAAGGGCTTTCATTATGATTACTGTCCAGTTCTTTATCTCTTGGCGGTTGAAATTAACACGGTGATATTCATAAATTGTTTTTCTTCGAACAACTGTAAAAATAAACATAATAAATACTGGAAGAATAACTTTTACTTAGTCTGTGATCTGTGACAGCAAAGGCAAAATAAAGAATGATATACTAAATAAGATTAAGAGATAAACGAAGAAGGCCAGAGAAAGTAGAGTGTCTGAAAACCTATTCCATTAAAATATAAGCAAATATATTTTCAAGTGCATTGTAGAAACATACATAACATGGTGAATCACCAAGAATTTCTGCAGTTTTTAAAGCTTTTCAAATCTAAGAGTGTCAGAGTTAGAATAGCATTAACTTATATATAATGAAAAAATTCATGTAGAAATACTCCAACAAGCAAATGCCAAATATTGTAATTGAATCTATAAACACACAAGCTTTTAAAAATTATGCCTCATGTCAATATTGGAAATCTATCGAGAATCTAAACAAACAATATTGCTGCAGAAATGGTTTGAAAAAGCTTATGCATTTGTAACAATCCATTTTAGTTCATTTTAAACATCTGTTACAAGAAAATTCATTACTTGTTATTCTGCAGTTCTAAGATTATAAATTTCCTAATAATTAAGTAAGCTATGGTTTTGAAATTCTGTATCTTAACCATATTCTCTTTAAAGCAATTAAATTTTGTGCCATGCTTAAAATTAAGAAACAGAAACTCTGCCAAAGATAGAAAGGTAGACTCAGACTGAAAAATTCAATGCCATAGCTGGGATGTGAAGCACTGTAAGTATCTCTGCATTAACAACAGGTCCCATTTTCAAATCTGTATAATCAGATTTGTTCTAATTAATATGGTCCTTTGCATAAAAAAGTATGAATCACCTGTAAGAGCATGTATAAAAAAATTGTTGGTTGTTACGTTCTTAGTTTAATTTAACACACTTGCAAAACTTTATATATGTATAATTCCATGCACATAATGAATTATTTATGCAACCAAAACTATTTTCATTCAGTTTAGGATTTATTACAGATATAATTGTATTAAATGTTATTGTTAAGACCAATAAGTTATTTATTAAATTTTAGATGGTGTTCCAGTACAGTTAAATCTCGATAAATAAGTTATTTGTTTATTTTTTTGAGTTAATCATTGTTAATTCCAATGTTAGTGTTCAATATGTTGTTGTAGTATGGCAAAACTATTATTGGATATATGGCTTACACGATACATAACAAAGTAAGTGTACCTGTGTGCCTGTGTATGTGCCCATGTGTGCGTGTGTGTGTTCCTTGCACACTTCTATAGTGTTGCACTGTTCTACAGTGTTGACTAAACTTGACACAGATAACCTTTGATACAAGATGAAAATTACTCATCTAAAATTTAATAATACTAATTTAGAATTCTTAATTCCAGTCCTATTTAATTTTATGTAACATCTAAAAAAAATTGACAAGACAATCCATAATCTTTGAGAATAACTGTAGTACCTCAAACATTGCCAATGTATCATTGCTTCCTTTTTCAAGATCTCACAAAATAACAAAGCAGTGAGTTCATGTCATATTCATTGACCTCCTCTCTCACATTGACCATAGAATAACAATATAATAAAATATGGTCTACTTTTGTTATGACTTTATTGTTTTCTTAGTAGTTTTTGTATGTTGGTTACTGAGAAAAACAAGGTTATACTGACATTACTTTAACTACCATTATTTCTTTCTAACATGTTTTCTCTATAAATTGCAATGAGGTAACCCAAATCGAGAACTTGGAAGTCACTCAGCTGTATTGACAAGAAATTGGACAGTACAAACTATGGTCTTTGAGTTTTTAACAGTGTTTTTCCATAGCACTTCATTTTCATGTTTGTTTTCTTTACAGTATCCTGAAAATTTTAGTTCACTCTTAAAGTATCTCGTGAAATATTTTTTTAATTGCCTCCAAAGTAATGCAACGACAGTGGCAAGTGCAACTAAGGCTAAAATGCTGTAGGGCTAAACTGTCAGACCACAGGCAATGTCAGGTAATAATGACAATCTTTAGGATAGCAAATGCAAACAGACTGATTAACGTACTGATGGATGAAAAGGAATACATGACCAAATATAACAAAATAATATGGCAACAACAAACGGTTTCAGCAAAAAGTTGGTAGACAAGGAAATAAAGAGGTTCAGTAGACAAAAACAGTTGAATGAGATCATCACTCTAACAGCTTTTAGGAACAAAGAAACATACAAGAAGTTCACATATTGTAAATATTACAGGTCTAAGCTGAAGATGATATTCTGGTATGTGACAGTTATGAGGACTGAAGAGTACCTGTGAAAAAAAAACTATCAAGAAGAAGAGTCCTGCTAGATTTGAACTGCAGACTTCCTCTATATATCGAGATTCAACTGTATTGGAACACCACAGTGAAGCGAAAAATTATTAAATTTTAGATGAGTCGCATTTTTTACACATTTTACACATCTGCTTCACTTTCACTTTACGAAAGTGAAGCAGATGTGTAAAAAATGCGACTCATCTAAAATTTAATAATTTTTCGCTTCACTGTGGTGTTCCAATACAGTTGAATCTCGATATATTGAAGTGACGTTAAGTCAAGAGGAACACGCGAAAGTTAGATCCAACCAACTTTAAAAACCGGACAACATGGAGGTATTTTATAAACGAAAGTGAAGCAGATGTGTAAACAATGCGACTCATCTAAAATTTAATAATGCAGACTTCCTGTTCATGAGTTCATGCCTTAATGATCTCAGCCACCTGTGATGGTAAAATGCCTCCCTAGTTTAAAACTTTGATATTATTATCTCTTGGTTTCTATATTAAATAAAAAGTATAAGTTGCTCTCAAACTGCTTTGTGTTACAATGTATAAAAGAATTAACCATATAAACTTATTTAAGTTAATTGATGGAAATCAATCATTTCTTCACACTAGCCATATACAGGTTTCTGATTTGCGTCCAGTTTACCGAAAAAATATACGATTCAATTGGAGAATTTAATGTCATGACAACACTTGGCCATGGTAGCTCAAGGGGTAAGAGCGAATGGACAGAAACCGGGAGATCCATGGTTCAAATCCCGGCCATGGCATTGAATTTTTCATGTTGACTATTTATCAGAGACTATTCCTAGTTCAAATTCAAGTGATGCATGTAAGTTATATTTGCTCATTTCTTGCAATACTTTTGGGACTGAGGGGGAAGTATCCTGAATCATATCTGTTATTGGCATGGCATGCAATCTTATGCCTGCAAGAATGTAGAATGACTTACACAATGACTTACAGAAAATAGTTCTGTCAATTATGTATGCATCCGACAGCCCAACTTTGACAGGGTGCAGATCATCCTGGATGCTGTTAATTGTTATTGGCACACTTTGGTACACGAAGACAATATCACCATTCTTGTGTAATGTGGCTTGGAATGTGAAGTTTCCCGAGTTTGGCCTGTCTTGAAGAACTACTTTCTCCCATTCTACTGTAAATGCTGTCCCTGAAAAATAAAGTTAAAACATGGTTGTTAATTTGAGAATTTTACTAACATGTTCTGCCACTTTAAGGCTGGTTCATAATAACTGGCAATGGGGACAGAACATCAATGACAAAGTTAAAATCTGTGCATTGCAAAGTGGGCATTCACAATACATGATGCTCAACGGAGCCAAGAACAAACATGAAAGTTGACCATGTATCAGCTTTTCTGTTTCAGAAACAGCACATTGAAGAGTAGCTGTCAGGTAGAAACCGTTCAAAAAGCTGTCAACTGAAATTGTTAAAGCTCTCTCTAATTACAAGTTTAAGAGCAAAAGCACAAAAAGAAACTTTAATATGAAGGGTAGTAATGCTGTGGCTTTTAGAAAATGCTTATTATACTATATTTTGAAGTTTAGTTAACCTGCATTACATTAGTTGATCTGTTAATAGGTTAAAATTATCACTGGTCAATCATAAACAAACAACATCCCAAGGTGCATAAACAATTTTCCATTTTACTGTTGATTAATATTCATGTTTCAATTCCTGGTGTAACCCATGACGTAATAGCCCAAAGTGGGCCTGAGCCTGCCAACTCAACTGCTGGCCTCAAGCCCACATATGCATGACAGAGGTGGGCAATCATCCAACCGATATGGGGGAGGAGATGGGGTCAGCATCTCCTCAGCCCCAGACAGAAAGTTGGCTTTCTAGACCAGAGTTTGTTGCCTAGCATAGCTCCTCAATTTCCTCATGAAGCTGAGTGGGCACTGGTCCTATACCTGGGACTTAAAATCTGTACCCCTCAGGGGTGGGATTGATTCCGGGCCACAGGGAATGAAAGCAGTACTCTCTAGCTCACTACACCATGGTGCAAGACAATTCCTGGTGTATTGTGAACCAAACTTATGATTCTGCTTTCTGTTTTCATTCTTGTTTCTGATTTGTAATCAACCAGCTTTTAAAGGGGGAACAAAACAGAGACTTGAACAGTAAAGTATTGCCACTGGCTTTAACAATTTTTGCTTCAGACCCTGGCAAATTCATTCTTAAGATAGAAAGTGTTGGTGTTAATAGCCATCATCAAAGAAAATTCTGACCAGCTATTGGTTTTTAGCTGAATAGAAAAAAAGCCTCATAAATTAGTTAGGATGAATAAACTATTTGCAGTCATTTTTTTACATTTCGTCACTTGCATTTTTATATTATTAAGAAACTAGTTTTGGAAGCCGTCACTTCCATTTTCAACCTTTATCCAAATCATCTGCTCTCTTCTCTCTGGTGGTGGTATAAACTAGATGAAGTTCATAGTTCCACCACCAGAGAGAAGAGAGCAGACAACAGAAGAAGTTGGATAGACGTTGAAAATGGAAGCAACAGCTCCCAAAACTAGTCCCTCAATAATACGATAATGTAAGTTACAAAGTGTCACAACACCGACTACAAATATTTTTCTCAATTAATTCTGACGTCACTGTTACTAAATTCCTCCAATCACACATAGTTAGGATGAGTTACATGGTAAGTAAAATTGAAGCTGGATTACCACTCAACTCTTCCAAAATTCACCAATTAAACATCTTACTACTCCACTATACAAGTATTTCATAAGCATTATTTTAGCAATCCACTAAACATTTGCAGCTGGAAAATACAATGAACCTGATCCAACTGAAGAGAAGGGAAACAGCACAAAGGAACATTTAAACATCCAAGTTGACAATACACTCAAACACAAATTCTGATTATGATACATATCTTTGTACATTAGTATTGACTAAATAAACAACTTCAGCAGTACATCTGAAGCTGTCTGTAGAACATTATTTTAAGATGGGTATAAAGTTACTTGCCAAATAATGAGCCTCTTACAGTGTACATTTAAACAGGAGGATGCCCTCTACAGAGTTGAACTAGCACTCTTTATAAGATACTAACCCATAAAGGTAAATCACCAATGTGCCAGCACACAGAGATGGCAACCATGTCTCTTAGTGCCAGCACGTTTGACAAGCATAGCATTAGAAAATGGATACTGTTTCTCCTTTTGTTAACTCTATATGCCTATTACTAGTGACAATTATACTTATTATACTTAAGTATTCATTTCTGGAATATGATTAAATTTGAAGATTCAGTGCACAAACTTATGGACCTGTCTTATACAGTACTGTAAATTAATGTCACTGCCACAGTGTTTCTAGTTTTAAAAACTGATACAAATACATCTGGCATTCATTTTACCATTAAAATTGCCTCTTTTCATGGGTAAATACCTACCATTGTCCACATATTTTACATAAGAATCATTAGAGATGCTGGTATCAAAATTGGCCATTAATGGAGCTATGTATTGTGTTGCAGCCAGCCAGGAATGAACATACTCTCCTGTATACAAGAATCCTCCTGTAGCAATTGTTACATTCCTCACTAAATGTCCATAAAATGGAAAATCAAAACTCAATTTCACAGTCTGAAAAAAGAAGAAAAAAAAAGAGATAAAAATTATTTTGAAATTTAACTTCTCTTCTTAAGACAAAGTGATCCTGATCAACACTATTTAAAACAATTGAGCACTGCTTTATTCCACAGATTTGTAGATTTATTAATTGAGGAGCTTAGATCTATAAGGACTTAGAGCACAACATCATCAATTTTGAGATTTTAGCATGTATGCATGCTCCCGAGATTTGCTGACCTTGTGGTCAACAAGCTGTAGCTGTGTTTTGGGCCCTCTTTTAGTTAATGAAACATTCATATGAAACTGTCTCGCTAGTTTTTCCTGATATTCAGTTACATAAGCGCCCAAAGCATAAAGTATCATTTTGCTGCTCTGTGCTGTTCAATTTTTATCTAGTGCGCCAACATAATTTACTCTTTTACGTCACATTCGCAAGTAGTCCTTCATAATAGAAATTTTGATTTTAACAAACATCTATTTTTCTCAAAACTATGTTTCTGTGCTATGGGCCCTTACAGTTTTCAGCGCCTCAATTGATTTGTGTTCATTAAGTTCACTAGTAGCCACAAAAGCTTGTGAACATAGAACATGTCAAGGAAATGTACAGTTTAGTTGCCTTTATACTTGAACATTAAAAATAAGGCACTTTATATGCAGATATTATGAAAAACAATGCAGGGATAATCATGTATAGATACAAAAACAAGTACTTCCACTCAGAAGACTAACAAGTGTGTATATACAAATACAATTTGAAAATTTAATTTTTTAAATTTTCACTTGGCTTTTGCAACAACAATATAACATTTTGTCATATTAGATTTCCAATGCATAGCATCTATTGTCAGTTCTTCAACACACAGACATTTAAATAGCTTTTGAGCAGGCATCAAAGGTAAATTGACAATGATCTGTCATTAAAACAACTAGATTCTACTTACAGAGCCACATAAGATTTATCAGCATAATTAAACAATTCAGATAATCTTGCACAGAATAAAATGATTTTGAGATAAGTACTCTCTAGCAGCAATTTTAAAAGCACTGAAATTGTCAGATTTTCCTTTAAGGTCATTTGGATGAGCACTAAACATTTTGATGGTTTCATAATACATACATCTTTCAGGAAGCAAGAACGTTTTGCTCTGGGATAATGGATGTTACATTTTTGTCTACTGTTTATTTCATGAATTTCATTGTTCATTATAAATGAGACCCAACTGCATACAAAGAATTTTAAGATCAAGAAAATATACATGCAAGGAAGGGTTAATATCTTTAGTCTTCAAAAAATATCTCTGCAAGGATGTCTGCCATGGATGTTAGAAATTATTCTTATAACCTTCTTTTGCATAATAAATATTAATTTAAGTTAATTGATGGAAATTAATCATTTCTTCACATTAGCCGTATACAGGCTAAGGTACTGGATTGATAGCGTCGACATGTCAACTCTATCAATCAAATATTGATTTACTTTTTCTGAGCTTACCAATATATCTGTTTACCTGAGGGTCCACAAATTTGATGTTTTCAATTTCTTCTAATAACGTATCATTAAGTCCAATTTCTATTGGACTATGTGATATTCAATAAGTTATCAATTTAACAACTTTTTTTGTCTAGATTTACAGGAAATTTGTTAACTTTAAATCAGTATGACAAACAGTTCAAAACATAGTTCAATCTTCCGATACTTGGAAGAATTTAACTTGTAGTCAGTTTTTATCGCAGTACTTCACTTGCATTTTAATTTCAGGAGCTGTTGCTTCCATTTTCAAGGAACGTCATATTAAGAGGATGCACATACCATCCAAAAACATTTATTAAATTCAAAAATATCTTTACAGAACGAAATATCATCTTGGTACCTATAGATACTCAGTAATAAAATTATTAAATTCAAAAACAAAGATTATGTCCCACCAATCAACAGAACAGGAATATACCAAATAAATTGTAAGGATCGTGAAAATTTCTACATAAGGCTAACTAAAATAAACCTAAAAACGAGAGTCAAAGAACCTTTTATAAACAACAGATTGAAACAGGAAGACAACTCACCAGCAACATTTCACTTTTGGAACAAAAACCATAACCTTGACCCAAATCCCAGATTATTAAAAGGCATGATAAACCATAGCTAAGTCAAAACATCTTAATATGGAAACACAAAGACCAATTAACAAACTTCAAAATCCCACCAGTCGACAATCTGATAAAGGTCGCTGTTCAACCACCACAGAGAAGACTGCAGGCCACTACAACAGATGACAGTTGGACCTTCAAGGTTGAAAATGAAAGTAATAGCTCCTGAAACTAGTTGCTCAAACATTAAAATGTAAGTGATGTATTGTGATGTAAACCAACTATAAATAGTTTCATAAAATAATTCAATTTAATTACACAATCACATAAACTTTTACTGGTCACTAGCACACGAGTGTCACCACAAACAGAACTATACTTGCAATAATATCCTTTAAGTAAAGTGAGAGGTTGTTTATATAGATCAAAATAGTAAAGGCCCTAATATTGAACCTTGGGATACTCCATATGTTACTATTTTCCAATTTGAATGCTTATTTGAGAGGAAAATTATTTAAAGATCTTTATTATTATTTCAGTGTAACCAGAAGAGTTCTCTTTGTTCTGTTTTAATCGAATCAATACTTTTATTTGTTTCAGAAGGCATAATCAGTCTGACTTTAAATTCAGGCAATATATTTATGAAACGATCTAAAAAATTGGTTGCGCCATGACTGAGTGGTTAGACAGCTTGGCTCTCACCAAGGAGGCCACAAAGTGAGATTTGTAGTGGACAACATGGCACTGGGACTGGTTTTCTCTGAGTCCTCTGGTTTCCCCCATCAGCATTCCAACAATTGCTCCATCATCATCTTTCCTATCACTCATCTTGCCCTCATATACATCATCTACTTCCTTCACCTTCACACCAGGCATTAGGCTGATCACCTATCCTGGTTTTCTATTGGATCCAAAGTTTCGGTTCCTCAGGCCTGACCTTAAAAGGTATAGAGGAACAAGAATCCACCAACACCACGATAGTGGTACAACTAGGAAAATTAAAGAAGAAGATCTAAAAAATTCTATTGCTGCTTCTTTGTTTCTGTAATTAATATTTAGTTTTCTTGTTATATCCAAAAAGAACTTGTTAAACATTTCCGCAACTTCATGATGTTTCCTAACTTCTTAGTTGTTAATGTTGAGTGTTATTGAATCATTTTGTAATGGGTATTTACCTGCTTCTCTTTCCATTGTATTCCAAGTGGCTTTTATTTTATTGTCTAGGCTGAATCAGTTTATTATGATGCAATATTCTAGCTCTTTTAATACCTTGTTTAAGTTTAGAATATTTTTGTAATAGTGTTTTAACACTAGAACGCCCAGTGGTGGTTAATTGACCGCTTTTAATTTTCAAACGCTTACACTGTCACTGGTTTTGGAAATATTTTTCTTCTGTTTTGTGATTTTTATTCCCTTTCAATGAATGTCAGCTAACCAATATTTATTTTGATTTGCGGGTATACATTTTTAAAATAATAGCAAATTTACCATTGGTTCCCGGAGGTGGTCAATTGACAACTTCCTTAACTGCATTTCTTGTGACATGTACTGCATAGCTGGAACTGACAATAATTGTTATTTCAACAACAAGCATATTTCTAGCTCAGTGTAGTGTGGCACATGAGTCATCGTCAGCTCTTATATCCGCTTAGCTTTTCATTGTTATGTTTTTCACATAGTTTCCCTGTTCTAGTTGAGCTCATTCTTAACATTCACACTGTATGCCCATGACAAGAAGGCTAGAGGGGTATGAAGGGCAGAGGAGCTTGAACTGTTGATCTGCTCCGGTAGCGGATCTGTTTACTAGGAAATGAGTGAATGAGAGTATATATGAGTCACCCATGCTGCCAGATCTATTGTTTGTTGCAACGATAGGTATTATGTATAGGTGAGCTATGTGACAACACTTGTGTATTCTAAACGAGTCTTCCAACCTTGTCATACTCGGAAGGCAAGCATACACCCTGAGGAGGCAGCAAAAGTGATTATGTTGCACATTCCTCCAGCTTGCCTTCTTGTCTTCGGCAATCAGTACAGGCTGTTTTCTAAGCATGCAATGCATCCCTTTCACAATCGTGGCCTTTCTGAAACTGAAATTCTGGAAGCTCTTTGGAATAAATCTCTAACGCAATTCGAGGTAGACGAGTCTGACTGACAGTTCATTCATGAAAGTGTAAGTTCTGGACATGAGGGTGGTCCAACTTCTGAGAAGGTTGGTGATAATGCATTGCTGGAAGTAACCTCAGATCATACACCTGATGAAGCTGGTAAGTGAAAAGTTCATATAATTTTATTTTGCTATAGTTATTACTCATATAACACAATACATTATGAACTGTCTTTAAAAATATTTCTCGTACACACAGGTGAAGAAACCGCACAGACTGTTAGAGGTGGTTTTGATACCTGAGCTACACCTGTTGCTCTCCATGAAAGAGGGAGCGGGAGAGAAAAATGGAGGAGAGGTAAGAAAATATTGTAATCACTACTATTGTTACATACCTATGCATTTTTTGTATGATATTTACACATCTATTTTATGTGCCAAAATTTCCAGGTAGTGCAGTACACGCCGCTGAAAGCAGACCAGACGTTGGTGGCCAAGAATATGGCGCTGATGGTATACGATGGACATGCATCACACCTACAAACTGCTCAGGGAGGAGAAGCCAACAAAACATTATTCATGAAGCTGCTGGCTCTACAGGACATGCAAAACGCTATGTTCTGGAAGAAACGCAGGCAGTGCATTTTGGTTGTTCATCAGTGAACCTATGTTGCGACTGATGAAGAAATGCACTGAAATGGAGACACACATAGTGCTCAATGATAATTCCTGGATTTTGGACTTGGAAGAGTTAGAAGCATTCACAGCTGTACTGTGCATTCGAGGAGCATATGGGGAAAGATCTCTGTCATTGAGAGATTTGTGGAATCATGAATGGGGACCTCCTGTTTACAGTCAAACAATGGCAAGAAAAAGATTTCTAGAAATCATGCAGTTTCTTCAGTTTGATATTAAAGCTATGAATCAGCACATAAAGAGACAACTTTTGTTTGGTCTTTGTATCTGGTCCAAATTCATTCACAACTGCATTGTGTGCTACAGGCCATCTGAATTATTGACTGTAGATGAACAGCTGTTTCCGTCAAAATGTCAATGACCTTCCACTCAGTACATGAGCAGCAAGCCCGATAAGTAAAGCATAAAATACTGGTTGCTTACTGATGCTAAATTGAGGTATATTCTAAATGGGTTTCCATACCTTAGAAAGGATGAAACTAGACCTGCAAACACCAGTCTCGGAGAGCACACTATGCTTCATGGAAACTTATTTAGAAAAGGGATGAAATGTAACAACTGCTAGTTTCTTTACCTCTATCAAACTGGCAAGAGAACTGCAGAAGAGAAGTAAAAGCATTGTTGGTACTTTGAATAGAGCTAGATGGGAAGTGTCTCCAACTGTGTAAAAGGGTCAAGATGTACTTCATTCAAGCGTTATTTACTAAACTGATGGTATTTCCCTCGCATCTTACCAAGGGAAGGTGAAGAAAACATGTTTATTCTTAGCACTATGCATTCCAGTGTGACTACAGATGACTATAAAAAATATATAAAAAAATAAAACCTGAAACAGTAAGCTTTTTACAATGATACTAAATTTGGTGTGGATATTATAGATCAGATGTCTCACAAATACAGTGATAGAGCCATTACAAGGCGCTGGCCCACTCCTGTTTATTACAACATTCTAGATCTAGCTATGATTAATGTTTCTACTTTGTATCAGCTGATAACTGGATCTACAATGTCTATGCAGTCTTTCATAATAAAACTTGTGGAAGAACTGGCTAAGCCATACAAGAATTCACATCAACTACAGTCACCATCACTCATGGTTGATGGTGGAAATGAGGGAACATCTAAGCCTGCTAACAGCAAGACATGCCAAATAGGGTTATGCAAGAAAAACTAACAAAAGACAGCTGTTCGGTATGCAAAAAAGTGTGTGGTTCATGTATAAGCAAAAAATTCTGCAAAAAGTGTCAATATCTCCAAGAAAGCTTCAATGTAACAGCTTGTTCATATGTACAGATAAAACCTGTGTTTGTATAACCTATATGCTTTTTCATACAGGTAATATGAACAAAACTAACTCCTATAGTAAAATCATTTCTATTTTTCAATACAATATGCATATATACCTGATATAAAAATAAATAACTTTTTTGTATTTAGTGTAATTGCTCCAGCAAGAACTGGGAGGAAGAGTAATAAGGGGTGTGCTGTAATACCACACCAGGATGATTAAATCAAAATGAAATCCCATAAGCCTAGGTCAGTACCCAATACTGAGCAGACTATGTAAACTTATTCTTGAAGCTAAATGTAAACTGGATTCAAACCTGGCTTGCTGCTCAAAAGTAAAATTGTCCCCTCTATTCCATCACAGTAGGATATAAGGTGATAAGCAAGAAATTTCAAGTTTTCGGTGATAAAAATGCATAAAAATAAGTATGCATATATGTACACCAACACTCCCCATATGGCAACTACAGCCTTCGGAGTAACCTCACCCCACCATGTGATGATCGGACCCATTTCTAAGGTGGAGGCACCCAGAGGGCGGTGTGCATTACCTCCAATGATAGGGTGATAGTGAAGATGACGGTGAGGCAAATGGACTTACAGTTTATACCGTGGACTCCGAACCATGTTGGGCATACGGGACACTTCACATGAGCTACACAGAGGTGAAGGCATGGATAGTGCCAACTTCAAATTGACACCACAGAGCCGGGAATCGAACTCGGACCCTCAGCACAAGAGTCGTGAATGAAACCACTGTGCTACCCCGGCACCAATGCATAAAAATATAGTAGTGGTCAACTGGACTTCTAACAGTCATTTTAAGTGGCACTAGAAACTTGCCCATTCTAGCATTAAATCTAAATTCTTACTGACTCTCTTGCTAATATAGTTCTCTTTTATGGCTGCATGAGGTTCTAAGTGATGCAGGCAATGTCTCTTTTGAAGTTATATGTACTTTTTTAGAATTAAATAGTAAGCAAAATTCAAAGTGAGTTTCGAAACATTGAAGAAAGCTACTCTATTTATTAATCGTCCCATTAGTCTCCTAACTTTGATTCCATGATTCAAGTTTAAGTTTTTTGTTAAACTCATTTGGAGTATTTTCATTTATTTCCCATTTCCGATACGTATAGGTTTGAGTTTTAAATTCATCTTTTTAATCCAAAGAACTTAAACATCTTGGTCTGATAGTCCATTAGTTCTTGATGAGAAAGTGCAAAACTTACTGTATCTGATTTAACAAATATATTATATAGATCTGCTATGAAATTTTTTTCTTGAAAAGGAAGAGCATTTCTTATGTATTTTTGGATGCTGGATTTGGGGAAAATACTCAAAATATGCCATCACATACAATTTTGACACACATAGCTAATTTCTGTACGTCATAATTTACTGATCAGTATTTTCGTGCTATATTTTGTAATGTTAATTTGAATTTGGCACTTACTTTACGCTTAATTGTTTCAGGTGTGTATAAAGAAGACTGTCATGGCTTTACGAGGTTTTGTTAATTCTCCAGACAGATTTTGCTACATTTGTCTGTGAAAAAGCAACAGCATAAGATCACAGACTTTGTTTGTAATTATACTGTACATGCTTTGGTATACCACTTGGAGACCAGGAAAACTTATGGGACCCACATCAACTGTGTGCAAGTTGCATGGAAGGACTCTGCATGTGGTCTAAGGGCAAGCTGAAATCATTTTGTTTTGGGGTGCCTAGTATGGAGGTAGCCCCAAAACCACAGCAATCACTGTTACTTTTGTTCATACAACATACCGGAGTACAACTTAAAAAATAGAAAAGACATTTTATACCCTAATAATGTGAAACCTACATAACTTCCTGTGCCTCATGGACCTGACATTCCCATATCTATGCCTTATGACAGATAGCTGATGTGTGTACACCCTCTGGGAGTGAGTCAGATGACACTCGTGACAATTTGTTTCAAGCGGAAGACTGCAGAGAGTCTGAGTAGTTTTCACAAGCAGAACTCAACGACTTGGTCTGAGACCTGAATCTTCTGAAAGAGTTAGGTCAGTTGCTTAGCTCTAGACTCCAAGAGAATATGTTGGACCCTAGAAATTCTTTCTACTGATTTAGAAACCGAGAAAATGACCTTTTACCATTTCAAGTCAAACTTCTCTACTACTCAGATATCCACAGTTTGATAGAAATGTTCTTAATATTCAGCATAAGGCAGATGATTGAAGACTTTATAGTGACTCCTCAAAACATAGTCTGAAAGCTGACCTACTTCTTAATGGTAACAGATACACCTCTATACTGGTTGGACCATCAGTTTATTTGCAAAAGAAGTATGAATTTAGCCTAATCAATTATGCGTGATTGGAGGAATTTAGTAACAGTGACTAAAGATTAATTGAAAAAAATTATTTTTAGTTGGTCTTTTGACACTTTGCCACTTCATGCTTATTTTCCAATAATAAAAGTTTAGATCATACCTTGACTGTATCCATTTTTTCCATATTTATTCCACAGTTTAACCTCAGATAACCTTTTCTTCCAGACTTGTTAGCCTAATCAATTATGCGTGATTGGAGGAATTTAGTAACAGTGACGTCAAAATTAATAGAAAAAACAGACAACAAATATTTTTTTCAATGAATTTAGCATTTTCCTGTCTAAGCTTATGTACAGGTAATATGAATGGAGCAACTGTGGCGATACGAAAATGATTGCTCGGATCCTTGGCCAGCAGGATAGTAACACCAAGTACCCCTGTTTTCTCTGTTTTACTAAAGACAAGCACTGGACTCAGAAGGTGTGGCCAAGCAGGACTAACTGTTGGGAAAATTATTGCGCAAAACAAACCTTTGGTTGATCCAAACAAAGTACTGCTGCCTCCACTTCACATCAAGCTGGTCTCATGAAAGAGTTTGTGAAAGCCCTGCCAAAATATGGTGACACATTCAAGTATCTGGGAAGTAAATTTCCAGAGCTCTCAGAATCAAAGCTGAAAGGAGGAGTTTTCATTATTTCTGAAATTTGAAAACTCATGAAATATGATATCTTTGAAACCACAATGAACGATGTTGAACAATCAGTTTGGAGTCCTTTAAAGACACTGTAATGGAGTTTCTTAGTTACCAGAAAGACCTTGACTTCAAGAACATTGTAGAAAACATGCTGGTGAACTTCAAAGCCTTGGGGTACTCAATGAGCTTGAAGCTCCAATCCTTAAATTCCCATCTCAGCTGTCGCTCTGACAAACTAGGAACTGTTAATGAGGAACAAGGGGAGTGATTCCACTAGCAAATAAGCACTGGGGCCAGTAGAACGACAACAAGATAGCAGACTGGATGCTGCATAGGATACTTCTGCAAGCAGTACACAAGAGGAAAAGTTATAAACAGAGGGGAAAAGGAAGAGACATTATTTATGACTTTGTGGCCACTATGGTAAACATAAATTCACAATATAAATTACAATTTATTTGATAGATAGGTCAACATGAAAAATTCAATGCCATGGCTGGGATTTGAACCACAGATCTCCTGGTTTCCGTCCAGTCACTCTAACCTATTGAGCTACCATGGACAATGTGCCATCCTGACATTAAATTTTCCATATGACTCGTATATTTCCCCAGTAGACCACTAGGGGCTCTCGCATTCGAGATACACCATTTGTGGCAACTTACTATCGTAAGTATTTGAATCCCAGGCTTCATCATTTAACTCTTATTATTTTAGTTAATTGATGGAAATTAATCATTTCTCCACACTAGCCGTATATAGGCTAAGGTCTTTGATAGATAGAGTCAACATGAAAAATTCAATGCCATAGCCAGGATTTGAACCACGGATCTCCTAGTTTCCATCCAGTCACTCTAACCCATTGAGCTACCATGGCCAATGTGCCGTCATGACATTAAATTCTCCATATGACTCGTACATTTCCCTGGTAGACCACTAGGGGCTCTCGCATTCGAGATACACCGTTTGTGGCGACTTACTATTATAAGTACTTGAGTCCCAGGCTTCATCATTTAACTCTTAATTATTTTAGTTAATTGATGGAAATTAATCATTTCTTCACACTAGCCGTATATAGGCTAAGATATTTGATATATAGAGTCAACATGAACAATTCAATGCCATGGCCGGGATTTGAACCACGGATCTCCTGGTTTCCATCCAATCACTCTAACCCATTGAGCAACGATGGCCAATGTGCCGTCATGACATTAAATTCTCCATATGACTCGTATATTTCCCCAGTAGACCACTAGGGGCTCTCGCATTCGAGATACACCATTTGTGGCGACTTACTATCGTAAGTACTTGAGTCCCAGGCTTCATCATTTAACTCTTATTATTTTAGTTAATTGATGGAAATTAATCATTTCTTCACACTAGCCCTATATAGGCTAAGGTCTTTGATATATAGAGTCAACATGAACAATTCAATGCCATGGCCGGGATTTGAACCACGGATCTCCTGGTTTCCATCCAGTCACTCTAACCCATTGAGCAACGATGGCCAATGTGCCGTCATGACATTAAATTCTCCATATGACTTGTATATTTCCCCGGTAGACCACTAGGGGCTCTCGCATTCGAGATACACCATTTGTGGCGACTTACTATCGTAAGAATTTGAATCCCAGGCTTCATCATTTAACTCTTAATTATTTTAGTTAATTGATGGAAATTAATCATTTCTTCACACTAGCCCTATATAGGCTAAGGTCTTTGATATATAGAGTCAACATGAACAATTCAATGCCATGGCCGGGATTTGAGAAGTTAATGTCAGAACGGCACATTGGCCATAGTAGCTCAATGGGTTAGAGTGACTGTACGGAAACCAGGAGATCCAAGGTTCAAAGATGTTTTTCATGTTTTCCTTGTGTCAATTACTGCACTATGGGACTAATATTAACTTTGGATAATATTACTTAATTCTCAAGATAGTTTTTTCATGCATCTGCTCTGAAATTAATTTTAAGCTTAATGAAAGCAAGTGTAACCGAAAACATATTTTGTTTTAACTTTCAATGAAAGAACAAAATCCTTTGGTGCTTACTTAGACATTCAATGAAGAGAAGTACTCACTAGTATTTTCCAATAATTTTGAAGTGTTATCCTAAAGATATAGCTTTGGTATACTTACTGCAGCCCTCCGATGAGATTGGGAAAGCATGTCATTGATCTGAATATCTGTTCTATTTGCCATCTCTACCCAGTAAGAATGTCCTACTTTTTCGTCATAGCTTATAAAACAACTGTTATAGTACTGATGATAATCCTGAAATTAAGACACAAAACTAGAATTCACAAAAATACTTGGAGCATGTAAAAGCTGTGAAAAGTCCTTAATTTAAGTCCATGTTTATCTACTAATCATCTATGTATTTTCAAAGACATTTCTTAATATCTGTATATCTGCAGAGGGCACCAAAGTCAGTTTATCCTAAACCACAATTAGATCAATGTTTACATTAGTGGTTCTACTCAGTGATGTATTTGAGTAACAGGTTAGATCAGTCAACTTCCTCTCTTGGCAATAACTACTGCTTCTTTCACCAATTAAGCATTTGGACAGTATAAGCAAAAGTACTAAACTAATATTTACTTTCTGTGATGTACTGAGAGAAGAATTAAACACATAACGTACACTTATCACATTTTTTATTGCAATGTTTACTCCATAAATTAATCTAGAGATTTTGCAAGAGATTGTCTTTTCTCTTCATTTGCTTAAAATAATTTAGCATCTACTCAAACTGCAATGATTAAAGTAGGTTGCTGATACACAGCTGAGTCAGTGGTGCTAAGGAATAACTTGCCAACATAAAGCTTAAGTTGCATATTCCATTGTGTAAGGACTATGATACAATGAAGCACAAAATTAATATAATTTTGAGTCGAACTAATACTCAATGCTCCACTTATTGCTAGTATTTACCTAGAACGTGTTTTGTTAGGATCTTCCTAACATAATCAGCTGTTGTAGACTAATGGATTACCGAATGGATTCACTGAACTGACATCCATTAGTCAACAACAGCTGATGATGTTAGGAAGATCCTAACGAAACGCATTCTGGTAAATACTAGCAATAAGTGGAGCATTGAGTATTAGTTCGACTCAAAATTATATTAAGTTGCATAGTTGCCTCCCTGAGTGATCTAATCAGTTGCTATTGGTTTAATCAAAATATGGACATTAGTACCTACTGTCAAAATGCTGGCTTTTCTTTGAGTGTATGAATGTAATCAGTGTAATGCTAGATAGATGGTCTTAGTTGCATTATCACCTTCTTATCACTTACTTAAGGGATGTTGACACATACTCTTAGTTTTCTTCCTATATAGGTAAATTCTATTTCATTTATATTATTTGTGAATAGAATTTTTGGGTCTGTGAAATATCCTGTCCACTTAAAAGTAGAAGATGAGTCCATTAATATAATATAATACATTAAATTTTTACATTTCCCAGAGCATGTTTTAAGGCTAGTTTCATTGATTTTCAGCCAGACATTGATGCAAGATATATTGAAGATATCCAATCAAATATTTACTTAAGAGAAACCAGGCTGGTGAATGGAAACTGAATGCAGGACCTACTGAATGAAGATATTACAGTGTTTATGCTTGAAAACACCTCCATGTATTTAAATTTCCATTTAGTACAATAAAAACATTAATTATATTTCCAAAATGGCTCATGACTGGTTCAATTTTGTAATTTGACATCGCGCAATTTTATTTTGTTGAGAACTGTTGTGGACAGGTTGTTCTACTCACATCAGAGCTTATTATTATTATTCAGGTATTTTATGTCTTTGATAAACTTCTACAGATTAAAGACATTGTTGCAGGCATATGTTAAACACAGTGGGCAAACTGTACCTTAATTGACAGTTAAACCCTGTATAATTTTGGACTTCTTATTGTGCAGTGAACGTAGATGTTAACTGACTTTTGCACCAACCAGATATATCAGATATTCTTACTTAATAGCATAGCCAGATTTCTATAAAACTACTGCTAAATTTCTATTTTGCATTCTTAAATATTTATTATAACAATTTAAAATATGACAGAAAATGTTAATGCCAATAACTATTAAGATTAGCTATTTTCATACTTACATCCAACCTATGTTGCATGCAAAAAAAGAGAGCATATTAATTAGGAATTAATTGGAAGGAGGTTTAATGTAAAAGCACATGAAAAATAAGTTCCTTGAGCCACAACCATATCATTGCTTCAATACAAGTTGTTACGTAACACTCAAATTTGCATTTGAAACTGTAGTGAATGGGAATAATTTTTTCTAGAATTTCGATATCTCTGGTGATTTGTAACACATGATGGTCATAAAACAATTTAAATTGCACAAAACAAGAATATGCTTTTATATTATTTATAATTTATCTATGTCTTTTCCATTATAATCAATCAGGTCAAAACTACTATGCTTAGTTACCTTTACTAATCTTGTTTTAACAGTAATTTAAACTGAACTGCCTTTTTTCCCCCCTTTCTTTTCTTGTTTCTATTTTTACATCTTCCAATTTCACATTGTTATATTATCAAATTTGGGTAACTGGAATGTTTCTCATATGAATTATTCTTTATTTTAAACTTTCCCTTTGTCACCTTGAATTTGCTATGTAAATAGTAAATAAATGTCGCCTTTTATTCCAACATAGTTTTGCTTAATCGAAAAATCTCTGGAGCGACACCAAATCAAGAAATGTGGCAGGTCAGGAGGATACTCTACTATAACAATGGACAAAGTTCTAACTCTAAACTGAAATCTACAATTAGTATTTTTTCAGCTTTCATGAATGAATAAATAAATCAATTATTAAATTATAGATGAGTCATATTTATTACACATTAGAGCCGATGATGCGAATGATGGTTCGCGAAACATGTCCTCAATATAGGTACATAAGTGAAGCTGATGTATAAAATATATGAATCATCTATAATTTAATAATTGTTTTGCTTCACTGTGGTGTTCCAATACACCACAATACACCTGGAGTTGCTTATTTTTGTAAACATACTGTTATATATATAATGGAGAAGTCCGTTTTATCCACTATTTGCATTTATACCTTTTTCCATATTTACAGCACAACCTCGTTTACCCGGATCAACTGGGACCTAGGCCAATCTGAGTTAACAAAAATCTAGGTTATCCAGAGAAAAACAGAAAAAAAAAAAAAAAAAAAAACATGTAAATCATCACCAAAATATTTTTAATGGAGTTTAGAAATTATTATTGGCACACTTTCACCTAAAAACATATTCACTGTATGTACTGTAAAGCCAATGTATTTTCAGTGTATACAATATAGCAACGAACTAGTCATCAGTAAAAAAGGCAGTGAACTTCTGCTGTCTCAGTTTAGTGTATTGTCAATCTCGCATCTGTTTTAACATCAGAACCTTGTTTGGCGATGTTTTGGCTTGACTCTCGAAATAGAGCATCAATTTTTCTGTTTGCTACTACTTGTGTGTGGTTTATAACCACAGCTGGTTCATCAACACTGTCTGAATCTGAATACTCTTCATTTTCATTTTCAGTAACACTGCAATAATGCCTTCCCCTGTAATCATTTTATAATCTCTATCATTGTCAATTTGCAACTAATTGTCAATGTCTTCATCAACATCGGATAAGCCAATAGTAGTTTTAAAAAGTCTATAAAATCTTCTTCCATACTTATTTTTTCTTTTCCTTCTTCTTCAATTTTGTTTTCTGGCAAGTCACACACAACAGGCCACAACTTTTGCACATTCTTTCAGTTTGTAAAGCACCATAGCTATGGTATTACCATTTGTACCTTCGTGTTCAAAATCTACTTCTTTGATTTGGATGATTACATTTAACAGCTGCTGTAATAACAAATGGTCCAGTGTGGTATTCCGTATCCTCACAATTAAAAATTTGAAGAACGAAAATAATAATAATAATAATAATATTAATAATAATAATAATAATAATAATAATAATAATAATAATAATAATAATAATAATAATAATAATAATAATAATAATAATAAAATAATATAATATAATAATAATAATAATAATAATAATAATAATAATAATAATAATAATAATAATAATAATAATAATAATAATAATAATAATAATAATAATAATAATAATAATAATAATAATAATAATAATAATAATAATATAATAATAATAATAATAATAATAATAATAATAATAAATACTCAAAAGAGTAATGCAGGGCTTGAACAGGAAGGTGGTGTCATTGGCTCAAGAATCCTTTGCATTGCCACTGAAACACACATTTACTAGCAATGGAGCAAACGCCTGCACATATCATTGAGGTGGCATTAGTTGCATACTAGTTCAAATTTATTGCACAAAATTATGTGCTCTGGGAGCATGTGTCACATC